>CM030044.1:32651176-33006176 GCA_017639485.1 Pluvialis apricaria
GAGACAGCTGGCGTGGCTTCACCAAGGGCAAGTTGTGCCTAACTAATCTAGTGACTTTAGCAAATGGTGGACTGACTGCATCAGTGGACAAGGGAAGGGCAACTAATGTCATCTGCACGGACTTCTGAAAGGTTTTTGACATGGTTCTCCAAAACATTCTTGGGTCTTCATTGGAGACAGATGGATTTGATGGATGGACTATTAGATGGATAAGGAATTGGCTGTATGGCCACATACAAAGAGTCAGTCAATGGCGCAGTTTCCTAGTGGAAACCAGTAACAAATGGTGTCGCTCAAGGGTCAAAACAAGGACAGGTACTGTTATATATCTTCATTATTGACATAAATAGTGGGACTGAGTGCACCCTCAACAAGTTTGTGGGTGACACCAAGCCGAGCAGTACTGTTGATATGCTTAAGGGAAGGGATGCCATGCAGAGAGACCTTGATAGGTTTGAGAAGTGGGTACATGCAAACCCCATGAAGTTCAGCAAGACCAAGTGCAAGGTCCTGCACCTGGGTTAGGGCAATCCTCAATGTCAATGTATACTGGGAATGGATTGAGAACAGCTCTGCAGAGAAGGCCTTGGGAATACTAGTGGACAAGAAATTGGATATGAGTTGCCACTGTGTGCTTGCAGCCCAGAAAGCCAATAGTATACTGGGCTGCATGAAAAGAAGTGTAGCCAGCAATTCGAGGGAATTGCCTCCCTCTGCTCTGCTTTCATAAGACCCCCCTTGGAGTACTGCATCCAGCTCTGGGGTCCCCAGTACAAGAAGGACATGGACCTGCTAAAGCAGGTCCAGAGGAGGGTAACAAAAATGATGGAACATGCCTCCTATGAAGAAAGGCTGAGACAGCTGTGGAGTTGCTCAACCTGGAGAAGAGAAGACTCGAGGAAGGTCTTATCATGGCCTTTCATTACTTCAAGGGTGCTTATAAGAAAGAAGGAGAAGGACCAGGGCTTGTAGTGACAGGACAAGGGGCAACAGTTTTAAACTGAAAAAGGATAGATTTAGATTGGATATAAGGAAGAAATTTTTTATGATGAGGGTGGAGAGACACAGGAATCGGTTGTCCAGAGAAGTTGTGCATGCCTTGTCATTGGAAGTGTTCCACGTCAGGTTAGACAGAGCTTTGAGAAGACTGGTCTAGTTGAAGATCAGTCCATGGCATGGCATCAGTCCCTGTCCATAGCAGAGGGGTTGGACTTGATGATCAGTAAAGGTCCCTTCCAACCCAAACGATTCTATGATTCTGCCATTGGTATAATAGGATATATCCAGTGGCTCACAGCTGGGCCAGCTTCCTAGTAACGTCCTTTTAGGCAGTGCCAGAGGTTTTTTGGTGTTATTACGCTAGGGTTCTTTGCTTGTTTTTCCCAGAAGAAAAAAAGTTTTGGAGAAAAACAATTTCTGGAGGTAATGTTGTATTTTCCCATATTTGATAGTCCTGAGCACACACGTATAAGGCGAAGTCACATACAGAGTACAGATCACTGTGTAAATGTTTTGGATACCCAATTACAGTGCAAGGTCACTGCAGTAAGGCTCTGTTGGCCCTTAATCTGTATGATTTGCCCTCTCTCAGGTTCATATTAATGCTGTGTTTTGCAGAGTAGTCTCTGAGCCTGAAGCAAATTGCATGGTGAGTGGCTGCAGTGTATTAGGTGCCCAAGTTTTAGGTCTTGAATCTAAATTTGCTGTACAACTTATTCTTTTCCTCATTGTTCCTCTTCCCTTTTCCTCAGTTCAACACTTTTCCTTCCCTTGTGGGACTTTCTTAATGGACTCAGTTTATCAGCATACATATATTTACTCGTTGTTGCTCTTTACAGTCAAACTTCACTAATACATCTCTCCCTCCTTGCTTTTGAGGGGCTAAGAGGATGCCAGGGAGCTGAATATATAAGCACCCATCTTAACAGATCTAACATGTACTAACAAGGAGGTGCTCCTTTTGATAGATCAGGCAAAACACTCTTACTAAGACAGCCTGATTCATTCCCTCCTGCTCATCTTTACTCAGGGAAGTTGCTACCTCCTTTCTCCTGAGAAAGATCTGTTCAACCATTCTCCCTTACTATGCATTCCTGTTTCCTTCAAGTAACAATCAGTTTCCTGCCCCACACTGCAGATGAAGGCAAACTGCCTCTACAATCACGTATGTAGCTATATAGCTAATGTAAGATGTACCAGAAATCACTTTTCTTTCCACCTTCCCAATCCCCTTCCTCAAAGCTTTTCTGCAGTGCATGGAACTAGGCTGATTTTGAAACTGGCTTAGTTTAGTGCATTTTTAAAACTGATTAAAATTTTCTCCACCCCTCCCCAAGTACCATGCAGGCTGAGCACGGGACACCCCAAAATCCAGATTTCTCTCTATGGATAGAGGCAGAGATGAAGCTAGGTGTTAGCTAGGGGCTGACCTCCAGTCTTGCCAGAAAGAATGTGTTGGCCAAAAATGAAGGTTTTAATAAAAGATTTAATAAGTGAAGGAGGTGGGAAGCTTGAGGGAGGAGAGTTTTCTCTGTACTTGCCTTTCCCCAGAAGGTGTCCTGGATTTGCCCTTGCTTTGATTGATAATGTATTCCTCCAGCAGTACAACCCACCCTTCTGTTTCCCTTCATCATACAGCTGCACATTGTGCTGATGGCTTGGGGGCCTTTCCTCATAGTGCTGCAAAAAAGGGCTCTTGTTCAGTATGCTGAAGATCCTCTCCATTTGACAAATATTTCCGCTTCTTATTCTTTGCCCTAAAATATGCTGTGCTATTTGTCAGCATTAAACTGTATGTGCTTTCTTTGTTCTGCTGTGCCTGACTGCACTGCTACTTTGTTTATGCTAGTACTGATTAGCCAAATTGGACGTCTAGAGCTTTTTTGAGACTCTTGCTAATAACATTTTCTCAGTCTGAAAGAAAGGTTTAGTTAGGTGTGGAAGGCAGAGAAATCATCATCACCATGTGCTTCCTCTGCTTGCAGATATGCTGGTCTGCTGTCATCAGATCTCATATACGCAGCATGGTCACACCTGGTAATGACTTGGATAGGAAATGGCATCATGCATGAAAATTCAGCAAGTGAAGGTAGTGTTCGAATCAGATGACATGCTTGTTCGCCTGAACCTTTACTGAACAGGTGCTTCAGCATTGTCTCAGAGTCCTGAGGGAAGTGTTTAAATTTAATTCAGGAATAAAACCAAGCTCCCAACTGCTTGAGATGATTAAAAATCCCAAGACTCTTTTTGTAAGAATAAGAGCATGACCCTGATATCTTGGCCAAATTCCAGACAGTGAAATTACATTCTGCCAATGTGAAATATACCTGTCATTTGAATTGCAAAGCTGTTCTGAATTCCCACTGAGAACTCCTGTTGAGTTTTGCATGCTTTAAATGGTTGCCATGTCCACCACTTAGGTATAGTATTTCTGGAGTGGGACCTGTAAGTAAGTCTATCTCAAAAGCCCATTGGAAGAGAAGAAATAAATTAAAGACAAAATACGATCATTGTTTTCTGTGGTAGCACTATTATTTTTCTCAAACTCTACCAAGTCACTGATTACCTTTTATTATTCTTCTTAGCGATGTGGTTTTGAGATTCCTCACAGGAAAGGAGATAATTGAAAGATAGACGAGAAAAGCAAGAAGTTGGGATAAAACTAAAACAGAAAATGTTATGCATGTTAGGCATGGCATGCTGGCACTTTAAGTGCTTGGTCTCAGGAGGAGGATGGCTCTTGCATAAGAAATTTCATTTTTTCAATTGATTTTTTTTTAATGAGTTAAAATAATGAAAAAGACATATGCAACCATACTGAAATCATCTTACCCATCAATTACAGTAGGTCTTTATATGGCAGCTCTACCACTGCAGGGTGAGAATTGGAAGGAAGAATGCAATAGAATCTGTGCTGCCCCATTCCAGCAGCCCAAGCCCACTAGGTGTGATACCTCCAGCCTCATCAGAGACCTATGGAACAAGAAAATTCTGGGTGAAGTTGAACCACAGATTACATTTAATATGTTATTAATTAACCAAGAAAAATATAATTTTCTACCATGGCAGGGGTGTGATTTACACAGCCAAGGAAAATAAGCAAGATCCATGTTGTCCCATCTAGTAATCAACTGACCCTTTGCCAGAGAATCAGAGCTTAGGACATTTCTATTCCACTGCTAAAGATGATGATGGCATGAATGATTTTACCTCTATCCTTTTTGGATTTAAAGCCTAACCGGACATAAGATACTGTTTGAGGGTTTTAACTAAGGAGGGTTTCTGTTTACGAGAGCCTTCATATACTACTGAAACTGTGTAGATGGGTGAATATCATTAAAACCATATCCAAAGGAACCTTGGCTATAAGAAGTTTGTTAGGAGCACACATAGGAACTGTTAAGCCTCAAATAAATAAATATTGCATATGGTCTCTCCTTCCAGCAGTGTTTTGGTCACTACCGTCTGTCACTAGCAGACCTTCTGCCTTTGGGCTCAATTCTGGCAGCTGCTTTTGTTGCCCTCATCTTCTCATTCAAGCCCAAGTTTAGGGTTTTTTTTCCTTCTTTCTGCTTTTTTGCTAAGGGCTGAAAAGCCTCCCTGCTCTGTGATGGAGTGCCATAGGCGCAATGTGCTTAATCAGCTGCCCCCCTCCTTTCTTAGAAATTGTGAACACGAGCAGATCCCCAGGGCTTCAGAAAACAACCCCATCTGACCTTACTCCTTTCTGCATGTGGATTCAAGGCCAAAGACAGCATTGGGTTTAGGCATTAACAGTTACTTTCCATGCCTGAGAGACAGCAGGACTAGTACGGGCACAGGAAGCAGTAGAGATGTGCCAGGTATATTGCAGCTCATCTATCTTGCTTCTGCTTATGTTGAATAGTCTGGCTGCCTCTAGAGCCAGAGCTGCCATATGGGGGACACAGCCCTTTGAGGGAAGTGCTACGCTTAACTCTGCATGCATTCCCTTAGACAAGAGCTTGCACCACCCTGAGAGTCTTTTATGAGAGACAGCAGATGTTCTTCACTTTCCTCGATCTACTTTTGTAAGGCCCATTACAACTGCGTTTTAAAAAGGCCACTGTGGGGTCTCAAAGGGCTTGCTGAAATTTGGGGCAAAGGAAAAGGAGTGTCTTTCATTTGATATGAGTGTGATTTTTGATTGGGCTGGAAGTGTTGGCCTACTGTAGAATAAATATTTTTTTTATTTATGGGGTCCCACTGCTATGCAGAATCTCCAAAGTTAGTTATTGTAGAGCATGACAGGCAAAAAGGTGTATTTTTCTGAGGTTTACAAGGTACTTTTAAATGGAATCATAAATTTTCCTTGCAAGGCTGACTTTCCTGTTCACTATATGTCTTCCTTTCTCAGTCCCTCCCCATTCTTTTTCAAATACTAGGCCACCACCTAAATTATTAAGTATAATATCAAGTATATGTAGGAATAGATAGAGTAAAATCAGTTGTGTTTATAATTTAATCTGAATGATGTGGTTAGAATCATACCTCAAAGGCATAATACCATTTTGTCTTCTGACTACACATATTTGGGAAGGGAGCTAGAAGTGATAGTAAGCTCTGTATTTCTTTCTAGTGCAACAGCTATATTCAGTGCAGTACATTCTGTGTATGTATACCTTCTGAAATACATAGCTACTTAAACCTGGAGAATTCTTGGTGTTCTTTAAATTGGCTTGAAATTAAACTACTCTCTCAGTTACAATTACATTGTAAAGAGAGGGTATCAATAGTTTCACTAGGTTGATTTCCCATGTCAGAAGAGACACTTTTTTTCCCCAACATATGGATTAGAAGCTGAAAGCAAGCAATATGAGACTCAACATAGTGCAACATGCAGGGAACTCAGGAGCAGGAACAGTCTTCTCATGTGACTCAAAACCTCATGGAAAATAACAGCTAGTAACAAGTGCTATGCTGTCATCAGAGGCCTGCAGTTGTAGAGAACAAAGAGCTTTGATAAAAGTTTTAGTCTTTAGCATTCCTCATACATTGTTAGTGCAAATACACTCGTGGATCAAAAATTGGTTGTGCAGCTGTCAAACCTTGTTGACAACATGGTTTTGTTTTGAGGGAACCCTCTTTGAGGACTGAGGATTGCTTGTAAGAGATAGGATGCATCTGATCAAGCAGAACAAAAAGCATCTTTGCCAGCTGACTGGCCAACCTGGTGAGGAAGCTTTTGAATTAGGAATGATGGAGGAAGATGACCAGCAGTGATGTGAGGAAGTGGTGGACAAGATTGGGGTGTGGGGTGACATAAACAGGAGAGATGTTGTAATCAACAAAACAGGGGAGAAGGAAGCCTCATCCAAACACATCCACATAAATCAGGAAGTGCTTACCAGACAGAACTGCGGGGAAAACTCCCATGACCTTTGTGGGAAATCAGCATGACTTGCTGCCTCTCTGAAGTGAAAAAACAGGAGGAATTAGAGATCTGTGTGCAGTTATAGAGCTTGGGGAAGAGTGGCTGGAAAGCTGCCCAGCAGAGAAGGACCTGGGGGTGTTGGTTGGCAGCTGGCTGAATATGAGCCAGCAGTGTGCCCAGGTGGCCAAGAAGGCAAATGGCATCCTGGCCTGTATCAGGAATAGTGTGGTGAGCAGGACTAGGGAAGTGATTGTTCCCCTGTGCTTGGCACTGGTAAGGCCCTACCTTGAGTACTGTGCTCAGTTTTGGGCTCCTCGCTCCAAGAAAGACACAGAGGTGCTGGAGCGTGTCCAGAGAAGGGCAACGAAGCTCGTGAAGGGTCTAGAGCATGAGGCTTATGAGGAGCAGCTGAGGGAACTGGGGTTGTTTAGCCTGGAGAAAAGGAGGCTGAGGGGAGACCTTATTGCTCTCTACAACTGCCTGAAAGGAGGTTGTAGAGAGGTGGGGGTTGGTCTCTTCTTGCTAGTAACAAGCGATAGGACAAGAGGAAATGGCCTCAAGTTATGTCAGGGTAGATTTAGATTGGATATTAGGAAAAAGTTCTTCACAGAAAGGGTTGTTAAGCATTTGAACAGGCTGCCAGGGAAGTGGTGGAGTCGCCATCCCTGGAGGTATTTAAAAGACGTGTAGACATGTTCCTTAGGGACACGGTTTAGTGGTAGTTTTGGCAGTGTTATGTTCATGGTTGGACTTGATCTTAAAGGTCCTTTCCAACCTAGGCAATTCTAAATTTATGATCTCATTGCAATCATGGAGACATGGTGGGATAGCTCACATGACTGGAGTGCTGTGGTGGATGGATACAGGCTATTAATGAAGGACAGCCTGGGACAGAATGAGGGGATCACTCTTTACATAAGACAGCAGCGGGGCACGTGCTTACGGATGAACAATGACCTGGTGAGAGCTGATGGGTCAGAACTAGTCGGCAGGCCAACATGGGTGACATTGTGGTAGCTGTCTGCCACAGACTGCCTGACTAGGAAGAAAAAGTAGATGAGGCCTTCTTCACACAACTAGAAGAATCCTTGTGTTCACAGGCCCCGTGTCTTATGAAAGACTCAACCCCCCCCAATATATGCTGGAAAGAGGTTACAGCAGTGCCTGGGAAATCCAAGAGGTTTTGGGAGTGCATTAATAGCACCTTCCTGACACAGGCGATCAAGGGGCCCATGAGGGGAGATGCTCTGTTGGACCTCATGCAAACAAGGAAGAATCACCTGGGGACGTAAAAGTCAGGGGGCTACTGTGGTGTCTATGAGATGGTGTTAAAGATCCTGAAAGAAGGGAGCAGAGCAAAAAACAGGACCACAGCCTGGACTTTTGGAAAGCACACTTCAGCCTCTTCAGAAATCTGCTTGGAAGAATCCTATGGGATGCAGCCTTGGAGAGAAGAGGTGTCCAGGAAAACTGGTTGATTTTCAAGGATCACCTCCTTCAAGCTCAAGAAAGCTCAATTTGGACAAGTAGGAGGCCTTCACAGATGAACAAGGAGCTTCTAACTGAACTCAGACAGAAAGAAACTGTGCAAGAGGTCAAAGCAGAGAAAAAGTGACCTGGGAGACACTGTATGAGCATGCAGGTATGGCATTAGGAAGGCCAGAGCCCTTCTGGGGCCAGACTCTTTTCAGTGGTGCACAGTGACAGGACAAGGAGCAACAGGCACAAACTGGAACACAGGGAACTCCATCTGAACATGAGGGAAAACTTCTTTGCTTTGAGGGTGACAGAGCACTGGAACAGGCTGCCCAGAGAGGTTGTGGAGTCTCCATCTCTGGAGATCTTCAAAACCTGCCTAGCTACATTCCTGTGCAACCTGCTGTAGGTGAACCTGCTTTGGCAGGGGGGTTGGACTAGATGATCTCCGAAGATCCCTTCCAACCCCTACTATTAAGTGATTCTGTGATTCTGGAGTTAAATCTGCTGAAACATGGGAAGGGCAACAAAGAAGGTTTCTACAGACACATAAGTGGCAGAAGGAAGTTGAGGGAAAATATGGGACTGCTGCTGAACGGGGCAGGGGATCTGACATGGAAAATGTCAAGGTACTCTTTGCTGCCTTCACCTTGGTCTTTACTGGGGAGACATGCCTTCAGGAATCCCAGGGCAAGGAGGATCTGGTTAAGGAACATTTAAACAAACTGGAGATACATAAGCTGCTGGGACCTGATGATATGCATCTGCAAGTGCGAGAGCTGACCCATGTCATTGCAAGAACAATATTGAACAGCTTTGAAAATCTGTGGCAATACAGGGAAGTTCCTGAGTTCTGGAATAAAGTAATTGCCACTCCTGTCTTCCCAAAGGGCAAAAAGGAGGATCCCAGGAGACACGGGTCAGTCAGTCTCACCTTTATCTCATGGAAAGCGGTGGGCTGAATCTTCTTCAAAAAGATTTCAAACACATGAAATACAAGAAGGTCATTTGGAGTAGTCATCACAGATTTATGAAGGGTAAATCAGGCCTGACCAACCTCATAGACTTCTACAATGAGATGACTGTCATGGTGGATGAAGGAGAGCAGTGGATGTTGTTCATCTTGTCTTTAGCAAGGCTTTCAACTCCATCTCCCGTAACATTCTCACTGACAAACTGATGAAATGTGGGCTAAATATATGGACAGTGAGGTGGATTGGATTGAAAACTGGCTGAATGGGCAGGCTTAAATGGTTGTGACCACGACACAAGATTCAGCTAGAGACCAGTTACTAGTGATGTACCCCAGGGATCAAATCTGGGGCCAGTACTGTTTAACATCTTCATTAATTAATTGGATGATGGGACAGAATGCCCCCTCAACAAGTCTGAGAGTAGTGGTTGATAGACGAGAAGGATGTGTTGCCACTCAGAGGGGCCTGGACAAGCTGTAGAAATGGGCTTAGCAGCAACCTCATGAAGTTCAACAAAGACAAACACAAATCCCTGTATTTGGAGAAGATTAATTCCACGCATCAGGAGAGACTGGGGGTTGATCAGCTGGAAAGCAGTGTGGTGGAAATGGACATGGTCCTGCTGGACACCATATTTACCAGGAGCCAGCACTGCCAGAAAGCTGAGGGAGGTGATACTTCCCCTGTAGTCATCTGGAGTGCTGGGTCCTGTGCTGGGCCCCCAGTAAAAGAGAGACATCAAAAAACTGGAGCAAGTCCAGCAAAGGACCACAAAGATGGTGAAGGGATAGGAGCAGGACAAGAGGCAATGGGCACAGGGTAAAATACCAGAAATTTCATTTAAACATAGGAAAAAGATGTTTTGTTTTGATTTGATTTGATTTGACTTGATTTGTGTTGTTTTGTCACAGAATCACAGAATGGTCAGGTTGGAAGGGACCTCTGGAGATCACCTAGTCCAACCCCCCGGCCAGAGCAGGGTCACCTACAACAGGTTGCACAGGATGGCATCCAGGTGGGTTTTGAATGTCTCCAGTGTGTCTCCAGGTGGCCCAGAGAATGTGGAGTCTCTTGGAGATATTCAAAACCCAACAGGACACAGCCCTCAGCAGCCTGCTGTAGCTGACCCTGCTTGAGCAGGAAGGTTGGGCTAGATGATCTGTTGAGGTACCTCCCAACCTCAACAATTTTGCTACTGTGTGCTACTTAAAAACTAGGAGATAATTCTTCTCAGCCTAATTATTTGGACAGCTACTTAAGATGTGTTTGGGCAATAGTGCCAGATAAAACAAGCAACAACAGCCTCTGTAAAAGGATAATCTTAAATAAACTACAGGATTTTGCATTAAAATATTTATCATGTGAAACAGAAAAAAATGAAGCTGGAAGTAATGCGTTAGGCAGGCTTGATGCCTGTTTGAAATCTGGCAGTTTTGTTCTAAAGAAATTGCAGCAAATACAGCTGACCTCATAAAGCCTTGGAAATCAAATTACTTGCAATAATTAATCTGTGAAATAAACATGAGTGTCAGGATTTCCATATCTCGTCTTCTCACCCTCTTCACTTTTTTCTGCCTCCTTCCCTTTGGAATGTTCAATCAACTGGAGTTTTTAACACGCCAAGAATTTGTAAATGATAAAATGGAACTTTGTCAAAAATAATATCAGGTGGCAAGACTACTCTGACACTCAGAGTGCATTAAAATGGAATAAAAGTAACATCAAATGAAAGTGCCTGCAGGGAAGGGAGTGGATATGTAACGACGTAACATAGAAAAGGACCTTTGATTTAATGAGGATCAATTTCATAGAAGTGCAGGTCATCAAATGGGAATGTCATTGAAGTAATCAGACAGTCCTGCAACTTCCATCTTATTGTTAAAGGAGACAGCTAATTAAGTGTGGGTACCATCCTGAATAACAATGTAAAGCACAACCTGATGTGATCAAGATCAAAACTGGGCCCAGAACCGAGTCATAAGTCTATTGCTCTGTTTGCTGTTGAACACACACAACAGATATTTGTGTGGTCATACTGAACAGAGGTTATCTTGCTCTTTGCTAGCTGCCAAAAAGTGTGCAGCAAAACTTGTTATTGATACTTGTTTTGAATTGTAGATGATTTTTCTAACATAGATGAGGTTTTTGACTGAAGTAGGAATGAGGCAATTAATATACACCATCTCTATAACGTCATATAGAAAGTAATACTTTGTGCCTTTCCTCTTGTTTAAAAGGATTAGAAAGATTTGTTATTCTCCAAAATTTGCTTAATTGCTTCAGCTGTATTAGCACTAGTAAACATATAAAAAAAATTAAATGCCTTTTCTGTTTCTATGTGACAAATGGGACAGTGAGATGAAGAAAATGAGTAAAGGGGCAAGAATCCTTTGCAAAAGGCTCCTTTCTGACAGTGGCATCAGGGAAACTGACTGCAAGGGAACTTATAGGTGTTGTAGATTTCTTAATGGGAAGTAAAAAGTAGAAGATGTTAGCAGGTCTGTGTGTAGCACACCCCTTGTAACAGGGATGTTTCAGGAAAATTGAGAAGCTAGTGCTGTGCTGATTGACGGTCCAGCATTGAGGATGTTATCATGTGCTGAAACTTCCCCCTCACATACAGTTGCCTTAAGTAATTTTGGCTGCTAGTGTCCTCTGGAGTCAAGGTATTTCTGGAAAGTGCTGTTAGCATGGCCTCTCCTCAATTCTCTGCCCTGCTTGTGTTTTCCAAAACTATGTGGTGGTTTTTAGAAGCTACATGCAGTTTCTTCCACAGCCTTTTCTATCAAGAACATGCTTATTAAATGCTTACTTTCTGGAACATATTTCTAAATCAAACATCCAAGAGGTTTCCTTTTCCTCAGTAAACATTTTTTCCATGTAAATTCATTTCAGGCCAAGGCAAATCCCAGGGGACAGAGCTTCCTACAGCTCCAGAGCATTTAGAAACAAATACATGAATGTCTCCTTAAAACGTGGTTTTCCTTGCAAGGTTTTCCTTGGATGAAAATGTGCATGTCTTTCTTGACTTCTACATGAGTTATGTAGGTATTCTTACTCATGTTGATGGAGTGTCCCTTGAGTTTGCTGGTTTGGTTTAGACAGCTTTTCAAAATAGGTTTATCTGTTTCAGATGAAGAAGTTGCTTTAAAACTCGCATGAATGGCCTTATTATCTTTCCAATGTACCTTGGAGTCAATCAAGACAAACCCACTACGAGAAGAGTCTGTTTTGTCATTTATTCTTAGCCAAATCAGACACAGACAAAAAAAAAACCCACGTAGGAAAAAGAGTTAACCAAGATTTTGTAAAAAAGCACTAATTTACTGAGAAAAAAGTTTATCATCCAGTCATTGCTAGTTCAAAAGACTTCACAGTTTGTGGTACGGGTTATGTCTGTATGTTCATTATATTGCCCGGGCAAACGATTTGTGTGAATTCATTGAATTGAACTAAGACGTTCCTGGGACTCAGCTGGGCATATGGCTCAGTTACCTTGTCAGCTTGTAGCATGCCACAACACTGTGCCAGCACCCCAAGCTGTGGAAACACACCTCAGGGTGAATGAAGGAGGAGGAATCCCGGTTATATATCCACAGTTACCTAAAAGGTGAAACCTGGTACTTCTTTCTGAAACTCACTTTAACTGGACTGCATAGCGAAGAGCTAAAGCCACCGTGTGTTCCTATGTTCGCCCTGTATCCCTTCAGCTCTGCGTTCAGCTCTTTGGGCAGGTTCTTGCCATTGATGAAGGCCTCCTTGCAGACCGTTCTGGTTTACGTGTAGCAGTGGAAGCATACAAGCATCAGCTCCCAGAAAATCTACAGGAAATGTTCAAAAACCTCATGGAGCCAAGGTACAAACCCTGCCTGCTAACATGCTGAAGTACCTGCTGTCTCATCTTCACGCTTGTTGTTACACCCAAATGCTGACACATGCTGCCATCACATCTTCACTTTGCTCTGCGCATGTGGCATCAGACATGCAAAGGACTGCTAGGGACACAGCGGAAGCAGGTCTTATCAACAGTAAGAGTTAGTCATTTCCCTGCCTTACCAGACCAAATATCTCTCTGTATTTTCCTTTTTTATGTAGTTGCATTTGTTCTTTTTCAAAGATACAAGTGCTATACAATATGTAATAGTTTTGTCCAGAGAAAAATAGCCAAAACCACATACATATGGAAAGTTAAAGTGGTTTAGAAGATGCAAATACAATTTATGACCGGTTATAGTAAGGACAGAAGTAGGCTGTGACAATTTCTTTTCTATTGATTGGTGTGATTACTATGGATCCTATGCTATAGGCTAAAATGACAGAACAGTTACTGAAATGCTGTGCATTTATGCCTTGAATAAAACAAGATACAACCTGCATAAAGAAATACTTTTTTTTCTGAAGGTGAACAATAAGCTTTTCCCCTATGTGCTAATGCATGTGCCTGACTAAATCTTACTGCAGTCTCTGTACACAAGCCATTCATGCTATAAATATGGAAGACTAACCATGGGAACATTCAGAGTCCGTTTTACAGGCAAAGAAACCGAAGTACAGAAAAGGAAAATGATTCATTCATTGTCCATGAGGGGGCCAGTGGAATATCTGTGAAGAGCAACCTGCTTTTGAATCCCTGTCCAACTCTGTAACTACAAAGCTATGCTTTCCAATTAGACACAGTAGTCATCCTTAGGGGTTGCAGAGGGTTGTAATGTTTGTATCAGCCTCGTGCTAGGCCTCTGCATAGATCAGAGTAGCACCCTAGATCCATAGGCCACAAAGTTTTCCTTGAATTCAGAAGATTTTTTGACTTCTACTCTGCTCAACAGGGCATGCTGTGTGTAAACCTCTTCACGAATAATGTTGGGTTTTCGTGGGCAATCTGTTAGTGGCGCTTGCCAAATGACTGTGCTGTTGTGTAGTTTAGGTAAGACAGGGGTAATAGGAAGATATAAGGAGCAAAGTTTAAGAAGATTTTTTCTTTTGTGTCATGACATATCTGCTGGATAGGGAGAGCTTTCTGACAGAAAATGGTATTTCACTTGGCAGTGTGACCTCTTGGTGAAAATGTGACTGAAAAGACAACATGGTGAGTTTGAGTTGCTCTTGGAAAGACAGGTTTGCTTACGATGGAAAGACTGTTGAAAAAATCGTGAGAAAACTGAGATAATAGCTGCATTAAGAAGTGAGTAAAAGCAGTAAAAGGGAAGAACTTGTGGACTACAGCTCATTGTAGTGGGATAGCGTATTTGTTCAAGAACCAGGTTTGGTAAGGCAGCGCGAGTGCCTAAGGGATAAGAGGCAGCAGATACTGGTATAGTGGGATCAGTGTTGAGAAGAATTACTGCAAAGGTAGGAGGGTTGTAAAAATATATCTAAAATGTAGGAGTGGAAACTGGTAATGAAGCATGTTTCAGAACCTCTTTTACATAAATTGGGGGAGAATAGGAAAGAGCGTGAAAAAAGGAAATTTAAAACTAATATGAGAGGAGCTAGGGAAAAACAAAGACAAAAAAGACTTAATATCAATAGGAGGATTCTTTGCACTGAAAGACAGCCCACCCTGTTGCAGTGATACCAAGACAAATTCTGCTCTCAGTGCAACTGATGTAAAGCCTGACTAATTCCATCTGTCACTTAGACTAGTGCAAATCTAAAAGAACTTGCAGAAAACACTGGAATTAATTGGGATTTACTTTGATCTATCTAAAAAGCAAGATTTTACCCTATCTTGTATCTGGCAGGCTCTTCTCTTTTATCTTCCATTTTAAAGCAGTAACTCATTTACTCCGTTCATTTTGGTTTCTTTGTTTTGCTTGTACTCTTCCACCCCCCCCCCCCCCCCCCCCCCCCCCCCTTTTTTCTTTTTCTGTTTTGCAGTGGCAGCTTATTGGAGCTCAAGCAAAAGAAACCAGGCTCTTCCCCCATCTAGACTCTCTCTTTAAAGTGTCATGTGAAATGTTCCTGCAGCACTTTTCCTAAGACCCTGATAGATGCTGTTTATGTTGATATGATCCACTCTATAACAGGAGCTTAATATAAGTGCGCCCTTATGTTATGCTTCAAATCACACAGGTTTGAATTCACACTCCCCCAAAAAGCAAAAATGAGATTAGCATCTAAATTGAAATTGAAGCTAAAGAAATCTGTGGAAAAAGAAGTCTAAAAAAAAATCTGAGTATCAGTTTTAGGTTTCTTTTTACTCTGTATCTTAGTCATTTCCCAGAAAATAAGCTCCCAGTAATAAGCACTAAACTGTGTCTGGTCTTGCACAGGTGTGTTCAGAGATGAAAAGAGAGAAATTTAACCCCGTTTAGTTAATGCCATTAACTTCAGTGAAGATGTGGCTCCATCAAGAAAGCCTCAGCTCAGTCTAAGTGAGGATCCGAGCTGCAACCACACCATCTTTCCCTAGTTGGAGGTGCAGGTAAAGCATATTCCCTGGGCAGTCACTGTTTCCATGCTCAGTGGCAGCCCCCTGCTATGCTCCTCGGACCTTCAGGAACAATTTGGACATTCAGACATGTTTTCCTTGGGCACCTTACTGCCCTGGGAATCTGTTTGACACAGGAATGGTAAGCAGTTTGACTAAAGGGGAACTCCTGTAAAATATTGTTGTATATCCTTAGTTTACCATCATTCTCATGTATATTCTTAAAAGAGTGTTCAGAGTAAAGTCAAAGAAAAAACATAAAATGTTACTACCCCCTGCAAAAAAACCCCACAGTATGGTTTCCAGCTTGCTTTGCACATGCTCACTAGTGATAAGAAATAAAGAGATCTGAGTGGTGCACGGCCCCTCATTTCTTGTTACCTTTGGTGTGCAGTGAAGACAACAGGGGGTTTGCCACCAACTTCCAGTGACAGTAGATTTCCCCTAATGAGCTCCTGAACTGGTCCTTCTCACAACCTGCAAGTTAAGGAGTCAGTTAGAATCTATGTGAGAAATCCTACTGAAATGAAATGTCCAAAAAAGAATTCAAAATAAGAGGTGATGAAAGGAAAGGAGAATGGGATGAGGAAGTGTAATGGCATCATCACTTTTTTCACAATTTTGAGCACAGGCATCTGATGCTGGAAATCTGAGCACTGCATAGTAATTCACTCTGACACTAATGGAACTATTTTAAATGTACTCTAATATCTTTCTGATGAATAACGTAAGGTACTTGAAAGCAAACCTGGCATGATGAGGAGGAAGAGAAGACACATACTCTGCTGTGGTATCCCCTCACATATTTCTAAACGAGAAGCAACTTGACCACTTCAAAGAGCTATTGCTTATTTCACTCATGACAAACAGCTGTTTTGTCACTGAAGGGGTAAGCGGTGTTTATGTGACACAACTTCAGAACAGTACAGAAAAACCCCAAACAGTATGTGAAGGAAAAGGGTGTGTTGATATCTTTTTCTTCACCATATGCAAAAAACAACCAAACACTCCCCCTAAATTCTTGAAAGATGTTGGTTCAGCCACTTGCTCCACCTAGTTCAATAATCATCAAGCCAAATTCACATTAATTTCCACAGGGTTTCACTTGAACAGAAATAAATCAAGTAAAATCATTAAGATTTGGCCCAGGAATATATAAATCTGCTGTTATCAGATGTAGTTACTGTTATCAGTCTAAACCAGCAGGCTGAGACAATCTGGGGAACCTGATCCCACCCTCCCTATTTTAAACATCAAAACAGGCTTTTACAGGCAGGTCACAATGAGTTTGAAGTTTGGATTCCCATGGGCTGCAGCTAGCGCAGGAGCAAGTACTATTTTCATTTCACTTACAATGGACTAGATTTCCATAAATCTGTGCACTTATAAGACTTAAAGGTACCATGACTCTATATGAAATCGCAGCAATTGCTCTAGCAGAAAGAGAAAATGGGCATTTATACTGACATATTAAAAGTCTGGGTCAGCAATAAAATAAATTAAAACATGTCTCAAAAATCCAAGGAGTTATGTGCTGTATTTTAGATCAATAAAGATGACAATGTTTGAAGCTGTATTACAGCCAGTTTTATAGCCAAAACTTCAGAGAAGAGTTGTGAGACTGACTGAACTGCATGTTTGGATTTCTGCCTAAGAATTACTGTGTTAGACAGAACACCATCTAGAAAGCTGGGAAAATTCAGCTAGAAACACATCTCCTTAGGGTTGTGCTAGGTACTTTCAGTGTTACTATCCAGATGACAGTTCCTGATCCTGTCCTTACTCTACTTAATGCTCTCTACAACAGCCAGCGCATGCATGTACATGTATACACTCAGGTCTTCCAGGCTGAGAAATGTAACATAGCCATTCTTAAGCTATTATGCTTAACAGGGGTTAGAGTGTAAAACATTTTGTTATTTTATCTATTTGCACTTGTTGAGTTGGCATTTTGCTTGAAGCACTTACAGTAATTTATATTTAACATGGTGCAAGGAAGAAAAAGAAAGTGGATTTCTCACCTGATCCACAATAATTTTGACCTGAATATCAAATAAAAAGCTTGTACTTTATTCAAGGCAAAGTCAGTATGTGAAATATATGAATGCTAAACTTAACATCTCTTTTTTTTTCCTTTTCTCTCCATGTGTCTTTCCTGCCTGCCTGCTTCTCCAGCTTGTCCAAGTTCCTCTGAATCAGAAGCATTTTTCTACATTCTAGATATAGAGATTTACCTGAACAGCCCATCTATCAAACTTTCTGCTTAGACATAATGTCAAGGTCATGTTGTCACGTTGCCATGCAGAAAGCCTGCGCCTTTCTTAAAGCAAGATAGCAGTAGTAACAGAAGAACCACTATCAAATTTCCCCAAACATCTGTAGGGTTTATTTAGTTACTCCTTGTCGTGGTTTGGCCTCAGCTGGTAACAAAGAACCACGTGGCCGCTCGCTCAACCCCCACAGCCGTGGGGGAAAATGGGGGGAAAAAGGCAAAACCCGTGGGTTGAGGTAAAGGCAGTTTAACAGAACAGCGAAGGAAAGAGAAAAACAATAACAGTACCACTGATAAAGGAAAGTACAAACGCGACGACAGTATTACTGCTTCCCCACCAGACCTGGACCTCCCAGCCCTCTCCGAGCTGCGACTCCTCACTCCCTCCCCTGGGCAGCTCCCCCTATAGCCCGGGCACAGCTCACAGGGTATGGAACACCTGTGTCCCCTGCTGCATCCTCAGGGAAATCAACCCCATCCCTGCTGGAACCAAGACACTCCTCTCAAAACAAATTTTCTTAATATGTTTAAAAACAGTAAATGTTTCTTCAGCCCTCTAACACTTGTGAGAAGCTATCTAAACTAATGTTGTCAAAAAAGATGGATATTTATGTTTAGACTCACTGACAATTTCAAAGAATTTACCAAAAATACACACAGAAAACTCACTGAAATAAAATTTACTTGGATAGCACAGTCTTACAAATGTCTGCATACCTCATAAATAAAAAATTATTATGTAGTCTGCAGAATTCACTCAATTCAGAGGTTTCAGAGGTCAACTGTCTTCAGCAAACATGTCTACAAGAAATATCTAACATGGAAGAGCCATGAAAGGGAAAAGATATTTGTAACAGGAAGCTTAAGAAAGAAATAACATGGACAAAAAATACCTGAACAGCTTATTCTGCATGTCTCAGAATGTGAATCATCTGACTAAATGGAGACGTTTAATCTGAGTTAGTCACTGTGGATTTCCTGTCTAATCTATGACAATCTAATCAAAATAGCTGGGGGTGTCCAGGACATGATTAATCTCATCTGAAAGTAGATGTCTGAAACAAGCCAGATCAATCAAGCCTGAAAAGTTCCTGTGAAGGCACTTTTAAGTGAAGACAACTTCACTAATTGAAAAGAGATTTTAGGACAGTAGCTTAGACATGTATGTCTACATTGTAGACATATACAGATAGATGAGATGAATCCTGTCTTTGTGCTTTTTAACTTAAATTTAGAAGCAATTTGCAGCTTGATTTGTGGATCACTGGGTCAGATTCTTCCAGTGGAAGGCAGAAAAGAGACCAGAATAAAAAATCAAATGATTCCTTCTTTAATGTAAGAAACAAGGAAAAGTTCCCACAACATTACTGTTCTCTGACTCAGCAGTTTTCACGTTACGTCATTAATTTTATAACTAATGCCATACCAATATGGCAGATTTAGAAAGCTGCTGTGTCAATATTCCGAGGATACTGAGATGTAGTCACTTTCAACTTCTTTATTGTGTAATGCTAATGGGTCAAAAGAAACTGGGAGAGCTCTTCAGATTGTCCAGTACTGGAACCAGGTATCTGTGAAGCCTGGGCTTCTGTTAAAGTAGAAAGGCATCTAGTGGGGTAAGCAGAAAGGGGAAGGGTGTGTGTGTGAAATATTATGAGGAAGACCATTAATTTGAATGAACGTTTTCCTCTGGGCAGTCCAAATTCTAAAAATCTTGAGTTTACATCTCAAAAGACTCAAGGGTTAAAAAATGATGTTTAGAAGACTGGGAGAATTTTACACACATATCCTAACGAAGTAGAATAGAAATAAAGGCAGTGAGCTAAGGAGAACTGATGGGTGAACTATAGCTGTTACCCACATGATAAAGAAGGAGAGTAAACAAAATCATGCACTCAAAAAGATTTCAAAGACTCGGGGGGCATAGATTTGCTTAGGAAGTTACGGTGGACCTACAGAGTAGATTGTAGTATCTATAGTCTACCTCCCAGTAGAGATTTTTTAAATCTGGCCCAAATAGTAGAGGTAACGTGGTCTTAGTACTGCAATGCCAAATCCCAGTGCCATTGTTTGCAACCATTCTAGGATCACATTGACAGCTCATATGTCTCTATGTTATGAGGTAACTCCCAGTGGTAGGAAATACTTAGAAACCAGTTGTGTGACTCTTTTCGTTTTGTTATCTTTATGTCAGGAGTCAGAGGCAGTTAGAAATTGATACCCTTCTCTAGATCCAGATAATCTCAAAATTTAAATGTCAGCACCACCCTAACAGTTCCTCCCATGGTATTCACATCAGCTTGTACCATGTAGTGCTTTTACTTTTTATATTTTGGTACCCTCTCTCTGTAAATATCCAGAGGGAAAACACAGTGGTAAAACTGAGTGGATTATCTCACTGACATTTAGGGCATGGAAACTCTGAGTCTTTTATGAATATATAAGGATGTAGTAACTCCCTGCCAGCTTTGCAGATCTGGTAGTGACATAGGGGGAGCTCTGGGGGCCTCTGGGGGAATGAAAGGAACTGAGTGACCCATGGAAAATTAGGCAACATAAGGAGAAAAGAAAAATGTTAGGATGTTTATTTTAAAGTTGAGCTTCACTTAGATAATGTGAACCTCTGGGGCCTATCAGCTTGTCTGGACATAAGATTTGTGGCACTTCCTATTGAGCCATTAAATGAATTATACAAACTGCTCATAAAAAGATATCCTCCCAGTTACAGATTTTGTGCTGCTACATGTTCACTAGGCTCTTTGTATTGTACCTAAAAAGAAATATAAAAGATAATATATACATATGCATGCATATTTGTGGATATGTGTATGTATATATGCGTGTGCATATATCCCTCTTTATCTATGGAAGCAAACTATAACTTATTTTTACATATTTCAAACATCTTTCTTTCCTCAATAGCTAACAGAAAAGAAATCTCATTTCTTCTTTAGATGACCCTTGTATTTGCATAATGAGATTTGTAATTATGCCAGCTGGAAAAGTTAGTAACAATAACTATTTCATCAAAGTTCAAAATCAGTTTACAAGTGGGGAAGAAAGGGAAGATGACTTAGGGAGAGGATAGTGTCATATGTCAAAAACTTCCTTGAAAGCTGGTTAATATTCAAGGATCACCACCGCCAAGCTCAGGAGTGATGCATCCCAACAAAGAGAAAGTCAGGCAAAAATGCCAGGAGGACTGCATGGATGAACAAGGTTCTCTTGGACAAACTCAAACTAAAAAAGAACGCCTACAGAGGGTGGAAACAAGGACAGGTAGCCTCAGAGGAATACAGAGAAATTGTCTGAGCAGCCATGGATCAGGTTAGGAAAGCTAAAGCCCAGACAGAAGTAAAGCTGGCCAGGGATTTCAAGGGCAACAAGAAAAGCTTCTATAGGTATGTCTTATACCTATATTCTGTAGGTATAAGACTAGGGAAAATGTGTGCCCACTGACGAAGGAAATGGGAGACCTGGTCACCCAAGATATGGGGAAAGCTGACGTAGTCAATGACTTTTTTGCCTCAGTCTTCACCAGCAAGTGCTCTAGCCACACTGTCCAAGTCACAGAAGGCAAAGTCTGTCACTGAAAGAATGAAGAACCGCCCACTGTAGGAGAATATCAGGTTTGAGACCATCTAAGGACCCTAAAGGTGCACAGGTCCATGGAACCTGAGGAAATACATCTGCGGGTCCCAAGGGAACTGGTGGATGAAGTTGCTAAGCCACTGTTCATCATATTTGAGAATTTGTAGCAGTCTGGTGAAGTTCCCACTGACAGAAAAAGGGGAAACATAACACCCATTTTAAAAAAGGGAAAAAAGAAAGAGCTGGGGAACTACAGGCCAGTCAGTTTCATCTCTGTGCCTGGCAAGATAATGGAGTAAATCCTCCTGGAAACTCTGAGAAGGCACACGGAAAATAAGGAGGTTGTTGGTGACAGCCAAGATGGCTGCACCAAGAGCAAATCATGCCTGACAAGTTTGGTGGCCTTCTATGTTGGCATTACAGTGTTGGTGGATAAGGGGAGAGTAACAGATGTCATCTACCTGGACTTGTGCAAAGCATTTGACACATCCCACATGACATCCTTTTCTCTATATTGGAGAGACAAGGATTCGACAGGTGGACCAGTCAGTGGATAATGAATTGGCTGGTTGGTCACACTGAAAGGGTTGTGGTCAATGGCTCAATGTCCAAGGGGAGACTAGTGATGAGTGGCATTCCTCAGGGGTCAGCATTTGGCAAGCGCTGTTTAACGTATTTGTTGGTGACACGGACAGTGGGACTGAGTGTGCCCTCAGCAAGTTTGCCAGTGACACCAAGCTGTGTGGTGTGGTCGACATGCTGGAGGGAAGGGGTGCCATCCAGAGGGACCTGGACAGGCTTGAGAGGTGGGCCTGCATGAACCCCATGAAGTACAACAAGGCCAAGTGCAAGGTCCTGCTTATGGGTCAGGGCAATCCCAAGCACAAATACACGCTGGGTGGGGAACGGATTGAAAGCAGCCCTTGAGGAGAAGGACTTGGGGGTGTTGGTGGATGAGAAGCTGGACATGAGCTGGCAATGTGCACTCACAGACCAGAAATCCAACTGCATTCTGGGCTGCATCAAAAGAAAAGTGGCCAGCAGGTCGAGGGAGGTGATTCTGCCCCTCTACTCTGCTCTGGTGAGACCCCACCCACAGTACTGTGTCCAGCTCTGGAGATCCCAACATAAGAAGGACATGGACCTGTTGGAGAGGGTCCAGAGGAGGGCCACAAAGATGATCAGAGGGCTGGAGCACATCTCCTGTGAAGGCAGGCTGAGAGAGAGGGCTCCGGGGAGACCTTATAGCAGCCTTCCAGTACTTAAAGGGGGCCTACAGGAAAGACGGGGAGGGACTCTTTATCAGGGAGTGTACAAATAGGATAAGCGGTAACAATTTTAATGGAAAGAGGGTTGATTTAGATTCAATATTAGGAAGAAATTCTTTACTTGAGGGTGGTGAGGGACTGGAACAGGTTTCCCAGAGAAGTTCCACATGCCCCATCCCTGGAGGTGTTCAAAGCCAGGTTGGATGGGTCTTTGAGCAACCTGGTCTAGTGGAAGGCATACCTGCCCGTGGCAGAGGAGTTGGAACTAAATGATCTTTAAGGTGCCTTCCAACTCTAACCATTCTATGATTCTTTGGTTCTGTGACATGACCAAGGCAACTGGGAATGAGAGGCTCTTCAGTAAGGTGACTGTGTACTGCCCATGGAAGGACCTCAGGCACTGACAAAAACTTACCAAGCAAAACTGCTAATAAACACTCAGGGTCTGAAATCTTTAGAAAGTCTTTTTTTTATGATGATAAGGAGTTTCAGTGAACTTGGATGATCAGTTTAAGGTCTCATGAGAACCATTCAATGGAGACAAGAATAAACTCAAGAGTGGTCTCTTGACTCTTTTGAAATCAGTAGAAGATCTACCACTGACTTTGTGGCACCAGAAGTTCTTTGCAGCTGTTGGAGTCTGAACCTCAGGCTGCCATGTTACTCTTGTGTGTGTTACGCAGAAGCAAAAGGATTTGATGCTGAGCCAAGTAGATCTCCACTTGTGCTAATTTACAACCCAAAATAGATTTTTGTTTGATTGCTGACATTTACAATTGCTTTTCTTGCTATTTTCTGTATGTATGGGATTCTATTTCTACCCTTTGCTACTCCTGGCTCCGTTATAATGCCCTTTTGCCTGGAGGGAGGAAGAGGAACAGATGGCCTGCAGCTAGGCAATTAGACAACATAGTAAAAGCAGTAAAGTTCCACATTTAACTTCTCAGGCTATCTCCTCAAGCCATTCCCCTTGTGTCTACCATGCAAAGTTAATGATTATAAAATTATTTCCATCTATTTATCTACAGTCTTAACTGATATTAAGGTGACCAAAGCAATTTTGATTGACATTTGCTGAGGCTCATAAACTAGTTAATTCTGATCAATCATAAATGCCCACACTGCTATAAGCGTTATGTACCTCAGCCAGCAAAACGGGCCATTCACCAGCTCCCAAATGTGAACTACTAAATGCTCAGACCTCAGAAGCCTGGAAAGCTAGTTACAAAGCAGTATGGGCAGAACTCAAAAGAGAAAAATGAAAGGGAAGTGAATTAACAGGAAGAAATACAGTGTTCAGAATAAAAAGAATCAAGCTGCTTGCATTGTAAATGAAACATCCTCTGAAACCTCACCGCAGCTACATTGATGCTTGATAACATTCTCTCCACAAAAAGGAAATAAAGAAAAGATGTTGATTTTCTGGAATAAATGGTTATCCACTGTGTTAGCGTTAAAGAACAGATTGAAGAAATTACAAAACTAGCGTAAATAATTTTAAGTGTGCAACAGCATACAGCTTCGATTTAAATAACCTCGTAATTTGGCACAAACCCAAGGAATCATTCCCCGAGTTGAATTTATGTTGTGTGTTTTCAAAAAGCAACCAAAATCCAGGATATAGTAAGATGTTTGGCAGTAATTTCCCTCCCATTGGAAAAGACCTTTAGGTTGTTCTGCTTTTAAAGGGCAGAATTACCAGTTCCAGTAAGGTATTTGCTAATCCTGAAGTGTTTCAGGCTTAATCTTAGTTTTCCAGATGGTTCTGAAGAATGGAATACACAACCTTGTAAAGGTGTGTAAAAAAGATACCCAGCTGTATTATTAAAAACAGCTATTTGAGCAGAACAGCTCCAGTTTTACTTTGTACATCTTGCGTTTTAAAAATTTAATTAAAGAATGTCTGGAATTCATAAGGATATCAGAAAAAGGGTTTTGCTCTTTCTTTCTTACTTCAGTGGCCAGGCTCAAATTCACACAGAGACTCACATGTTAATGTCATACCCTGAAATGATCTAGGTAAATGCCAAATATTATGTCAGACTTTGTACTGTAGGTTCTATCGACAGCTCTGTCAGCCTTTGAGAGACTCATGCCTTCACATTTTCAGACTCTGCATTCTGTATGACATTTTATAGCTGAAACCCAGGCGGGGCCACAGCACAAAATGCTAAATGTGTTGTGTTCTCAGGAGTTCAGAGGCTGCAGGGGATTTCTGAGCCTTTCATCAGTGTGGCTGTGTAGTGGAGGCATTCAGCCTGCTCCAGGAGAACAAGGGTTTAGTCAGCTGTGGACCTGTTAGCCACATCTCTTATTCTCAGTCGTGGTCACAGAGCCTTTTTTAGCCGCTAAACCTTTTCTCAGAGACTTAAAGGCAGAAAGGACACAATGACAGTCTCATCTGATCTCCTGTAGTGTGAGATTTTTCCCAAAGTTATATCTTCCAGAAAGATAGCCAAAGTAGAATCCACGTGGGTGTGCATTTACCACCTCCACTGTTAGCTGTTTTACTTACCCTCACTGCTAGGAAGCTGGAAGTCCTTTTCTAAATCATTATTTTCTAAGTAAGAAGATACATTCCAATCCTTCTCCTGTATTTCCTTTTCCTGTACACATTTCTGGAGGTATTTCTTTATAGCCAGCTGTATGAAAAGGATTCAGTTACAGCATGCACATTTAGTCAGGACGTGCAGATATTTACTAGCAACCTATCCCCATTCTTTACCATTTCACTTTTTTCTTTTTTTTCAATATGTAAGCCTAATTGACAAAGTTTTTATGTTGCCACCACATGAACGTAGTGTTCAAACACATCTAAAAATTGAAAGGAAAAAAGATAAAAGATTTGGCTCAAAACCTGTGGAGAACATCTGCCGTTACAAAAGAGGCACATCTAGTATTAAGCACACTGAATAGCCAGCTGACTACAGTTCACTAAGGAAGTTTCCAGTTCGCCATGAGCCAAAATGTGTGTGTGGTAGGATGTAGAGCAATTCAAGGATAAATTACATTGATTTATAATCAATGAAGGTATCTGCAGACAGCCTGAGCAAAGATGAATCATGTGGTCAGAATTCCATGTTATCTGAATCTCAGAACAAAAAGACAAATATGCAAGTAGTCTGAGAGCAAAAAATGGGATTGGAGACCAGGACACCAGTGTAAAGAAAGTCTGGAAACAAGCAGACTCCCACTTGTGCTTGTTGTATGAAGAGTATGGGTTTGTCTCACATGCTACTCCAGTTTTCCTGGATTAGACTGTTTCTAAAAAGCATTGGGCTGGTTTTGGACTGATTCTGGCCCGGTATTCAAAAATAAAATAAGCATAGCAGAAGCACCTACAAACCAAAAGGTGTTGTCTGGGGAACACTGTCTAGGAAAATGATATTAAAAATATGGGTGTTTGGCGGTGCTTTGGGAGCAAAGGTTGCAGTCTGGATGTCCTAATTCATTTTTAAGGATATCACAAAACATGGCCAAGCCATAACAGAAATAAAGATCTTTCTGTGAGAGAGCGACCTTCTCACCACTGAAGGAAATACTTTATAGCTACCAGAGGGGGAATATAAATTGACCCAAAGCAGCTTCCTCCTTCTCATGATGTGGTGAACAATGATTCTTTTTTTCCCACTAACAACTGTACTTGGACCAAGCTCAAGGTTATAAAATAATGAGCATAACAGGAACAAATATTATAAGTTGCCTTTCCTGCCACCCATCCATGTATAAATTTAAACCAAATAATAATAAAACAAACTGGTAGATGGTGTTTTAAGCTGCCGGCTCCAAAGCCCTCATAAAATAAAACTTTCTTTCTATTTTTTCTTCTCCTGAGCTGTTATTAATTTTTGTTATGTGTATTTTTTGATTACATGTTCTTGTTAGCAAACCAATGAAAAACAAAACCAGCAGTGAATGCAGCTGAGCAGCAACTGACAACACACCTGGAGTTACAGACTTTCATTTTCTAAGCTCTTTCCTTTTTCTCTCCTCTTCTGATCAATGTCTGCATGTAATGGATGATGTGACAAACAAAACAAAACAAAACAAAGCAAAATACAAACCTCAAGGAGACAGTAAGAGAAAAAAATAATCGATGTTAAAAGCTGAATACAAAAGAACATGGTGATCATATCAAAAGTGCCATTATCACAAGCAGATTGCAGCATAATCTGGTCCTTGCAATCCAGAACACAGATGCAGAAAATTTAGGAATCTTGAAAAAGCATCAAAACACATCTTGCCCAATCTAATGGCCAGCAAGTCCAAATACACAAGGAAAAAAAGTGGGTGAAAAAAATGTGTTGCGATATTTCCCAATTTATAAACAGGGAAAAGGGTGACAGGGGAACAGTTTTCAGAATGGCTAAATGGTAATTGGATGCCTAATTGCTGTTCGCAAAATGGAAAAATCTCCCATAGGGGTATGTCTGGTTTGTTCTTTTATATGTGTAGTTATATGACACATCAGATTTGGCAGGAAAACTGGCCCAGATGTACCTGCCAAAAGGGGGGATATTGTTAACTAGGATCATTTTGTTGTTCTGGTTAATATCATAGCCTAATAAGCAAATGCATTGGCATGGTTGATAGACTAACAACTTTCATCCATGCTAAAAAAAAAATGGGAGGAATTTTTATGGCTAGTTTTGCTGGCAAACCCAATGTGTTATGTAACTTCATGGCAAGTCACTCAACCTTCAAATCATCCATCCCCTCTCCAATACTTTGTGGTTTATCTGCTGTAAGTGTTACTAATGTTGCCTTAAAGAAAACCAATCATTTAAGAATGTATTGTTAAAAAAAAAAATAAATCTGCAACCATCTCACACTGTGTGACAACCCTTTCTGAACTGGGGCAGTGCAGAACTGGAATCCAGAGATTCCCAAGCAAGCCAAGCTGTGTGATTAAGTCTTGGTGTGTACGTGAGATAATGATAATAACAGTAGAAAAGCATAGATAGTAGTGATGAAAAGTGGCTGTATTTGAAACCCATCTAGCTGACACCCGGTTGCACTGTGAGTCTGTTTTATGTGAAAAATCTTTCATGATATCTTGCTGGTAGCAGATACCAAAACACTCTTGGCTGCTGTAAACATCCTTACCTAAAATTCTGTGGTCCCTGACTTTTCATAATTTTGACTGTCATTTAAATTCCTCTGTCACACTTACTCAGCAGTAGAAAATGCCTACTTTGAGTCTCAAGAAAATAAACAATGTCTTCTTTATGCAGTAAAAGAAGATACAGTTGCCTCCCAAGCAAACACATGAACATTGTTTGATATTGAATCACTTGTATGCAAAATTAGAAAAAACGAAGTTCTACTTCCTTGCGTGTCCCAATATCACATGAGAACAGACTTGAGATCAATCAAAATAACTTAATGTTTCCTCCTGCAAGATAGCTTAATTCTGCTCTGGTTAACTGACTTTGCTAACAATTAGTTTTAAAGTGTCTCAAGTGGGGATATCCAAGTATCTTCAGTTCTTGAGCTTCAACATGATAACACATATTTTTCTACAGATGTAGTAGTAATCAAATGCTAGTAAGTGTGATATAAATGATTTGGACCTAGGCGATTGTGAAAGCCTTACGAATCATCATGAAGTGAGGGTGTCTGTAAATTTGAATTCCCTGTGGACCAAAGTATTGTACTATGTTTTACTATATACAGTGCTTAACATGCACATGTGTAGATACCATATGCTCTGAAGAGGATTAAATTATCATATTTCCCCACTTACAGAATGTATTTGCCATGACTGTTTCATTTTCATTCTACTGAAAATGTGTCATACAGTAATTTTTTAAAGATTTTCATGTTATTCCAGACACTGCATGTTTAACCTAAAATGTTGCTGTAGTTTGTAATAATGAGACAACAGTGCATTTAACTAACTGTAATAGGAACTGGAAAAAGGGGAAATTTTTAATATACAGGCTGAAAAATCAGCTTTGAGATTAAAGAAGGCTAGAGGGACACAAAAACCTGTGCTACATGCTATTGATATGCTTCTTCCTAACTCTTCATGGCACAAATTCTCACCTCAGTTTTCCTATTACCAATGCAATGGCTGCAACTCTCCTTGACAGCACCATTCTATCCTCTGTTTAAATAAGTGACTGACCGTTACATATTGTGTTTCCTTCACCTGCACCTCTCCTTCCTTACTATGACACTGTTCACTAGGACAGCTTTGGAAAAGTTTTCAGAAAGTATCACCACATTTTGGTGTGCTAGGTAATAAGAAACACTATGTAACATGCACATGCACATGTATGTGCACATATATACCCCACCACCCTGAACATATATATGTAGGTGTACGTCCATATGTATAGATGCATACAGGTGTATACAAGTATCCATATATACAGAACAGATCTATCTATTTATAGGTTAATCATTAGATCAATCAGTAGTTTCTATCTGTAGTGAAATAAATCAGTACATTGCACTCAGAAAGCCTAAATTTAACTTCCTAATTGGTTTAGAAATTCTCAAAAGATTTTTTTCTTTAGCTCTGCCTTTTCACTGGGTCAGACATGAGAAGGTAAACAAGAGGTTGCTGACAGGACCTAGAAAGTGGAAGTAGGGTATTCTGAGGAGGTACAATTTATCTTTGCTCCTCCAGGAAACAAAGTGAGTGCTCTTCAAATAGATGCTAACCAACATTGCAAAATTCAGATACTAGGGAAGCTATGCCTTTTTTGATTTTCTGGTTTTCATTATCAGTTTCACAATATAATTATTCGTTTTTGGAATGTGGGTGTGGGTGTGTGCACACATGTCTTCCCCAACTGCCACTACTAGGTAGGTGCATTTAATGTGGTGTGATTCTAACTGGCTAGGAAATGTGAATAAAAGACATATTTTCAGACTAAAAAGTGACGTATAGAACATCTAAAGGAAAATACTAGCATTTCTGTTATATCATTGGTACATATCAGTAATTTCAGGGTAATTCAGAAAGGTTCCCCTGGGTTTGGTCACAGTTACATGACCCCAGATGTGATTTTTAATGATGTTGATGTGTTTAACTTTGATGTTGCTCCTTTCCTCCTCCTTGGCCTGCTGCCAGTTTTCTCTGGTAGATGATTTAAACACTTGTCATCAGAAGTCTTCAAACTAAAAAAAGAACTGGATCTTCCTTAGCAACTTCAGATTTATTGGAGTGCTCTTTGTTCTTGTGACCCTCACTCCAAATCCCACTGCTACACACAAAGTAAAAGGGAAGTTATATTCCCTAACTCCTGTCTTTTTAGTCATGTTTTCATGTTCATTCACATCCAGTGGTGGCTATCTGCTGGGAAGAGGGTGGAAATGTGTCCTCCACCCATTTTAATTTCAGCACTTTTTTCTTCATATGACTATTTTCTTCACCTGCACAGGTGCTAAGAAGGCTAAATTCTGAATTTTCCAATTACCTGGCCATTAGGAAGAAATTTTCAGTATGAGGGTGGTGAGGCACTGGAACAAATCGCCCAGGGAAGCTGTGGATACCCCATCCCTGGAAGTGCTCAAGACCAGGCTGGATGGGGCTTTGAGCAACCTGGTCTACTGGACGGTGTCCCTGCCCATTCCAGTGGGGTTGGAACTAGATGATCTTAAAGGTCCCTTCCAGCTCCAACCATTCTATGATTTTATGATTCTATTATTTTCAAATATGCATAACAGGCTGTTTAAAACAGAACTGGAACAGGACTCTCCATTAAAAGTAGGGCTTTTTTTAGGCTTGTCTGGGATACGTTGCTGTATAGCTATCACATAAAAAAATCCCAGCATCTCTTGTGTTTCTGCAAGGGAGTTTGCTGTCAGAGTTTTATATATAAGAAAGGTTTATACATTGTGAATGATGATTGGGATGTACTGACTATGTTGTCTGTGGAAGTTTATGAAACATTTCTCCATGGGCTTCTAACCTGAGAGAAACATCATTATTTTTAAAAATTTTAAAATGCTAATTACTAACACAAATACAAAAGGGGAAAAGAAAAATCTAAATTGCAACAATTGAATGTACAGTCAGGTATTGTTAAAAGGCTGAATGCCCTTCTGTTGCCTGTTGATCCATTGACTTACTGGTATTAACTTACTGTTGCCAAGTTGACTTGCAGAATGCTAATGTTGCCTCTCCTGCTGCTCTCTCCATCTGTTGAGTGCCCAGTGTTGCCCTTTTGTTTCATAATCTCCACTTTATTAAATGTTATCGTACTGGGTTATATATGACTGAACCATACTGTAAATGTTCACTTGTTTTCCACAGCTTGTTTGCTTCAATACAACTTTGCTTTTGGGGTTATTCTAATAGATTTTAAAGCTGTTTAGAATACAAAACATGAAGGACATTGTATAAGTATGTGTGTATACAGTTTTTTGAAGTGCTGGGAAAAAGGACAGAAGGAAGGAAGGAAGGAAAGAAGGAAGGAAGGAAGGAAGGAAGGAAGGAAGGAAGGAAGGAAGGAAGGAAGGAAGGAAGGAAGGAAGGAAGGAAGGAAGGAAGGAAGGAAGGAAGGAAGGAAGGAAGGAAGGAAGGAAGGAAGGAAGGAAGGAAGGAAGGAAGGAAAGAAAGAAGGAAGGAAGGAAAGAAAGAAGGAGGGAAAGAAGACAAAGAAAGAGTGAAAGAAGGGTACAAGAAAGGAGGGAGGTAAAGTCTGAAGGAAGAAAAGTCAGAAGGAAGGAGGGAAAATGATTAAACAGTTCAGCAGCCCAGCAAACAAAAAATCAGGCCAATTTCCAAACATGAAACCTTTTGCCTACATTCAAAGACAGTAACCTAAAACCTCAGTCACTGCAATAGTTTGAACAGATTGACACAAATTGTAGCATTCCCTGTGGCTCACAAATCAGTGCTGTTTCACACTGGGAGGTAAACTCATTCTAGATCTGAGGGCCTCTCCTGTATCTTTAAAAGTACTTGAAAGCCCTCTTTTGCTATGACTATGGAAGCACAGCATGAAGAAGGAAATGTTCTGCTGATAAGAAAGATCCCTGACTACTCAGATTGTGAAGTTAAATTGCCCTCACTGTTTAAGGTATTCGTTTTGATTCATAAAGAGCTGTTATTTCCTTTAGGACTGAATCCAAATTTGATAAAAAAGTTGAAATGCATATTATTCCCCCTTTTAAGACTTTCCAGAGCTGACACAATGGGATTACCTCTCCTTTTGATTGTAAGGCCACTGTGGAAGCAGGGCTGTCCTGGAGTGTGGGCAATCTGGGAGTCAGGGACAACTCGTGCTGGCCAGGACCCTCCCTGCGGGGTTCAGCCCCACAGTGTCTTGGGCAGGATGAACTGAGTGGGGTGGTAGGGGTGATGGGCCTCTTGACAAGGCAAGGGGTGAAATAGGTCCAGGGAGAACCAAAATGAAATGGAGCCAGGGACCGGGCTGGAGACATGGCTATGGTGTGGGCTGAGGGATGATAGAGGAGACTGGGCTGCAGACAAACTGTCTACAGCATAGCTCAGGCAAGATTTTGTTCCTCAGGTTTAAGCTTAATGGAGCTCCAGGGCCACGAGCTGTGAGTGGACTTCGGGTCATCTGTGACACTGGTCAGGGAAAATAAAGGCAATAGTTATGCTCATGACCCTGACAATGGTGGTCAAAGAATATCACAGAATCTCAGAATCACATAATTAGAGAATCACAGAATTGCAGAATCACAGAATGATTGAGGTGGGAAGGGACATCTTGAGGTCATCTGGTCCACTCTGCCTGCTCAAGCTGGATCACCTAGAGCAGGTTGCCCAGAACCATGTCCAGACAGCTTTTGAATATCCTCATGGATGGAGATTCTACATCCTCTTTGGGAAACCTGTGCCAGTTGCTTGGTCACCCTCACAGTGAAAAAGCATTTCCTGATGCTCAAAGGGAACCTGCTGTGTTTCAGTTTGTGTTCATTGCCTTTGGTCTTGTTGCTGTGCACTGCAGAAAAGAGCCTGGCTCTATGCTCTTTGCACCCTCCCTTCAGGCATTTATAGACGTTGATAAGATTCTCCTGAGCCTTTGCTTCTCCAGGGTTATCACTCCCAGCTCTCTCAGACTTTCCTAGTATTAGAGATGCTGCAGTCCCTTAGTCATCTGTGTGGCCCTTCACCGGATTCCCTCCAGTATGACCACGGATCTCTTGTACTGGGGAGCCCAGCATAGGACACAGTACTCCAGGTATGGCCTCACGAGTGCTGAGTAGAGGGCAAGGATCATCTCCTCTACCTGCTGGCCAGACTTTGTCTTATGCAGCCCAGGATGCCATTAACCTTCCTTGTGGCAAAGACCCATTGTTGCCACATGTTCAACATGGTGCCCACAAGGGCTCACAGATCCTTTTTTTTGCAAAGCTGCTCTCTTGATGGGTGGCTCCCAGCATGTGCTGGTGCCTGGCGTTTTTCCTCCCCAGGTGCATGACCTCACACTTCTTGTTGAACTTCATGAGGTTCCTGTCAGTCCGTTTCTTCAACCTGTCAAGCTACCTCTGGATGGCAGCACAACCTTCTGACATATCAGCCACTCTTAGTTTTGTGTCATCTGCAAAGTTCCTGAGGGGAACACTGATCCCCATGATCCACATCATTAATGAAGATGTTGAACAGATTAGACCCAGTATTGACCCTTGGCGTACACTGCAAGTTACTGGCCTCCAAGTAGGCTTTGTTGCACTGATCACCACCCTTTGGGCTCAGCCGTTCGGTAAGTTTGCAATCCACTTCACTGTCTGCTCATCCAGCCCATATAGGTCAACAGATTGTCAATGAGGATCTTTTGGGAGACACTGTCAAAAGCCTTACTGAATTCCAGGTAGACAATATTCACTGATCTTCCCTCATCTACCAGGCTAGTAATTTCATTATAGAAATTCATCAGGTTGGTCAGGAATTAATTCCTCTTTGTGAATCCATGCTGACTACTCCTGATGTGTTTCTCATTGTTCATGTGTATATAACATTTTTGACAAAGTAGTTCATAATTTTGATTAGTTTTCTCAAGACTTTATCTTCAAGAATGACAAGATACACAAATGATGAAAAACCACAAAGTTTAAATTGAGATTTCAGCAAGGTTCGAATGACTTCAGAGTTGCAGCAATGATACTGAGCGATGAATAATGGGTGATTAAGAGGTTTTCTTGTTTATCTGTCAGACTGACAATAAAACTGCTCTTGATTACTCTGCATTGTTCCACATTTCTTTTGATCAATCTATTCCACTTTTAACACTTTCATATCTTACTCTTATAGAATGCCTCGTCAGAATACATAGTTGGTTTTCCTTCCACTCAGTTGGATTGGTGTAGATATGTGGTTTTCCAGGAACCACAGGAAACAAACTTCAGTCCTGTAAGAACTGTAAAACAAGAAAAAATGGCTTTCACAGAATTCTAGTCTGAACTGTGTGTGCTCAAAATGCTGTAGAATGGATGGAAGAGCAAGCAAGTTTCAGATTTAGTAGAACATGTTATAAAAGTAACAGTTGTCTTTCACTTTGTCTTTTATACCTTAAATCAAACCATCATTTGGTGTCAAGGTTAAAAAAAATCCAGAACACTCTTCTTTGTCTTGACATTTTCTGTGCAATAACATGGGCAAACAATAGAATCAAAAGATTAATTTCTAGAAATTCCTTATTTGTCTGGACTGAGGTGTGCACATTATTTGTTAAAACCTTGAAAAAAACTGCAATAAGTTGATTTATTTAACTAATTAATTTGAAAAGAGTTTTCTCTGTTCGTGAGATTTTAGAAACAGAAGGCATTCAAGCCAGGCTCTCACCTTCCTTTAGGGCTTTTATTGCTGCCTATCTTGAATGGATTTTACAGGAATTCTCCTGTGAACAAAGTACCATTCCAGTCCCTAATTGGGTGGTGACACTAAGAATTTGTAAAAGACACGCTCATACACACCAAAATTAGATTATTAGTACATATAGGTAGATTCACAGCTGTGTAACTGGAGGCAGAGTTAGCATCCAGTTATTTGTATTTGCAAATCAATCCTCAAATTTCATGCAGGCTTGCTATGAATGTCAAGTATAGGGATGTTAAAAGTGTTTTAAGTAAGACTGGATGTGCCTGGTGTTGGACAACTTCCTGTGACAAAATATTCTGCCCGTATGGGCTAGTAATTGCTGCATCCACAACCATATAACACCTATGCAGTATTTTTTATATAGGGCTGTGTCTCATCGCCATCAGAGGGACACAACTCCATTTGGAACTGTCATTGCTTCCATTGCACTTGTAGAGTCCTGAATACCTGAATGGCAAAACACACACACACAAAATTATTAATCAAAGTAAATTAGTTTTCAAGATTTGTAGCCAGGAGACAAACTGAAAACAGCTTTTCTGTCTCCTCTTCTTTTTGGAACTCTACTAGGATACTAACAACCTCCTGCAATGTCCGAAGAACAGTGATGCCCCAACCATTTGTCATCCCGTGTGGATGCATCAGTACCAACAATTTCAGCATTCTCCTTTGTGTTTCACAGTCTGAACTGACAGAAGACTTTGGAAATAAACAATTGAAAAAGACATTCCCTAAAGGTAACCATCAAGTCCAATAAGGCTCAAATAAAATGGCCCAGCTGTCAGAGTAAAATACAGCATATCCACTTAGCTCTTGAAAGAAAAAGGTAATGCTATCCAGTTGCTGGAGACAGCCCAGAGAGGTAGTGTCACAGTGACAGCTGCACAAAAGGATGCACTGCATAGCAGTGTTCAGATGAATGAATGCCAAACAATGTATAATAGCTACATAAGTAATTCTCTTCAAAGGACAAAATAAAGAGCAGAAATACACTTTGTTTAAAAGTTATCATTACTGATAGTAAAACACACACACAAATAGAAAAAGCATAATTTGGAAGCCAAATGAAACACATTTGAAACACAAGCTTTGAAAATGGTCCTAGGTTGAAATGAAGATTACCTCCCAGAAAGCATTTTAATAAAAAAAAGGTCAGAATGTTTGTAAGGATTAGTGTGTGTCTAGCCTTGGGCAAGCGTCAAAAAATAAAGAAAGGAGGTAGAAGATAGAACGAGAAATGCTTAGAGCTCAAGGGCAATTCTGGGTCATTTGAACCACATATGGACAGCACACTTGCTTCAGAATAGCAAAAAAAAAAAAGGACCATTCTTCTCCTGCAAGATCCTGAGAGCGGGATCGGTCATGCTGCATGACTAAATGGTTGTCATGTCATTTCTGATGGGCTAGATAAGCCACTATCTGTTGCACAGCCTGCCTATGTTGTCTTTGGTCACAGTGGTTTCTGTAACTGGAGGTGTTAGAATTTTATGTTGGGTTGGTTAATTGGACTGTTTCATTTGAAGCGGCACCCAGATGTAGTGCTCTTGTTGCTAAAGAAAAGATTTGCAGTGAGAGCAATTACTTGACCTTAAAGGAAACTCAGTGCCTTTAAGCTTCAACATACATTATTTGATCTTGTAAATCAGACCAAAATTATGACCAGAGTTGGTTGATTGTTGCTGTATAATCTACTGGAAGACAATATTCAGTGCTTGCTGTGAAAGGGGTTCCATCTCCTCAGTCCTTCTTATTATCACCTATTAGGATGTTACAGCTACATACCGTGAATTTGTTCTGTATTTTAACCTGTTCTGTTTGGTAGCAACTGTATCCCAGACATCCAGCCTTTAGCTTGCACAAAAGAAAAGAGCTCTTGCAGGAGTGTCCCAAACATCAGTTAAGCTGCACATCTCTCTTACTTTTCTCACTCTGTGCAGGGGGAATTTTGTTAATTCCAAGAAAAGGAGCCAAAAGGACAGAGAGAAGTGGGCACACACAGTATGCTCCAGACCAGTGGAGAAGATGGGCTTTAAGTACCTTCTTGAAAGAAGAAAAAGCAATGCTGTGAAACTTAGCCACCATGCTGTTGTAAGGCAGTGTGCTTTTCTTACTCTTCCTGTGGAGAGATTTCCTACTTTGTGTGAACTAACAGTCATCTGCTCACCCACCGAGCTTGACTCATCCACCCACACCATGACACCATTCTCCGCTGCAAAGGAATCACCACAACAACAACTTCATGTGACTAATACTTTGTGAGGGAGAGAAAGGGAGGGTGCACCACGCAGATGAGACCCTTGTAGTTCAGAGGCTATGATAGGGTGAGAACTGCAGGTCTGGCATTCCTCTGTATGCAGAAACAAACAGGATATACTCCTAACTCTAGCTCAACTGATAATCTGAAGCATTATGGTTTCAGTTATTTGCCTTGGATGTGGGATACTAATCATGGCTTGATGAATTTTCATTATCCCATTTTTTCTCTAGTATATATTCAAATCACAAGTTGGCTTTGAGATTCTGTGTTGTGCTCTTACTCATCTATTCTGTATTGAAAAGCTATTAATTAACAAGGTGGCAGCCTGCATGTCTGATACTAACCTGAGAAGCTACAGTTGCTACCTGCACCATCAGGCTTTTGGGGCCTGGTTGAGAGGTAGGGTCTTCCTCTGGGACCATCACTTTTAACATAAAGCATTATTTCGGCGATCTCAGCCACTGGTCTCTTAGGCAGTAGCTAAGCAAAAGACTCCTTAAGTTATCAAGAATATGACAGTCAAGCACAGTATTTGACCAAAGGATCTTTATCTGACCAGCCAAGAAATAGCTGAAAGAAAATCACTGTTTTCAAAAGAGAGCATAAGCTGCCAAAAAACATCCTTCCCTGTAGTGGAATGCTTGGCTCAGATGTGTGTCCTTACTTAAGCCTGATTCAGACCAGAGTCCTCTATATCCCTGCCAAACACCTAATCAGATGGAGGACATTATCAGGAGCATGGCATGTCTCCTGCTTTAGCTGTTCTACTTTGTACTGAAACCACTTCCGTAATTCTTTGGAAGAGGAAATCCTTGAATTTTCTCTCCAAGAATTAATTGTGCACACAGCATAGAAACTCAGTGAACAGACCAACAAGTATCCAGCATGCCTTCTTAGCCACAGAAGTGTTGCATCCTTTAATTTTCAACTTCAAGAGCTAGTGACCCAATTAAAACCCAAGCATGAGTGCCATCACCTCTGTATTTAGCCAACCTGTTTATTTTTTCTGCTGTCTGATTTGTTTGGCTATCTTCAGTCTTCAGTGTGCAGTCCTTTGAGAGCTGCCAGTCTACAACAGCAAAAATTTAATCATTCAAACTTTGAATATACTTACTGCCTGCTACAACCAAAATAGTGTACAGTCGATGTTACTGAAAGAGAGTTTTGTATTTTGTTAACAAGTCAAAGTAAAAAATGCTGTAATAAACACATACAAAATATGGTCAACTGTGTTAAATCCATGCAATGTCACATTTCCCTATCTCTGGATCTGAGCATGAGAGAACAAAGATTCTGTAACTATTTGGAAGCCCCCAAAGCACCTATTTCCTTTAAAAATATGTCTTCCTTTTCCTCTGTGCACCTTACAGTGGCAAGAAAAAAAAACACCTATCACTGATTTCTCCTGTATTCCTCTCAAGCCGGTTGAGTCTATCAAGTGTGAACATCTGGGAATCATCATATTTTCTGCTGACCACTGAATCAGCATAAAAGGAGGACATGATGAGCTCCAGCTGTTAAGCCTCCTGCTTAGAGGATTAGAGAAATTAACCCACAGGATGTTTTACTACAGCACCAGGAGTTATATTAAAGATACATGTGGCATCATCTCCACAGGGAACACAGAAGGAAGCTAAGAGAAAGTAAGCAGGGTTGAGCTATGGGAATGTCATCAGTCATCCGTGTGTGTTGTCGCCCCGCGCCCCGCCCCCCCCCTCGACTGACTGTAACAGCATAAGAACTTTTACCTCCAGATCTTTGTCTAAGAATACAAACCTTCTACCTCTAGTTCTCTTTTGCCATATACAGTCCAGGGGAACATGGATTGAACAAACAGCAACTGAAACCACTAACAGAAACCTTTGAGAATCATGTGCTCTGCTTTGGGTCCTTACCGCAGCTGAGGCATTTACATCTTTTCTCATTGTACTTATACGTTTAGGCTTCAATGCATCAGAACAGAAAAATGTCTTATCTGTGAAAATAATATTTGTCAGGCAGCCACATTCATTTAATTGTGAGTCTGTACCCCTAAAAGTAAACATGTCCATGATATAAAGAGAAAAAAGTAAAAATAATTAAAAAAAAGTTAAATCTTGATTGCCAGTTGTGGTCATGCTTATTACCATTGTTAGTAATGTTAACAGCTTTGTAAAGCCTAGAGAGAAATGGTTGAAATGGCTCAGAAGTCCGTAAAAACAATTTAACTACCTAGCCACGAAGTGTTAGGCTTAGATCACCCTGACTCCAGACCAAGATGAAATTAGAAGTGGAAGTACAGCTACCTTGAGGCAAAATTAATGGCTTTCTGTGGTCTTCGTGATCAAGTGGGTAAGGAATAATAATAATAATAATAACAACAACAACTTAAAAAATCTTTGTACTGACATTGTTGCAGTGGGATTTTCCCCATGATTCTTTTGCCTCAAAGTGTTCGGAAAAGTGAGCATATTATCTGAACAAACCCCTGACCCCATTTCTGGGGGCACACTCGTCACCTCTAGGCCCGACTGTGTGTGCAGCCACAGAGTAAAGAAGGTGTCCACCTCAGCAATGCTGGGACAGCCAGCTCCTTCCCTGTAGGGAGACCAGGGCTCAAATCGATCAGGGAACAGCACACGCCCCACCGACTATGCAATGAGCCAACTATACTCTGAGCAATGAGGAGGGAATGCACTGCACCCATTATTAACACTACAATGGAGCTCCAGGAGGTGACACTTCTTCTGAGAGAGGTCTCCCAGAGTCACCCAGGACTGCAAAAAGTGGCAACTTGCTACTTGCCCTGTATCTTTGGCATTCATCGCCTGAAAACACATTTGCATATTTCTGCATGAATTAAATGAACCATACATGCCTCTTTTATGCAAAAGCCTCTTAACAGGTGTTTGGTAGTATAAAGGGTCTTTATAAGAGACCAGATTGCAAGGACCATGCAGGCCTGGACAGTGTAATTTTTAACACTCATTCGTATAAGGGGCTTCTGCATGAGTTAGAATCAGGTCCCGTATTTGAGGGTAGAGCTTTTGACAGCAAATCCTGCATGGCAGTGTCTTACATGTATAAGATCATAAAAGCAAAAGGCCTATATATAACAGAGGTGCAGCTGTATCCTTTTTGATCCTGAGCGTGGGACACACTCATACTTGCACTGATCATTTCTAGTTTCACTCACTTTTCATCATGATTCTCTTGCTAACGTGTTGCTTTCAGATCTGTGGCTTTTACCCCAGCAATGAATTTTTTGAAGACAGTGTTTATCACTAGGTTATTTTCCTGCTTGGTGAACAATTGTTCACAACATCCTTTCTTAATCTAGAGCACTGTAATTGTGCTCTTAGCTGTTCTGAGGGAATACTTCATGTTTCTTAAATCATAACCTGAGTTTTGCCTCAGTTAAGGTAGAAATTATTGTCATTTCCCCATTGCAGATGTTTTTATTTTCTACCAGATACCTAGATACCTAGTGAATAATACAGACAGAGGAGCATTTGTGATCCAGTGTTTTGAAATAGCACAAAACAGTGAGCGAGAACCTATGTTAATCAGAATGTGCACACTGCCACTCCCCCCCTTCTCATCTTCCAGGCTTGTCTTTTTTTCTTTCAGGCATTTGGTACCTATGTGTTCAGCTGACATCAAACCTGAAAGGGAGATGGTGAATGTAGCTATATCAGGCATTGACACTTTCCTTAGCTGGCAGATGCTGCAGTTTGCTGACTACCTGAATTAGGGTTGGATACCTTAGCACATTTCAAAAGAGACAGCTTTACTGAAAGTGACACATAGCTTATGGACCCAGACCTGTAAGCATAATTGCCTTTGCTGTGTACTTGTACGTGTGAATTGCTAGGCATCTGATGCACAAAGCTGAGCAGGACTTGCAATATCTTCAATAAGAGCTAAGTTAAGGTAGATATTAAATATAGTACACAGATAATGAGTCATGACTTCTTGACTGCTATCAGATATTATGACACTATTCACAGTCACAAATAATATAGAGTTTGAAACCTGAACAGCCTTTCTTGGAAGTCTTACACCTAAACTTCAAAGTATTCTGCCCATGAGACACAAGGCCCTAATATTACTTTTTAAATTATGCCTAAGCCTTCCGTTCTTAGACAGTTTGATTCAAATAAATATTCTCCAGAAGTCATGGATTATTTATTTACCCTCAGCCTCACTTGGGCCACCCTTCTTTCTTTTTCCCAGGAAGGAATAAAAATTAGGTGGGAAAGTGCAATTCAGAACTTAAGCCGTTTTATTTTGAAGCCAGAGAAAATGTATACTTCTTTTTTTCTTTAGAATCACAGTTTGCATCGTAAATATATTCACACCTATATACAACTACATTCAACATTTTTAAGGCATTCAAGTAAACTACTCATAGAAAAAACAATCTTCATGTGAATTCACAAAAAAAATCTCTATTAATATTATGCATGCAAATTATTCTATTATGTAGAATGAGAACTATTTCAAGATGTTCAGTAAAGGTACGATACAGGAAAGAAATGAATTTATCTGCAGGATTGCATAGTTGAGAAATTCTAAGAATTTGTTTTCAGGTTAATTAATTCAGTCTTCTTTTGGCCTTAGCAATTGTAGCAGAAGAACAAAAGTGCCATTAGGACTGTCTTTAAACACATCCCAAGAAAGGATTTTTTGCATGGTTTATATCAAAGATATAGTTCATTACTCATGGACAACAAATATTTGCCTTCTGGCAACAGCAGGCACTCAGTGTCCTAATACTACCATATTTGCTCTTTAAAACATGATTGGAAATGGAAAGGGCTGGGCATGTGCAAAAGGAGGTTAAATCAAAGTAAAGCTGAATGAATTAGAAAAGATAAAAAATGATTAGGAAAAGATAAAGAAATAGCATTTCAAATAACATATATAATCATACAGACTTAGCTGTTCTGTAGAATGTAAATAGAGTACATCTAATCCCAGCTTTTATACATTTTCCCTTTGTAAGGTACTGTGTTAGTTAACATGGTTTGGGAAAATGCATGTAGTAAATATTACAGTTTCTTTTCTCCCTTTCACAGTACCATGCCCCTAATCTTTACCTCCTTCAGCAAATACAACCTAAAATGTTCTAGGAAATCATTTCAGTACTCAAACTATGGATGTGAAATGAAGTGGTTAGCAGAAGGCAAATGACAGCTTTTTAAGGATAGAGATGTAAACAGTTTGTATTAAAGGCCTGGATTTGGCCCAGTTTTCTCTATAGTGCTGATATAAACAGGGTGGGTTTTTTTGCTTCTGTTGTTTTGCGTGGCAGCAGAAAGAATGGTCTTCCATTCTGTGACTACCACATGCACATGAAATTATTATAGTGGTCTCATGACATTTTTTCCCCTTTTTTTAAAAACTGTGTCATTGCCACCATACGTTACCTTCCAAAATCAACATTGTGCACCTATGTTTTGTGATATTGTAGGTCTGCTTTGAGACATAATCATGCCCACCTTGTGAAACAGAGGGCGAAGTAAAACTTACCCAGATGATAACACTTGGAGCATTGGCAAAAGCAAATATACTGTGTGTAAGTTGTGTAACAACTGGAGAACTGCTCATTCCCAGTGATCTTTCCGAAGCCTATGGAGACAACAAGAGGAAGTATGTAAAAGTTTCATTAACTCACCCGATAGATATGTTCTTAAACGCTACACTTACTGCAGTCTGAAAAGAAGGGACCCGTGGGATCTTTTCTCACCTATTGCAAACAGCAGTTCATGAGCACACATGAGGTTTGCATTTTTATGTCAATAACAGTGTCTTAAAACTCCATATTTGCAGTCTTGCTCTTTCTCTGGGCTTTTCATTCAAAGCATTTAAGCAAAAAGTAAAACTTTTTGTCACTTATCTACCAACACCAGCCTTCCCTCCTCAATGAAGTTATGTGGTTATTACTGCTGCTTTTGCACTGATACATGCTGTTGTCAGGCATGGACTGCCTGGGTAATAGTGCTGCCTAATCACTGCTACTGGAGCTGAATCCTTGCTGCAGAAAGCAAGTCCTTCCTCAGATGGAAGAAAAAGCAGCTGATTATTTACCTTTTATCCACAAGGAAGTTATTATGTGCAAGTCTTGGGCATAGAAGCCTGGGTGAAATCAGTTTAATTTAATGAAATAAACAGCAGTTGCATGCAATTTAGGAAGTATTTGTCTAGGCTTTTGGGTAGATACCAGATTGTGAATTCTCATCCACGCTCCTGTCTTATTCCATGGCCTCTTACGTTGGATTATTTTTAAAATAAACTGAGTGTTCTGTAAATTGTATTTATTATGTAGAGTGCTTTAAAATTTTCACATACCACAAGCTGAGTTTCCCCTTGCAAGGAGAACATATCTATTTGATGTGATGCATAATAGTAAGCATCTGGAATATAGAGACTAAAAATACTGCAGAAATTATATTATGCTTGTGAAATGAAGGACAAACAACAACCAAAAAAACCCTCTTTCTAATCTTTCAAATATCAAGCAGTCTGGTTCCAATTTTCTGCATTAAAGGCCAGATTTTTTAAAGCATTCATGGAAATATGATTCTACACATTTGTGTATGTCCAATTTATTTAGGTGCATTAAGAGCTGCAGCTCTATGCAGATGCAAATCACACACACTTTTATTCAGTCTGAAAAACCTGAAAACCTGCTAATTCATTTTTATGGATGGAAGACTTGTAGCAAATGAGCAATTATTGCACCAAATCTTGATATCTAAACTCACCCTGTCTTGCAGCAATTTTTAGCTGAGAAAAGCCCTTATGAAACCTCAGCAAAGATTTCTAGATTGAACTCTGTGAATTGGCAAGTATATGACAAAAAAATTTAAAATAAAGATTTCTTCTTCAGTATCTTTTAAATACTTACTTATTTGATGCATAATAGAAACAGATTCAATGTTTGTTAGGGTTTTTTTAACTTAATTATAGTTGTTCATGACCTAAGAAAGGTATTATGATAGAATTCTGAGATCAGTTTTCCTAAAATGTTGAAAGGCGAGGAATATGAATACTGGTCTTGTACTTATTTTTACAGTGATTGTGACAGTAAATTATCTAAGCTGTGGTGAAATGGCTCGGCAGATCTTGTAGTTTTGACCCATATACTTCCAGAAGTATTTGTTTTCCTAGTACCTTCAAATCCAGTTAAGTTTCCATGTTTTATGAACACAAGACCATAACTATTTGGAAGGACATTTGTTACTAGTAAGTCCATGAAAAATGTTCAATCTGTTTTGTTTCATTTTCTGAAATGTTATTACAAAATACTTCGAGATGAATTCAGAAACTATCAATGGTTAGCCACCATTGGACTTGAAAACGTTTGGAGCTCTGCAAGTGGGTTATGGCTGTGGCTAGCCAAGAGACAAAATATCATCAAGCTACTGCATGTTTTTATCCCACCATCTTGAAAAACTGTCCTGACTGGAAAGACAGGCTTAAGGCTCTCTGATTACTGTATTGCCACTCGTGGTCTTACAAGCCCTCTTGCTGAGCCAAGTCCTACGACAGAGGTCAGACATCAGTCAGACAGAGATCTGGCTGCAACTTTTGTGGCAGGATCACGCAAAGCCTTCCACAGTTGCTTAACATTAAGGAGGCAACTAATCTAACAGTGATGTATCACATCAAGCAACATCTGCCTTAAGTCACTGAAAAGAGATTTAACGGATCCTAAAATTTTCCGAATACTCCATGTCTAGATATTTATAGCCTTATGAATGACTTCTTTTCTCTCCCTGAAAGACTCTAAGACCCTTGGAGCTCAGTTACGGTCACTACTTCATTACAGTTAATCTCATCCTGAGCAGGGAATAAATAAAACAGCATTTGATTAAGGAAACTGGTAATACAATATTAATAACAGCAAATTCCCACCACAAGTACAGTGCCCAGGGAAAGAACAAGATTCAATCTGAATGCAAAAAGTTGTTGTTTAAGGATGGACAGGAAACAAAGTTAAGAACTAAAACAATGACAGAGAATAGTTGTTTAATATGAAAACCATATGCCAAATGTTTGCTTTTCTAAGTCAATATTTAGACACTTGAATACATTTCTGACTCTCTGTTTTTCAAGAATATTGAGTTCCTGGCATTTTCCAGGAACAAGTATAGGCCATTTTATTGAGTCTTTTTTTGCTCACCTAAGGTAAAACTTGGCCCTATGGTTATGCAAAACATTTACATTGATGAAGAGATGGAGTCTTAGGAAAGGACAGGACAGAAAGAGACTGAGTCATGGTGCTCATGTTCACTGAAATGTATATCATTAGCAGCAGCATACACAGGAGAGTGTTTCATTGCTGAAGTCTATCGTTTCTCTGGCATAGTTCAGATCCTTAACGTTTCTTTAAAGAAACATTTCACTGATGTATAGAGCATTGACCTTTCATGGGCTGATCAACGATCACATATTAATAAAAGCAGACCATATGCAGATTAAAAAGTAAAATTGAGTACTCAAGATGCACAGAAGGGGTCTGATACTTTATAAGCTGAACTTAATCAGCAGGAGAACTACCTCACACATCAGCATTTTCCCACAGAAATTACAGACCCAGGAGGTAAAATTACTTTGTGCCTCCTGGCTGGTCCTCCTAAGCTCTGTGAGTTCATGTCAAAACACAGAAGGTGAGTTTCAGTGCACAACTACCTCTCAGAAGCACTGCTGAGCATTACCTACTGTAACGGTGCTGGATACCGCTGAGGAGCAGAAGGGCCGTACATCCTGTATCTGCAGGCATAACTTCATCGTTTTGATGCAGAGCCTCTCACCTCTTCTTCCACCCTCTTAGGTCTCTCGGTGAGTGATACAGGGCTGGCAATCTGGTACTGGAGAGTAATTTGAGGAAGTTCATCTGTCCATTTGCTTGTCAGACACGTCCTGGGACATGAGACAAAATGTGTAATAGTGTGTGGCTGTCAGTCAGATACTCGAACTTTCTAGGCAAAGTGCCGAAGCAAAGCTATTGTCTGAAGTACTTTCATGTGAACAAAAAAAAGCAAGCCTAAGAAGGGTCAAAAACAGTGACTCAGATAAGCTGGTCTTGTACCATCTGCCCCTGCGAGAGAGGGTGAGTAAATGTGTGTGTGGGGTAGCAAAGGCTGCCCTTTCTAGACTTTATAGCAAAGGCAGGATGCTGTGCTCCCATGAAGAGACCCTAAAGACTCTTAGCCAGGAAAACAGAGGGGCTTGAGCAGAAATCCTGTGTTGACTGAACCAGTGCACGCTATGCCATTCAGTGCTGGTACTCCCACCAACTCAATGAAAGACCAACGTTTTTTTTAAAGAAAAACTTCTGCAGTCGATGATGTTATGGGCGTTTGTTAACTATTTATTTCACAGAAAAATATTCTCCTTAAAAAAAACCCAAAACCAACCAAACTCAGCTCTTTCTTTGTTGAATATGCTAGATGAAAAAGCAGTATTTGCCAAATAGTACATGTATACTGGTCATTTGTGTTAGACTAGCTTTAATAGTTACTGTGACTCCATTTAGAGTAATACCTTCCTCAGCAAAACTGGTCTCCTGTCTCTTTGAACACTCATAATTTTCTTGAATTTTTCTTGGTTTCAATTTGAAAATTGTTTGTAGGTTCTTAATTGAAAACCCTGCTAGAGGGAGAAATCCGAGGAACACAGGATTTGCCAAATGTGATGAATGTCCTGCCTCAGGGAATGGCCAATACCTGATTTGTTAGAGGAAGGCCAAAAAGCCTCAAAACACATTCAGTCAGTCATGTAGAAGGTCTCAACAGACCGATGCCTGGAAGCCTAGCTCTAAGTACACGGCCTTACTTGAGTACAATTCTACAAATGTTATCACACCCCTGCACTCTCCTGTCATCCTTTTCCTACCAGTCAAATGTATTCTTTTCTGTGTAGATGAGTGGGAAGTTTGAAGCTCAGACTTCATCCTACCTTAGGACCTGATCCAAATGTCAGAGCAGAAGAGCAGGATTTCTGTTGCAGCAAATGAAGACGGATGTGCTCTGCCTTCATTACTGAGCTGAGCAGAACTCCACTGAGCCATGGAGATCAGTCTGCTGTTGCAACTGTGCCCTCAGTCAAGGTGAGACAGCGTTCTTCCCTTCAGCTCTTCACCTAAATCATTATTTATATTCACACAGTTGTACACAATTGCACAGCCCACAGTGTACCATATTTCATACCAACGCCCCAAATCTCTTGGCTGCTCATTGTCAAATACCTCTACCTTTGCTATCGCCACAGACTGATGTCTTGCTGATGTATTAAAGGACTGTCTGTTCTGTGACATGACTCAGTTCCTGACATTTTTCCTCCATCTGTAAAGCAGAGCTAATAATACCTTCGTCAACAGCTTGTTGTGCATTTTAATTGCTTAATGTCTGAGAAATGCTTTAAGTTTCTGCAGTGCAAAACATATGATAAACTTTATTTTATTTTTATGTGTTTGATGCTGATGTTTGCTTCAGTGACATCCCCATAACTGGCTCAGTCATCTTAGTTTGGAAGCCAAACAGCTAGAGTGCAAACCTGGAAAATCCTTTTTCCTAATTGGTACACTGTTTATATCATGAGTAATAACTTCTGTGGCTTGGCTGGAAGAAATTAAGAAGGCAATAAAAATGTCAAACAAAGTTGTAATGAATTTAGAAATAATCACTCATAATTTAGAGTTCATCATCCCAAAGCGTTATTTCATTTGATAGGTTTAGGTCATTATAAAGAATGTGCTCCTTCTTGCATCTGAAACTACATAAAAAGGGACAGTAGTTTATGGCTGCTATATACTTGATGAGATATTAAAATTTTGCAGCACAGCAGAAGATGAGCAGGGGGGTGGGGGAGGGGGATTATCCATTTGAAGGTTGTATTTCTCCTGGCCTTTTGTTGTCTCTGTTCTATGTAGGCATGAGTCTCGGGCTTTCTTCTTTTTTTTTTTCCCTTTTTTTTTTTTTTTATAGCTTGCTTTATATCCCTGTGTGTGCTTTGTACATAATTAACTTGGACAATATTATGGAAGATGCAGTTAATTGATTTTTAAACTTCAGTTCACATAGACCTCTGTGTCAGATGCCACCAAGGAAAGGGATGCGCTATGTATCTTTTCACAGGTCTCTCTCACTTATGTTTTCTTTTCCAAACACCTAACAGACCAGTATCCTCTCTGCTAAATATACCTCCTTGGAAAATCCTTCATGCTCGGCTAAGATAACACTTACTACAAGAATAAATCCTCCAGAAGTCAGCCCTTGCCTTGTTTCCATTTACCCTCTTTTCCTTCTTTTTCTTATCTCTTCCCCACCAAAGGAAAAAGGGAATAACCCTTTCCCCTTTTCCTTTTCCCTTTCCTTTCACTTCCCTTACCTTCCACAATTCTTTGTCTTTGCTAGTTCTGAACAGGCTGCAGGTATGTTTCAGTAGTCACACGTTTTAAATATTGCAGTCAAACAGAACAAAACAAACTCTTCTGACCCAGCAGGAAGCATGCTTTTCAGCTAATCATTTATTGTGAGTGTCATTCAGGTGCTTCCATTAATGTGCAACTGCCAAGTGCACTGATTCTGTCACAATTACACAGGGTAATAGTGTCAGGAAAGATTATTAGGTTTCTTTTAGTTTAAAATTCTCAGGGTTATGTTTTCTAAGTATTTTGTAACTTTAGGGTTGAAGTATATATTTGGAATTAATTGGCTTTTCCCTGCTGGAAAATAATGACTTTTTATTTTTCAGTCACTTTATGTCCATGAATTTTCTTTTTTTCTCCCTCCTCCTCAATGATTCTTCCCCATTAGCTCTCTATCAGTGTCTCTTTAGGGAGCCTATGAACTGATGCAAACTGTTGTTTTATAAAGACTTCATGTAGATATCGAATGAAAATCTTCAAAAATCATCATTTTTAAACCATGTGCAGAATCCTAAGAGCAGGATATGATCCTGTTACATTCTTCAGGGTGAACGTCCAGAGACTCTTGGAAGAGTCTTTTCCTTTATTGAAGCTTTTGGGCCAGTTCCCACATGGGTAATCCGGTCGACTCCTTGAGCTCACTTCAAGGACTAGTTATGAACTCGGGAAAGATTTATTTAAGTTTTGCTTTTGCAGCCAAAGGTCTGATTGTCCAACATAATAAAATACAGGTGGATCTGTGGAAAAGTAGTCTCTTGCACCATTACCAGGTGTTGAAAAGACATCTGGCTCTTCCTTCATAAAAAAAAACAAAGGCCACAATTGATTTTAACAGTAGCCACAGATGGTCTTAGGAAAGCCCAGAGCCTGCACTTCTACCCATCACATAATTGGAGGGTTTTCACCACAGGGATCCTATGAAATCTTTTCTAAGGATTAGGTGCCTGACTGTAACATCACTGCTTAAATCTATAATTTATTTAGTTTGTCCTCAGCCCAGTTATGAAGCACATTTTCTTTCAGAAGTTGGTCCAATATTTTCCTGTGGTTTACTGAAGCTTAACTGCTGGCACCATTAAAAAGTGTAATCAGTTTTCCCCTGTCAATGACAGCAATTTTACTTTTATGATCTTCCTAAATCCTGTCTCTAAACTTTAAGTCAGTCCAGGATGATGTTCTGCAATATGGGGAAAGCAAACCATGTCATTCTCACCTGTGGTTTTCCATTGGCTTCCTCTGCTTATCTGAAACTATTTTTAAATCACTTACCCTGTCTTATCCTTACCCTGTGCAAGCCGCTACAACCACCTGTTTATTTTCTCCTTGAAGGTCAGTCAATTATTTTTCCTACCAGGCAATGAATCTGTGCTGGTAGGGGCATTTTTTGCCTAAGTCTATTGGGCTAAGAAAGCTCAGTGAAATAACAGACCAAGCTTAACTCAACTGGTTTCAGATGCCATCACAAATGTCTTCTCAGAGCACCTTCTCTGATATTCTGAGAAGAGTTTTTGTTCATAGAATCATAGAATGGTTTAGGTTGGAAGGGACCTTAAAGATCATCGAGTTCCAACCCCCCTGCCATGGGCAGGGACACCTCCCACTAGACCAGGTTGCTCAAAGCCCCATCCAGCCTGGCCTTGAACACCTCTAGGGATGGGGCTTTTGTTCTGACACACCACCATCTTTTTGTCCATCTGCATAGTTTTTCCTGCTAAATGTAGGCTGATGTGCTCATCTGTAAGTTTCCAAATTTTTTTTATGTCACCATATCTTCTGAGGCTTCTTGGCACCTTCCTCTTCCTTCTTACTTTCCTTCATATACCTGTGTCTCAGTCTCTGCTGAGCCTTGTTGTAGATTTTGCCTGCTTCCAATTTAGTGGAAAAGACCAAAAGGATTCCCTTCTTCACTGTCCACATGTGCTCCACACTTGGTACGTCCCCAGCCTTTAGCTTAAAAAACAAAGGCAACAACATCATATTCAAGCAGATTTATTGAACAAAGTTTCTTTGGATTTTCTGTTGTGCCCACTCAAATCAGATGTTTTCAAATCTTGGGGACTGAGAAGCGCCAGGGCATCAGCTACTGCTGGTATGTGCAAATGGAAGACAGCCTTCTCCTAGAAGTTTGCTTGAGGTGGGAGGAAGATGGAAGATTATTAGAGGGAATAAGGACATACAGAAGTTTCACAGTTTTATTATAAAAAGATCACGTAAACTTGAGTTCAAGGATCCAGTTCTATGCAATGTTGAGACTTAAATTTAATCTGAAAAGCTATGAACTGCTGCAAATCTCATCTGTTGGTTAGGTTAAAAATCCCACAAGAAGTGAGGAAAACAGCCTTCACAGAGCACTGTTGTGCTATCAAGAATCTCTTCGAAATATATCTTTTCAACTTTCTTCTTTAGCTTATGACAGACAAAGTAGTGTCCCTTATTCAGCAGGGACATTACCTATTAAAGTGACATTACATATTAGGAAGCTGATGAATCAACCCCAAGAGATTCGTACTTAGGTAAGCACTCACTGAACTCAGTAAAAATTGTAAGAGGTGAGGACCTCTATTAATAGTTTCTATTATTTAAGGAATATACATATAATTTCAATTCACTCTGAGCAAATTTCAGAAAACAATATAATGTATATACAGATGTAAATTAAAAAGAAATTTCATTACTGGGTAGTATAAGTTAACATTGTATAGCAAAGCACTGAAATATTTGAAAAAAATGTTTGGCAAAAATTACTATTTTTTTAATATAAACAGGCTTTCCTAATATTCTAAAAAAAATATTTATATATGGGGCTCCAGCTACTCTCAGCACAATCAAGGATAAATTTTGGTGGTAAAATCCAGTTAAAGAGACCTAACCAGAGAAATGAGTAATGCTTAAAATGTAAAGAGGCTTTTAACTCACATTTAAGAGACAGTTATTTTGAGTAACTATATGTTAATTGAATATTGATTATTACAAGAGTCTCTCTTTGATTTAAAGGGTAAAACTATAAGATAAACCTTGTTACTTTATTATTTAAGATTACAGTGGTAATAAATGTGCAATTACACTTTACTGTTATTAAGTAGGATTTGTCTCATTATTCAGCTCTAATTGGTATTAAACATTAAACAAGTTAGATATTGTTGTTAAGCATTGTAAAAACTGTTCTAAATATCTAATATAGCTAGCAATAGTAATCATCCTGAACATTCAGAACGTTTCTTTCAAGTTTGATGATGGTGGGATGTTTATTACAATTGATTAATTACATCATATTAATAACCCTAACTTATTTTAATTTCACAGCCATGACAACTTGATTTATCTTCAATATTCCCACTGGATCTTGAAGTCAGAAGTTTTTTTCTTAATGATCAATCAATAGTAAATTATTACGTAGCAAGTAGAAATATTTACTTTTCAGTGCTGTGAGTTAGTTTCTAGAGCCGAGGAGTGAACTGGTAAATTTCCTGCCATTCTTTCACCTGCCAAACAGGAGCTATAGATTAAGATACTGAATATTTTTGATACTTTTTGTTTTTATGGAGGGTCATTATGTATTTACAATGAAAGATGATGGAAAACATCTAGTTTCCTTAAGTATCTCTTGAAGCCATGTTCCACATCTTTGATTGTGCTATATACCTATACCACTTCATTTCCTATCTAGATCCATTTGCTATCAATAAATTCCAGAGGTAGTTTAAGGTAGTAAGCTACATTTTTCCACTGGTAAAATGGGGAAATCAGGGCACAGAGATATGAAATCTCAAGATAATAACAATTTTAGCAAGAAAAAGAAGAAGAACTTGAAACTGCAGACTCTGGATGAATTAGACCACTCTTCCTCTCATTCTTAAAAGTCAAACACAAAAATACCAAGAGGCAGACCAGAGAAACTTAACTAAATGCACTTTCCCTAAGCAAGAAATTGCATGTAAGGACATAGTTGTATTTGCTTATAGATCATGTGACTGAAAGATGTGTGAGAGCAGAGTTGGCTAGTTTGCTATGAAATCTGAAGATAATTAGTTACCACACATTTCTACTGTCAAGGGGATAGAAAGCACGGAGAAGACATTGAGAGGGGCATGTAGAGAGACGCAAATGTTTACTTCAGACTCTGTAAAAAAACAGGCTGGGCATTTCTCAGGAATAACACTGGGTTTTTTGAAGTTTCAGGTACAGAAATGACAAATGTCAGATTCAGTGCAATATTCCAATACTTGTTTCAGGCCCATAAGAATCAAGAAGGGCCAAACAATAATGTAGGAAAGGTGTGATGGAAAGGATGGTTTTCAGCATCTGGAAGAAATTCAGATTTTTTTCTCTTTTTTCAGGGGAGAAAAGATGAGATCAGAGTTTATTTTAGCCAGAATTACTTTGACCTAATCAGAGCTGAGAGACAAGGCAACACCGGCCTGATTTCGAAGCTTCAGTATTTCTCATGAAGAACCTGCAAGGAATAATTACCAGTCGGTGGGTAGGCTACGTGATATGAGGGATGAAGAAAATAATGTGAAGTGCCCCTCCTTCTCAGAGAGCAAGTAGAAATGTCAAGGAAAAGCTCCAAAATCCCCCAGATCAGTGCAGGAGTGGAACCAGCTTTGCATCTTGTTGGAGAAAGGATCCTGCTCTGTTGCCTGTAGGGTGTCCCTGGATGCAGGTGAACAGTGTACCAAGCCCACTTCTCCAGGCTGGCTCAGTGGGATTAATGGGTTTTGCTCACTTTTGCAAAAGAAACATGAAATGAAACAAGATCATAGATAAGCCCTCTTCATGGTCCACTTCCTCTAGGAGTTGTCCCCGAGAACCACCCATGTCGCAGCACTACAGCTCTGGCTGTGCAGAGGTCGGTGGTGCCCACCCAGGACCAGGAGCAGGGTCATCCGTGCAGGCACACTCCTGGCCACCCTCCCCTGCTCCAGCAAAACACAGCCCAGTTGCTGAGAGCACAGCTGGATTTCCTTTCAACGCTGCTGCTGTTCCTGCTGTTGTTGCTGCCGTCGTTTACAAAGGGTGGAAGCCTGGTAAACAAATGTGGTGGTAGGTTGTTCTTACACAGCTGCTTTCACATCCTGGGGCTGGCTGGCATCCTGCAGGGCACTGCTGTCCTCTCAGCGGTGTCTAACTGTGGAAAAAAATGCGCAGGTTAGAAAAGAGGAGCTGTCCTTGTCCAGTCAAGCCTATGAACACAGAGATGCTGGCAGACATCCATGTCTTATTATTCCTTTGTGTAGGAGCATGTCAGAGCCCATGGTACATAAACATGTCAGAGCATGTGGTACATAAACATAAATAGATGTGTATATACATACACATAAAAAGCAGATACATAGCCCTGAGGATAAACCCAGCCACTGGGTTTATCAAGAAGAGCTTGTACCTTTGTGCGTCAGCAAAGCACCTTTCAAATATAGACTTTTCATGTTGGTATTTTAAATACTCCTTTTCAAAGCACATTAAACTCTGTAAGCTTTTCATTTATTAATATGCTGTAACCTTCAAAGTGTTTTTTTCCAATATAGTCTCAAATACTAAGGAGGCACTTGCCCTACCCTAATCAAATCTCCAAGTAAGCAAATATTGGCAAAAACCATCAACCTGATTCTTCACTACAATCAAATGATGTTGAATTTGTTGTCCATTCTTGCCATTTAAATGTGAATCACAAATATATGTTGCCTGAGGGCATCATAAATAGACTTTCTCCTAAAAAAAAAAAAAAAAAAAAGAAAAAAAGAAGTCACAAGCTCTAATTCAGCTCTCAGATGGAGAGCTGTTAAAATTAACAATAGAGCAAAGATTAGCTTTGGAAGGTTTTTTAATGTCATCAGAGTTGCCCTGAAAAGCTTACATCAGAAGAGAGGGCAGAGACTTCCTTTACTAGTTCATACATACAGCTGCAAGTGGAATTACTTACACATGTCCAGTGTTCATCAGGAAAATTATGAATAATCTTCAAGGTTATGAGCAGCAAAGTGGGGGGAAATAGAACTGCACAAAGAAAACAAACAGCACTTTCTGATGCAGATGGAATTTAATAATCAGAGAAGTTAATAGATGCTGCTTGGTGTCATTCCAGGCAGGATTTTTGTAGACTTGTCCCAACTGGAATTCTCTGCAGCTTGCATCACCAGGCGAAAATTGCACAGCTCATTGTTCCCAGCTCTCCCATTTTCCAGCCTCAGAAATTCAAAGGCTTTGTGTTTGAATTCACAATAGCAACCCAGAAACAGCATTGCCAAGCAAGACAACCAGTAAATCAACTGGGAATGTGTTGATTTCAAGACTCCACCAGTTTTTCACCATTGTCATTCAATGTCTTTGATGTTACTGAATCTTGTCTGCATCAAGGTTACTAAGATGTGCTAAAACCTTACTAAGATATGGACCATTAACAACAATGAATAGCGCATGTGCGGTACAATGGACATTTACAGAATTAAACCACACCTATTATTTTCCTTACTACTGATAATATTCGCTGGCCAGCCCTGGTGTTTGCACTTTGTACTGTCCTGCATGACATTGAATCCTGCTCTCATTGTGGCTGGGGCTCTACTGTTCATCCTTCATTTATTAAGTACATGTGTAAGACTACAACACTTACATATGTATGACTCATATTGTATGCATCTCTGAGCATATCCTTGAAAGTTGTTTTGCTTTTTTGGGAGTTCATACATGTCTGTTTTTAACATGCTCTTTTTATTGTGCAGCCTATCATCATGTATTTTTTTCTACAGCTAAAATTCTGGAAGGAAGGATGAGTTCAGCAAGCAAAAATGCTCATGCTGGTGACAGACTGGAGAGCATCCTGCACAAACTAACAGTACAGAACTTAATCCAGGAAGGTGCTAAATGTCTTCAGACAGAATCAATAAAACACATCAAACCCTATACAACTTGGAGCATATAAACAGTCAGCATGATTTCAAGCTAAATACCTAAAATACTGTAACTTGCACTACCTGTGCTGAACAGGTCAGACTCTTTAACGACTGAAGTTATAGTGTCAAGAGAGAATTTGAAATCACATCTAGGCTGGCTGTGAGACCTTTCTGGTGCTTGAGTTTGTTCATAGAGAGATGAAGTACTTTTAAGGATTAGTCTCTGGCAGAAGAAATAGCTATTGGCTATTGGAAATATGATGTGGCAATACTAGCACTTTCACTGGGATAAAAAATGAGACAGGTGACAAAAATGATAGCTTAGGCAAAACGTGAAGACTAAGGGTATCAGAAGGGAAGAAGTGCCCTTAAGACACAGTTAGGGAGAAATTGCACTTAGATACTGATATGATTTTCCAAATAATCAAGGAGTTTTCTATGTATATACCCGAGGGAAAGAGTTGGCCTTTGTAAAGCCATGTTTGGGAACATGTAAAATGATTCTCCTGAAAAGTGAAAATATCTAATTTCTGGAAAATGTGGTAGCTTTGTGGGAATTTAAAAGTAAATAGCCTATTGCAATTCTACTCTCCCTGGTTGCAAAGCTTTTAAAAGACAGCAGTCCAGGAGACAGTTTAGGGTAGAAAATAGGTTTTTAAGAAAATGTGGAAATCATGCAAAGTTGAAAAAAAATCAGCAATTTTCAGTGCCAAATTTAGAAAATAAGTGTGTATAATTCTAGGAGGCACTAGCAATAAATAAATAAACCCATCAAAATTATAACCTGTAGCAATACTGAACTGCTTTCACATCTAAAATGAATGAAAGAATATACTCATATTTCAAATTAAAAAATGCAGAACAGTGCAAAATTACTCAGTATCACTTAGAATAAAATTAAAATATTAATTCCTTAGAGTTACATTGCTAGCATAACTTTCTTTGCGTCTGGTATCCAAAAGTTGCTTTTATTTTCAACTGGCATAATATTTGAGACAGGCAATGCTTGCAGTGTAATTTGCAGACATACTGCCATGTAAAAGATGTGGAAGCTGACCCATTACATGCCATTGAGATTTACTGCATTAGGCTTGGGTGCATCTCCATGGTAGTTATTAATAGGATAACATGACTAAGTATAACTCGTATTCTGAAATTTTTCCCTGGAGAACTCAAATTTAACTGGCTAACATCTATTGATGCAGTCTACTCTTCACTTGCTAGACAATTACTCTGTTGCTGGATTCAAGTATTTTTGAAATCAGCACCACGCCTTTTTTGTGATTCTGAAGTCAATATTGGTGGCTTTCTAGGAGCTTGTGGGTCCTAGCTAATGTACATATTAACCTTATGATCTATGCATAAAGAACAAAATTATAGTGAGCCACCTATGAGTGATGCAGCTTTTTTTTATTGCTTTCAAATGCATTTCCTCTCTTTTGTCTTCTCCCGGCTATGTTCTTTTTATAAATCAGTTCTAACCTATTGAGTTCTTTTCTCTTCTCCTTTTTTTTTTTTTTTTAAGATCGATTCATCACCAAGTTGCTTTGGGACTATGAAACCTTGCATTTGTGACAGTCTCAAACATCCTGAAACCATTTCTTCCTTCTTTCTGTTCACAAATTTGTCAACTATCCTCCTTGCCATTTTCCTTCTCTTCCTGCCATATTGCAAGAAACTGAAAAGCTAAAATTGCCTGATTTGTAATTCCACAAAGTGTGTAGCGTCAGCTAATGCTTCAAATGGTGGTTAATGACTTGACAAAAGTCTCCCAGTGCATCTGAGACCGCACCAGGAAAAGAGCTCCATGCTCTTTAGGCTGTCTTGTCCTCCTTCTGTCTCTCTAGTCCTAAATTTAAGCACAAGAAAACTTTTCTCCTCACTCCTAGCCCATCATTTTTAGGTCTCTTCTAGTGATTTCTTATGGAAACTATTTCAGCTTGTTCCTATTGGCCAGCAGACACCTCCAGGGACGCTTCCCCTCAGGGCAGCTTCAGGGATCAGAAGGGCTCTCTCACTGCTCAGTGCTGTGACTAAACCTCACCCTGCATTCACTGACTTCAGAGCAGCAAGAATAGCAGTCCCGGGGTTAACTTGGCCTCACCTCCCTGTATTTTTAGAGGCTGATTCATTAGGCTGTAAATAGATGTAATGCTTATGCTCTCACTTTTTAACAGCAAATAAATATAGTGAGGGGTATTGCCTTTAGAATTTGCAGCAAGAGACAGACAAACAGGTCTCCAGTTTGTAATTCTTATCCGGCTATTTTAGGGATTTTTTTTTGTTCTCTCCCAGCTTGTACTCGCCAGGCTGTATAATTACCAGAGTGACTGGAGGTTCATAAGTTCAGAGATAGGGCAGAGGGAGTTTTTTCTTTCTCTGTGACTTCAGTAGGTTTCACGAAGAGCAGTGTCCCGTTGGTCTGACAACAGGACCATAAAGCATGCACAGCCTGTAGAAGATGCTATGGCAGCCTCTCTTTGTCCAAAAATGGTATTAAAAAGGTGCTTCACAAGACCTTTTCTCCCTCTGCCCCATAGAAGTAGTAGCTTCTGATTCCTCATTGGGGCAAATAACATTCCCCCAAAAGTAATGTGCTGCACTTTCTTCCATGGAAGCGCAACAAGTAAGAGAACTAAATAGGGGGGGTGACAGAAGAAAGAACAGTCCCTGCAATCAGTTAAAATGTCGTATGCAGACAGAGAGCCATAATGAATCCAGCATGATGGCTGTGGAGTTACCGCCAGGTCCTGTGCTCCCTGCGTCAGTACTGTCAAACATCCCTGAAAGCAGCCAGCAGGTTTCCTTCATCCTGGCAAAGGGAAGGCCTGCGGACGAAGAAGGAGTGGCCAGAGCACAGCTGCATGTGCTTAGCTCCTTTTTTGTGGTGTGCTCCGTTGCCCCGGATCAAAGTGCAGACACGTCCCAAGAGCCAGTTTTGCCTGATGCCTTTCCTGAGCCAAGCACAGTTCAGTCATGGCCCACAGCCACAGTATGGTTTTTTTTTAAAGCCTGAGATGCCCAGACACATATATTGATTGTCTTAGAGACACATATGAAAAAGCCACGGAAATTGAAAGGAGTTGTACATGCTCGTTGGAGGGCAGAAGTTGCCCCCCTGTGGTGTTTTGGACGCCTGGGAGGAGAGTCTGTTGCATTGCATTAGCACACAAAGATGGTCAGCCAGTGCTCTGGCAGGCTTACCTAAAAATTTCCCTGCTTTTGTGGGTTTATGTCCAACCATAATGTTATTTGAACACATTTAATAAACTACCGTAGCTGTTTGAAGTCTCTGACATTATTATTTTTATACCACTACAGCCTCATACTACTGCTTGCTGGTCATTATAGCAGCTTCCAAGATCAGTGCAATTCATTCTGGACTCAAAGTTAATCTCATGGAAAATCCAATCACTAAATTGATTAAGTATTAAATTACATTCTTTGTTAACGTTCTCTATTTCTTCCCTTACAGTACAAAAACCCCATTACTTTTTTTCCCCCTCATTTTCTCCCTTCCCTCTCCCCCATTTCTATTAATATTACTCTGCTGTCAAATTCACTGGTATGCTGGAGGTGACCTATGGGCTCTATGTTACTGCTTGCTTCTTAAAAAAAAAAAAAAAAGGTCATTGGTTAGGTAAAGCCAGAAATTAAAAACATGTAAAAACATGTCTGGTTCTCCCAAGATGCCATAGAAATGTTCTTTTGACAATTTTTCAGTTATGGCTATCCAAAATGTGCTTCTGATGCTAACATCTGTAGAAAATATTGCTAGCATTAAAGTTTACTGAAGCAGTAAGCTGCTCTGAGTTGACTGCCACTGTACTTTGTAAACATTTTTTTACCATAGGCCATTCCTAGCAGTTAACTTTGAATAACAAGTGATTTTTATGAGTGTGTTTGGGGTTTTTTTAATGAAAACTCACTTTGACAAAAAAAAAATAAAATAATCGACTGCACTGAATCTAGAAATCAGTGGGAGCTGCACTCCTGTGAGGACCCAATGTGGTATGTTGAACAGAAATTCTGGAAGTCATATTAAAGAGACTGAGCTAACATCAGGTTATTGCCGCCTGCGTTTGCCAGACAGCCTACAGAAATACGCCTGTGATCATGGTGAGGCAGGAGATTAGCTGTGATTCCTGTTATTACTAATAGATCTTGCATACTGTGTTCATCAATAGGAAGTCTGCCACTGCATTCAATGGGCCCAGGATTTCATCCTCGTAATTTTTTCAGCCTTTCTTACACCATGAAGGTAGGTTGCTTGCCTCACATTCACATTTTTTTTCTGGTATTTAGGTCTTCAAGCTCTTTGGGCCGAGCTTTACAGTATGTATATTTTCGTAAAGCACTGAGCTGTATTTGGCCCAACACAGCAACAGATGAAGTGTTAAAATAGCCAGATATAACCACATTAGATAGCAGTTATTACTGCCTCAGAGAATTCCCACAAATGTTTTGAAAAACAGTGGTTTCATTTTGCTTTTCGTTTGTACTTGTACGACTTTTAGTCCAAGTATCTTAAAATGTCAGTGCAAAATTCAACCGCTATTTCTAAATGCATTTTATTACATTATCTGGGCTAAAGCTTATAACACTAGACTACAAATGAGTCCCTCCCTATGCTATCAAAACTAGGTTTTACTTCAGCTACTTGGCAGATTTCAGTGTTCCTAGTTTTTAATCCGGCAACTCTCAACTCTCCCCCTCCTTCCTTGAATATGATGCAGCCCCCCCCAGTTCTTCTTGTCTCAATGAACATGTCATTTTTAATTGCCCACTGACATCTCAAAATCAGAGTGGTTGAAACTCAGCTTCTCGTGTTTCCTTCTGAAGGCTTCCTTCTCTATTTTGGTGTCAACAGCTTCACTGTCTGCTATGCAGCCTTCCAGCCTAGGAAACATTTCTGAGTCTGTCCTTTCTCCTCATCCTTAGCCACAGGAGTGGTCTCCTGCCGCAGTTCTCCCTGCCACCGAGTGGGAGGGTGCCTCTCTCTTTATAGGAAGTGTTTGCTTGGTTTTCCCTGGCAACTGCAACCTCTCTTTCACTGTGATCTTCACACATATTTTGCTCCTTACAGCAGATGCAGGCCCCTCAGTTAAAGCCAGCTTTTTTTGTTTGTCAGAATGAGTAGTTCTTCATTTAGAGATGATTTCTGCAGAATTCAGGTTCAATTTTTGGGCATGCTGCTGGGCACTTCAATGCTTAACACTTCTGCTTTTCTTTTCCTCTCTCCTTTTTAGATCACACAAACATCCAAGTCATCCCCCCATACATTTCTCCCGTTGCCTTTTTCCTGTGCTTTTAATTCCTTGAACTGTGTCCCCAAACCAATTTGCCAAGGCCCCACATTCATCTCAGTCAAATTCATCCTGAAAAGTCTCATCCTGTAGTCTGCCCCGAAGACTACAAAAACCATAACTGTGAAATCAAGATTTGCCATTTTGTTTTTGCCTTGTCACAGGATATTATGTGTCACTGTGTCCCATCTCGTGTCTATTCTTTCCTTTATTTCTTTTGCTGTATCTAGGTCCTAGACTTCAAGATTACTGGAGGTTAAACCTGTATATTTATTTTGTGAGGCACTTAACTAATCTGTGGGTCGTTTACAAATATAAAATCATAATTATTTTTTGAAGGATGGATTTAATAATACACAAAGAGGCATTAAATGACATCTTCCCTTGCTTACTGAGGAGATGGCTGCCTAGGAAGTCCCCAGGAAACTACAGGAGCAAGGTCTGCACGTGAGAAATTAAATACACTTACAAGTAAGATCTCTCATTGAAATGACATGGATAAGTCCCTGATGCAATGTTATTTACTGCTCTGAATGTCTGCTGGATCAGGACCTTCGGTTGCAAAGTGATAAGCCAAATCTTCCTTGCCAGAGCCCTTTCCAGAACACCTGACACAGCACAAACCCCATTTACTGTCAGTCATTAAGCAGAGCTGTCAAAACTGGTGGGAGGGATGAAAAAAAAATAAAAATCAATGTAGTCACTGGATTCTAACAATAATCTCCTACATGTCACTGATTACTTTCTCAGAGACGCAAGAGATTACTGATTACTTTTAAATTACTAACGCATGGATCTGTGCACATGGAGCCATATTTCTTTGCAGATATGTGGTTCAGTGAGTCCCCACATTTAAAACTGAAAGGAAAACTAATCCAGTATCTAATTCATTCCTACAAAGAGAACAAATTGGCAATTCAGGCCTTAATTATTTATTTAATGCTTCTTTACCCGATAGCAAAAATTGTTGTTGTAGCTCTTGCTAGACATTAACTGGGAGAAAAGGAAAAAGTTAGTAGCATATTGATTAAGCACAGCCTGGATGCCATGATAACATTATAGCCAATTGTTTGTTTCTTTGATCTTGGTTGTTTAGATAAAAATTTTAATCTGAAAATGTAATAAATAATTATTTCATAAAGTGAGCATGATAACATTACAATAAAAACAATAGCTCACCTTATCATCCCAGACAACATATAATGAGATTTCACCACCACTCATACAATCCTCCTGGATTTAGCTCATATACTAGGATTAATGATATACTAGCCTCAATGTGTAATTCAAAATGTCTAATTTATGGGGGCCACTAATTGGCATCAGTTGCTGCGAATTTCATACTCTGAGACTAAACTTTGTTTTCAGACTATGCTGAGTTACGAAAAAATAGAATTTTCAGATTCAAGAAGAGAATAAGAAATGTTGTTATTTTGTTTTGTTATGCTATCCACAGAAAAATTATTGCATATTGTTTGCAACCCCCAATATGAAGTCATTTTTTTAATAGTTCAGACTTTAGAATCTTGTGATGCTGGTGCCTGTAGCAAAGTCAGAGATTTCTCAAATAATATGTCTCATAGTTGTGCACATTACTGTATCTGGGCAATTCTCAGCTGGGTATTGCAGAGGAAGGCTGAAAAGAGCTAGACAAAGGACATCTCTACAGAATGTGGCATTTATTTGCAAATCCAGAAAACATTCCTTGCACAAAATCATCCTTTTTATTCTGCCACATGCCTGTAACACAAATCCCAACATAATAATAAGTTAGCACATAGCAAAGCCTGTTAGTAGTTTCAGATCCAAATCTCTACCCTCCTTGACATTCTGGAATAGATTTTAGGATACCACAGCCAAAACAGATGTATAGTTCTGTTGCAATTTCTTAGGTTCAGGCATTTATCTGAACTTTTCCTCCTCTATCTCTCCTGACTATTTGCAAAGGTTTTCAAACTCTACTGAATAAGTTTTGGCATTTTCCTAACATACATACTTTCACACTCAGATCTGTGTACCAAGTGGATTGATAGCACTGGGGAAAAGGAATTTTAAATCCAACCACCCCCTCCTTTTTTTTTTACCGCAGTGTGAAGTTTATTTTGCTCACTAAACTCTAGGCTAAATGGGACCTTTGAGATAAATTTTACATTAGTTTATCTCTCCAATTGAATATTACATGATTCTGTATTTAATGTCATGGGGTTAGCTGTTACCCATGCATCTGCCAAGATATTTCCACCACCTTGGTGTCAAAATTCAAAACTAGTGATTAATAAAGTGAAGTAAGTGAAAGGGGAGCTGCAAGTTACTGAAAGTGATGGGCATGATATATGAATATCATTAGCTTTTCCTTAAAGAACATTGATATGATTATATGAATGCAAAAAGGCAATGCAGTATTTTAGTCTTTCTCTAGTCACTGGAACACTCTGAAGCAGATGGACTGTGTGACTGATGATTCAATAATTGCACTCATTAAAAATGTTCACGCTTTTAATTTTTCCCCCCTCACATTCTGTGAAGAGCTGAGGAATGAAATGGTTTTGTCATTGTCAGCAGATAGATAATTGAGTTTGCTTTGATTTCCTGGGGTGCCCCTTCCCCACCCCCATGCTGTTGGATTGACATCTCCAGAAGTGTAGCAGAACATTTGAATCAGACCCAACTGTCTTAAAGGAGAAAAACACCATGGAAAGACTCCCGTCTCCCCCTCACCACTCACTTCCATGCACGCAGCCAGCAACCTAACTTGGTAGAAGACAGTATGCATTTGCTTTTCTGCCAGATTACCTCCCCCCATGATACAGTTACCTGCCTGTGGGGCTTAGGGAAAAGAAAGATAATTCTGCCTTGAACATATGCACAGAATGCTTCTCCTGTTTGTTGTTGCCAGATAGAATCAGCCTAAAGGTGACAGAGGGGAGAGGGTGTCCAGCTGTGCAAGCGCCTGATGCCTGGTATTGCAAGAACATGAAATCAAAATAATCTCACAAAGACCCAAGCAAAAATGGTAGCAGGAAAAGCAATGAAAAAAAGAGCCATCCTGCTTTCTCTGAAGACAAGGATAAAATTATCTCTCTGCTCTGCTGAAAGCATGCTTCTTTTTGTTTCTGTCATTAGGATTTAAGTTTAGCGTTTGCATTTAAATTTAAACTGCATAATAGTGAAAGCATTCTCCAAATGAGGCATTACATTCACTCATCCTACCTACCCTATTCTTTGGGCACCCATTTTCCAGATGCTACTCTGGGAACAAATATAGTAGAAGTTGTGTAATCCATGGCTTTCTGACAGTCTCCAGCTGCTTCAGGAGACTCTCACACGATCTATTATTTGTATTTCATAAACATTTAGCTCAAATCAGAGCATCACAGTGTTCAGCCTTGTTCAAACACAACATGACAGAGTCCTTTGCAACTCCTGTTAAGGTCTCTGAGGTGGACGTTCATTGCTCCCATGCTTAGGTTTCACTATTCTATACCTGTGAGCAAAAAATATTTTTTCTGTAAGGACGTTCTCTTTCTGAGTACACTTCCTAGGCTCAGGTGCTCCATAATACAATTTTGACCCACTGTTAGAGCACTTAGGAGTCCTGGGCAGACTACATAATTGCTGAGACAGATCTACAGCCCTCCCTCTGCGTACACTCTCTCTTAGATCCCTGCCAGCTGAAGCATGCAATACACAGAGTTTGACACAAAATAGACAGATCTAAAAAAAGTTTGCAGGTCCTCATATCATCCTTTGCCTCAAATTCACTGCACCCTGTAATTCCTTGTGTCTGTCAGGTATGAAGATTTTTACACAGACTTGGGATGTGGGGGTTCTCTTCTTCATATACTGTTTCATCGGTTGAAAAGTATGTCCCTGTCAGAAAAGCAGGCCCTCTTATTCCTTGTTCACCAGCTGCTTTTTGTCTTTGTGAACTCCCTGGACGGTTCACCTTGTCCTGATGCTTGGCAGCAGGCTGCATCTTCAGATCGGTTCCTTCCTCTGCATCTAAAACACAGTTATTCCTTTTTCTCCTCATGTAGATGAAAATATTCCATGCCCTAAAGCTCCTTAGCCAACAATCTGTTCACAGTCATAACTGTGAGTGCTGCTTCACCTTCTCCTCCCAAGGTGCGATACAGAGTGAAGGCTACACATATGACACAGTGGTATGCGTGGTTCATAAAAACAAACTGTAATGTATAAAGTGCACATACATCTGCTAAATCATCACACCACGGCAACTTTAAATGGGCTTGCCACTTAGCCAGCAAAAAACAAACAGCAGAATTTGAGTGGAAACTTGCATAGTGAAGTGACATGGTTTGCACACAATTCAGTAGCACAGTACTTTAACTAAGCCATTTCAATTAACATTTATAGGAGTTTTTTTAAGTCTCATTCTCAATAACATGATCACAAATGCTTGGGGAAATGGATCCCTCAATAGCCTTTTCTTTCAAGGAACAAGCAGTCCAGCGAATGTGGAAGTTTCTAAGTGGATGTCACAGTACAGAATGGAGCAGCATGGAACCCTTAGCAAGCAAGTTGGGGATTCAGGAAGATACAAAAAACTGTCTTGAAGTATAAAACATTTCACATAATTAACTACATTCTGATAGCGTCAGGAGACAACCATCAGTCAAGAATGCACAGCTCCGCTTAAAAGGAAAGATCTGGTTAGAAATTAAGCTCAGTGGCAGTCATGCATCACACAGAACAAACCATAGCTTCCTAGGCAAATAGACACAGTATGCAGCTTCAGACTTTTTATCTGTAGCTAAGCATTTATTTTTTTTTCACTAGGATGGATGGACCCAAGTTCATGCCCTTTACTACCCTCAAACAGTGGAAAACTTTGGATACAGACTCAAAGCAAGAGCAGTTCAGGGTAACGTCTTATTCAAACAACGTCATAGACACATTTCAAGCAAAACATTTCTCTGTCAAAGTAGGATGTTACCTTTTAGGAGCCAAACACAACACACAGCAGGTCATTTCCAAAGCGTGTCTGAGCCCACGCTCTAACCCAAATACATCCTATATGTGCAGTGACTGGCTCCATCCTGCAGCTCGGGCTCAGAAGAACAACTCCCTGACATCTGCCTGCCCTGTGTCCTGCAGGATTATTATGTAGCTAAAGGTAAGTTAGATGTCCTAAAAGTAAGCTGGCACCGGAGGTAGCCAGCTCAGTTGTTGCCCTTAGACGAATATGGTTTTGATTACTAAACCACCAACCTCCCACAACTGAGAATCTGCATGCACACCTCCTCAGTGTTAGGTCAGTGAGGTGAACATGTTTTCTCCCACTTCTTGGCCCAGACTGCAGACAACCTCCTTACCTCTCAAACCCTTCAAAGGTTGGCACTTCATGTTTGCCTACTTTTCCTATTTCCCTTCATTTTAGAGCCAATAGCAAGACACTGCCTTGCTCACAGGAACCTGTGAAACACACCATGGGGAACATAGTAACTGCAGAGGCATGAAGTGAAGCAGCAGATGGGTAAGATAAAAATTTGCCCCTTTTCACTTTAAGGGAAAATGCTAAGATGGTGCACAAGACAAAAAATAAACGTTGATGCAGTCGTCAGGTATCAAGTATTTAAACGCACTGTTCCTTTGTGAATTCAAGCACTGGAACCAATTCCTTCTCAAACTGTTGGTGACTCATTGCTCATAATTGGTATCTATTTATCATTAAAATTATTTTTGTGCATCATTGCCCCACGTGAAAAAGGTGATTGCATTTTACAGCCAGATGTGACTATTCTGTTGCATAAATTGGATAGAGGTGAAAAAAAAACAAACAAACAGAGAAGCATTGTCAAAGCAAGGAAATACAAAGAAAAATATGAAAGCAGTTCTACTAGCAGCTAGTTCGAGATTCAGTATGTGCCAGATTGATGCCTATTGCATATTGCAGTGCCCACATACAGTGTGAGTAATGTGGATAGCTTTCATGGTGGTCTCAGATGCCAATTTCAACAATACAGTTGTAACATGGAAATCAAAGCATGTTTATCCTCCTAGAAACTACACTTACCTTTTCTGGGGCAACTGAGGACAGCACATCTTTCAAAGGGCTGTGCTTTACCCTCGACCCCCTACAATACAGCTTACCTGCTCAGCTTCCAAGGGCCACCAGTCACGTAAGTGTTGCTTTGCTTGGGTGTTGTTCCATGGGATCCAGCTCCAGGAATCTACAACATCAACAGAAAGACTGTTTAGGACAGCCTTTAGAATAGAGGGTATCTGCTGCATTTTAGAGTCTCACACCTAAGAAATTTTATTAAAACACTCTTTGTTCTCAGGATTCCTTCTCCTCATGTCAAATAACAAAAGTTTTTTGATATTGCTTACTTTCAATGATGATGTAGGGACTTCAGTGTTCCCTCTTATTTCTCCAGGAGTATTATGCAACTGTAGTGAAACCCTGCTTTAGGGTAGCCTGCCTCTTCAAAAAAAAAACCCTAAAACCAATATAGTTTCTCTACTTTTGCAGCTATTAAGAACAGACTATTTTCTTCAGGGCTTGTCACTATTTTAGATAGCTGAAGAAAAAAAAAAAAAGTCTTGCCTGGGTGGAAAATTTCTCTTGTAACTGATAGCAAATACGCAAAGGCTAATTTGCATATAGATGTCGAAGCTTGCAACAATATACTCCCCTGAGAGAGCTCTTGTTGTTTAACTGTGTACACAGTCTGGCACTATGCTGCCCAGCACCTAATAAAAGCTAAATTAAAACTTTTTTAAAACTCTGGGGCTGCAAATATCCTTATACTATCAATCTGCATTTGCAAAGAAAGGGCAGAACCATACCAAGCTAAGCCTCATTTAAGAGGAAAAGCAGAGGGTATGGCGGCAAGGGCAAAAGGGAGAAATAACTTTATTTGAGAGTAAACATCAGTCAGATGTACTAATGCTTTAATTCATCAGCCTAGATGGGCTTTATTACAATGTTGGGACCAAGCAATACCAAGGAGATAAAAAGCAGCACTGTGTAAAGGAGAGAGAGACTAACTGAAGATGATTAACAGGGCTGAAAGAAAAACAGAACCAGAATGGCTGAAGAGTGAGGAGAAGATGAAATGGAAGGTAGAGAGAGCAGATGAGGAGCACAAGCGGAAGACTGAAGTACAATCTGCGTTATTTTCTTTCTGTCAGTCCTGGGTTTATTTTAGTTTTCGGTGTTGATTGCAGACTATGCAATCATACGATATTGTGCCAAGGGAAAACTACAGGCTGTCAGGGGAAAAAAACCCCATAAATTTGCTTTAATAATTTCATTACAACAACCTATCTTAACATTTTAAATGAAAGTGTATATGATAAATATAAAGGATAAGTAACATAATTTCAGAACTACAATTTGCACAAATTTTAAGTTAGCCAAAATAAAATCCATGATTGATACAGGAAGGTTTTGAATTCTAGGAGGAGCAGAAGCAGAACATAAAAAACACAAAACTGGCCACACTGTCTGATAGCTCTAGAGGCAGATTCTGCCAGCAGGTTACATATGGCTCCCATTGACCCACACTGCAGCAAATTACACACTGTCCCATGAATTCTTCCACCTTGAATTTCAATTCCGTTCTCCCATTGCCTGTTTAAATGAATAATGTCCTGTGGACTTCTGTTTGAACAGAACTGTAGCCTTTAGTAGGACTTTGAGACTTAACATGAAGAGAAGTGATTGAGAGCCTGAAATACAGAAAGGGAGAGAAGACCACTGAGGGATGCTTCTACAGCTTTGTCCTACCAGGGAATGAAGAATGGAGTCTTTCTAAATTTGTGATTCTCCTTCACCTCATGAATTACCAATACAGTTAAGAGAAGCATGTCATCTCTTCCTGTCATTGCTTTTTACAGGGTATTCTTCCTCTAGTCTTGTCTTTTGCACTGTGTCTCCTCCTTACTACCCAGTGATAGCGATCATCCGGATGAAAGAAAACTAATGTTTACTACTTATCACTCGATTTAATGTTCATTCATACAAGTGCTGTGTTTGGAATTTCATTTATATATCTAAAAAAGAAATTCTCTTCTCACTATTGCTTTCACTTGCCCATCCCTATGTTTGACAAGAAGTATTTGCCCCTTAATCTTTTTCACTCAGGTTTCAAGCTCTGGTAACATAATGCTGTCTCTCATGCTTCTGCGTATCTCCAGAGAGTCTGAATAATTTTCAAAATTAGTGTTTCCTGGCTAGTGTCTAGAAAGTTCACTTAATCATTTCGTCAAGCATGTGCAGGGATGGTGAAATTAGCATTTATAATAACATATTCTAAAGGAACAAGGAGATCTGCTTACAGCTTATGCCTAGAGGCTGTTTGATAGTGGGGCTGTGATGCTCTGCAGATTTTTCAAGCTGTTGGAACTATGGGGGAGAAAATAAAGCTTCCATCAGGGAACGAGGGCCAGATCCATCTCAGTGAATCTGTGACACGTGTGTGCATTACTTTGGTTCAGATCATGGGTGCACTTTTGACTCAGATCTCTGGATCATCCACTGTGTTCTGGTTCACATCACCTAGCAGTTATAAAGTGCATAAACTGGTTTTCTTTCAGGCAGGGCTAAACCAGAAGTGGTGGTCTGGGAACATATCCAATGCATTCAAGCTGCTGGGGGACATTGGATCCATGGGACCAGGCTATAGGGAGCCTGAAATAAAGTCTCCTGATACACTTGTTGCATGGGCATTGAACCCTCTGCAGCTGCTCTTATGTGCTTTAGGTCCACTCCTACAGGGTTGTGCTGCACACAAATGCAGCCATCATATGTATCCATTCAAACAAGCTGAGCTCTGAACATGATAGATGCCAAAAGCATTGATGGTCCTTGCAGGAAAATCCAAAGTCATTATCTCCCTGGCCTTTTGACAAATATCTGATGCAAAGTAATGAATCATTTATTTACTGTTTTAAAGCAGTTTTATTTTGAATTTATTTAATTATGTAAAAACTAAATTTCTTTTCCCCTCCAGTGCATTAAATATGCAGTCTCTTATAGATCACATATTGTGTTAATTTGGGATCACATTAGCCAAAGAAGTCTGTATGTTATTCTATTTGCAGAATGTGCTGACCTTGACGAAATTTATTTTAACCCTGGTGAATTTGTTGGTTTGGGGATAATTCATGGGCATCAGAAGGTTCACAGATAAAAACGCTGCTTTGACCTTCAAAGTGCTCATCACTAACATGTCATTATGCAAGTTGGGAACTTTTCAATCCCTTCAAAATGCATCACCTAAGAGCATCCTCTTTGCTTGTCACTCTATATTATTCCTATGTGAATGTCTTTATTATCTCCTCATTTTCCATAGCATCATATGCAAATGTCTCATGCCCACCTTCAACGCCCTTCACAACTATAACCTTTCTGTTTAATCAATTTTTTTTGCTTTTCCCTTCAAGTCTATAGTGGTAAACCCCTGAGTGACTGAGTATTCAGTGGTACCACAACTCTCTCTGTGCTTTTGTACATAATAGTCTCCTTTTCTCTTCCCTGGTATTAGTTCCTGTGGCAAACCATACTATATCACGCCCTGCTGTCAATCCCTGCGCAACTATGCATCACAGTTGCATGGTCTGCAAGGAATCGGCCACTAATCTTACTAGGTGAGCAACAGCCTGACAGAGATTTTATTTATTTATTTAAGGAAAATATACTGATTCAGACTGTATCGATAGTGCACAGAACTGTTATGATTTGCTCTTGCCACACTTCCTCCTTCATGCTTGCTGTTTGCAATAATCACTTATGCTCTCTTTGTTTCACATTAGATTGCATGTTCTTTGGGATCAAGATCTTGCTTATAACAGTGCTCATCAAACAGTACAGACGGTGTCTCTGGGCAGTGCTATCAATCCAACAGTAAACCATGTATTGACACTGTGTGAATTCCAATTCTTGGTTTGTCCAAATAGGTTAATCATACTATATTGTTGACACATTGCCTCTGAATACAGCATGTAAACATTTGTCTCTGAGTTTAATGCTGCAAAAAGTCACAGAACGTTGTATTTGTTTACATCCACACTCTTCCATTCTGAAAGAAAGTGATGTGTTGTTAGGAAGCGTGGCCCCTGACAAATGGCATTGGCACAAAAAGTAGGAAGTTAGTGACACTAGTATGGCAGAAGTTTGATTATTTGAAAAAGAATGAGGATATCTGAGAAGGAAAAAAGTGCATATAGGCACATATTTTCAATGACAGCAGTCCAAAGAACCTTTCTTATTGCTCTTACAAAGAAAATTTATCAGTTTCAGGGTGGATGGAGGGAGTCTTGAAACAACATCTATCTACGTTTTAAGAAACGTATCAAAAGAGGTTGGCAACTCTTTTGATACGTTTCTTAAAACCCCTCTTCTTCTGCTAAAGAAAGCTTGTTAAATCCAAGGATTTTTTTTTTTTTTTTAAAGAAATATCATTTGTGGTATTATTCTAGCTATTTTACTGAGGGCAAAGTAATTAAAATGCTGAGTTTTGTCCCTGTGTTGAACTGGGCTTGTTTTCTCCAAGCATTATGATAAGTTCACTAAGCCTATCGAGAGGCTGGAATGTGAAAAAGAAAAGTTACTGGTTTATAATAGAAACACACTGAATTTGCTCTGTCCTTTGGTATTACTTTTGCTTATTGAAAGAATATGAAGGCTGATGATTTTTTTTTCCAAAAAGCAGAAGCCAGTTTATACATTTGGATATTGTGATTTTGCTGGATTACATGTGTGTATAAATGCATGTATGTATTGTTTAACAAAAGAGTTTGCTTTAAATTAAAATACTACTCTTCTGAAGTGTTATAAAAATTGTCAATATGATTTTCATGAAAAGGATACTAAGCATCTACACATTTGTCCTTGTAGTTTCTTGTATTGCAACTCTTCATATTTTAGGAAATTTCTTGTGTTAGTTCTCGATACACAACCTAGCGTCTGCCAGTCAAAAAACGGTGAACAAAGAAAACAAGTTACAGAGCCATAGCTTGATTCCCATTAGCATTAAGAAGAGCACCTTCATTTGGATTTAGTTGCTCAAATCATTAAAATTGATATTAATTCACTCATCTGAATTAAATGGATTGGAGCCATGTGCGAATACCTGCATATAGAAAAACTATATAAGGATCCTTTTATATTAAAACAAGAGTTGTATAAATGGACAGCATATGAACCTCTTTTTATGTGCAAGTAACCCTTTTGCAGTCAATGTAGTGAAACAAAAGTAACACCTCCTTCAGAACAGCTTTAGGAACAGGGAGTTAAGGCAAAGTAAAGAAAGTGTTTGGCTGGGTCAAGAGAATGAGTATTGTCAGTTCTCCTAAAAAGAGCAGTCCATGTGTAGAGAGACCAACTAAAGTCCTAGTCAGATCATCCACATCTTTTAACAATGCCAACATGTGTATGAGTAACATAGATGAAAGTTCTTTGAAGATCAGGATCTTTTCTATGGAAGAAATCCTAAATTTTTCTTCATCTCAGTGATAGTGCAAAAGAAATTGCTGAATTCTTTCCTCAGATAAATCTTGGGATAAACCTTACCTGTTAATTAAACATAAAATAAAATTAAAAAGTTAAGATGCCAGAAACAGTGAGCTAGCTGCATTGTTACAGCAAATGGATTAGGCACAGCTCATTTGAGATTAGCATGATGGTGTTATATCTGGCCTAAGTTTTACTGAAAATGCATTTAACTATTTTTTGCTTTCCAAATGGGTAGAATCAGGTACAGCAAGGCAAAGGCTAATTACATTGGTGATTTGCCTCCTTTTCCTGACTTGTACCATTCATGTTGCATCTGTATATAACTGTTAGTCAGAAAGCTTCCAGTTGCGCAGTGGACATTTCTGTTTTGTCTGCAAGTCTCAGCAAATTCTAACTATTCTTCAACTCAGGACTGGAAACCAGGGCAGGAAGGAAAAACAATTATTTTCTGTAATAAATTATGAATATGTGAGAAGATGCTAGGAGAGTTAATGGACAACTTCTTCACTCGATGCAATTTTTTCATGAGTGGTGTAATTGAGATGTAAAACAGAATATGTTGTCATACCTGTCATCATACCTCTTACGCTTATCTTTTCTAGCACCCTAACGTCTGCCATACAGCCATTGCTCTTTAAACCTTTTCTCTTGTAAAATGTCTCCATTTTTGGCCAGTAATTTATGAAAAGTTTCACAACTTCTTTGAGCAAAATCTTTTCTGTCCACTGGAAGATATTGTGCCAAGTAGAAACATGAAGATTGCCCAGAATCACGTTTAAATTAGCTTACCTCTGAAACTTAGTATGAAGACAATTTCTGTACAGCTTCTTTGGAAACCTTGGAGGAAAACTACATCTCAATCAAAGCATGAGAAAAAAAACATAGAATCATAGAATATCTCAAGTTGGAAGGGACCCATAAGGATCATTGAGTCCAAGTCTCCGCTCCTTACAGGACTAGAGTCCAACTCTCTGCTCCTTGCAGGACTACTGAAAACTAAACCATAGGACTAAGAGTATCATCCAGATGGTCCTTGAACTCTGACAGGCTTGGTGTCCTGACCACTTCCCTGGGGAGCCTGTTCCAGTGACTGACCACCCTCTCAATGAAGAACATTTTCCTAATGTCCAATCTGAACTTCCCCTGATGCAGCTTCATTCCATTTTCCTGTGTCCTATTGCCGTTCATCAGAGACAGGAGCTCAGCACCTCTCCCTCCCCTGCACCCCTTGAGGAAGTTGTAGACTGCCATGAGGTCACCCCTTAGCCTTCTCCAGGGTGAACCAACCAAGTGACTTCATCTGCTCCTCTTAAGTCTTGCCCTTGAATTCCACCATCTTGGTCTCCCTCCTCTGGACAGACTTTAATAGTTTGATGTCCTTCTTATATTGAGGCACACAAAACTACACATAGTACCCAAGGTGGGGCCGCACCAGTGCAGTAGAGTGGGACAATCACCTCCCTTGACTAGCTAGTGATGCTGTGCTTGGTGCACCCCAGGACATGGTTGGCTCTTGGCTGCCAGGGCACACTGTTGGTTCATATTTAACTTGCCACCAACCCAAACTGCCAGGTCTCTTTCCATGGGGCTACCCTCCAGCCTCTCATCCTCCGGTTTGTACCTATAATGAGAATTACCCCATCCCAGGTAGAGAATCCTGCACTTGCTCGTTAAATTTCATACAGTTGCTGATCGCCCAGCTCTCTTGTCTATCTAGACCTCCCTGTAAGGCCTCTCTACCCTCGAGGGAACGCACAGCACCTCCTAGTTAAGTATCATCAGCAAACTTACTTAATGTACATTCAATCCCTGAGTCAAGATCATTTACAAAAATATCAAAGAGCACTGGCCCTAAAATTGAACCGTGGGGAATCCCACTGCTGACTCATTTCTCATACACCTTCATCATGTCAGGCTTGGTGGACAATCAAAGTTTAATTTCTATTTAAAGGAAAATTCTGACCCAGTCTTTCCATTGTCATTCCAGCATCATGCACATCTTTTGGATGACCTAAATGATTATCCAAGCAACATTTTCAAGAAAAAAAAAAGGAAATAGACAAAATGGACCAAGAGTTAAAAAAAACCAAAACCCAAATCAGAGTAATTTCACCAGCTGGTATTAGTTCCAACTTGTATGTCATATGTTGAAACTTCAATGTCCTAGAAACTTCAAGTTTGCTGTATTTAATTGCTTCCAAAAAGACTGGTATCCTTAACTTGTTTTTAGAAAGTTTGGCTGGCTGTTTTTTGAAATATTCAGTCTGAAGTCTATGAACCTGAAATTATTCTATGTGATCTGATACAGAAAATGGAAAATTGTCAGTAGATAACAGATCACTGATTCTTGCACATGTGAAGAGAAGATAGAAACATTACTTACAAATGAGTAGAGGCTTCAGTGAAAGGAATTCCCTAAGTTTTGTCCTCACCAGTATCCTCATGACTGCACTAGAAACTAGAAATTAATGCAAAATACTCTAAATTGGTCCTCTCTATACAGAAACAGAAAAAGAAAAATAAGAGAGAGGATAAAGAGATGGACATGGAAAGGAAGAGAGAGAGGAGGAAGGAAGGAGGTGAAAGGAGGAAGGTGGGGATGTAGACATGTAATTTTCTGAGCTCCTCTGTGTATTGGGTTTGCATGGCAAGGTCCTGGTAGCAGGGGGACTACAGGTGTGGCTTGTGTGAGGAGATGCCAGAAGCTTACCTGTATGATACCAGAAGCTTACCATGTATGATAGAGCCTGTGCCAGCCAGCTTCAAGACAGACCTGCTGGCTGGCGAACACTGAGCCAATCAGCAATGGTGGTAGGGCCTCTGTGATATCATATTTAAGAAGGGGAAACAACTGCTGTGCAACAGCAGCTGGAAGAGACGGGTGAGAATATGTGAGAGAAACAACACCTCAGACACTAAGGTCACTGAAGAAGGAGGGGGAAGAGGTGCTCCAGGTGCCAGAGCAGAGATTTCCCCACAGCCCATAGTGAAGACCATGGCAAGGCAGGCTGCCCCCTGCAGCCCATGGACTTCCACGGTGGAGCAGATATCCACCTGCAGTCCACGGAGGATTCCACATTGGAACAGGTGGATGCACCCAAAGAAGGATGTGACCCCATGGAAAGTCCACACTGGAGCAGGTTTGCTGGCAGGATTTGTAACCCCATGGGGGGCTCATGCTGCAGCAGTCTGTTCCTGAAGTACTGCACCCCGTGGGAAGGACCCACACTGGAGGAGTTTGGGGAAGACTGTCTCTTGTGGGACGGACCCCATGCTGGAGCAGGAGAAGAGTGTGAGGAGGAAGGAGCGGCAAAGAAAACGTGTGATGAACTGACTGCAACCTCCATTCCCTGTCCCCCTGTGTCGCTCAGGGGGAGGAAGTAGAGAATTTGGGAGTTAAGTTGAGCCCGTGAAGAAGGGAGTGGTGGAGGGAAGGTGTTTAAAGATTTGGTTCCACTTCTTATTATCTTACTCTGACTTTTGATTGGCAATTAATTAAATTAATTTCCCCAAGTCGAGTCTGTTTTGCCTGTGACAGTAATTGCTGAGTGATCTCCCTGTCCTTATCTCGACCCACAAGCCTTTCGTTATTTTCTCTCCCCTGTTCAGCTGAGGAGGGGCAATGGTAGAGCAGCTTGGTGAGCACCTGGTGTCCAGCCAAGGTCAATGCACGACTCTCTGAAACCACAGAAAATAGAAGTGAACCCAAGTGATTAAATTAGAACATCACTCTGTATATGGCTTTACACAAAACACCCTAGCACTTTCAAGTAAATGAATACTGGATTCTCACATCACAACTCAGAAAACTGAGACTGCCAGTAGCTAAGTGACATGATCAAGATGACACAACAATTTAGTGCTGGATCCAAGATTCTGACTTTCTCACACTTCTTTGCAGGTTAGACTTGCCCACCTCCAATGTTAGTCACCAAGGCACTTCATTTCATTGACTCTCCCAGACTAGCTATGAACCGGAGCTGTTATAGAGACCAGTGAGAAACAAGCATATGTGAAGGGTTCGACTTCCATTTAATTGATTGATTGAAAAAGGCAAATTATTATCACAGAATCTTTTAAATGTGAATGATCTTTTTGACTGGAGAACATGACAAAATGGAAGAGGAGCAGGAAGTATTTGTCCTCTATCTCAGGCTCTTTCACAGAGCTCAGAAGACCGAGTCAAAACTAATCCTGGCTTTTTTTGGACTAGAACTGAAGTTGGAGATACTTTTCGCATTGAAGGCTGGGGGCTCAATCACTGACCTGCACCAACCTTCCGACCATAATCTAGAGAACTTGGCACTGCCCAGACACAGACTTTTATGCCCAGGTTTTCCAAAAGGACGTAGGATCAACTGGCATGGAAATTTCCTAACTGTTTCAGTTCTACAGTTAAAGCACCTCCAAAACATATGCAGGCTGCTCTTGACTATCATGGACAATAAAGAATGAGTCCCAATTGCAAGAACACAGTATATTAAGAGCTAGTTGCCATAACAGATTGTTATGGCTGAAAGAACCAGTTTTTTGATAATACTTTTCTTTTTGAAGAAGCTTATTCCAGGACTTTTAAACAAGCTAATCAACGGTACTTGAAACAAAAGCGTGCACTTCTACAGTAATCCGTGCAAGGTCACTTTTCAAAAAAGAGTGTGTACACAAATCACTATGTATCAATTACTGCATATGCAAACTAAGTTTTTGTATATACGAAGTACTAATTAACCGCTCAAATCTTATTTAAGTGAGCAAGAATTAGATTTATAACAAAGCGACTTTTTGTGCAAATATATTTATATGTAGCTTGGTTTTGCAGTTTTGAAAATATGGCTCATAGTGTCTATGATAGGTAAGGTGAAGGATGGGTAGCATGTCAGTGGTGGAAAGAAATAAAGAATATTCTAGCAATTTCCAATTACTCCAGTGTTATGATCTGAAGAATCGATGTGAGTAGATATTATTCATCAATATTGTTTGGTCTCCCAATATGTAGCAATCTCAAATCCTGTTTAATTTCAGAGATCATCTGTCTTGTCTTACAACCACCATAATTGTGAAGACTGAAAAAATGAGAATAGTCAGGAACAATTCTGTCTTATGGGAGTAGAAAGATAGCTGCATTAACATGCCAGTACTCACACAGAAACACCCTTAAACTAGAAGCTTATTATCCTCCAGAAAAACTAAACTAACGTATTAATTTAATGCCAAATTTCTGGTTGAACTGCACAAATACAAAAGAGAATAACGATTCTACCACATGTTGTTGACCATTCTGGACAGTGACTTGCAGCAGACTTTCTCCATTTCTTCTGTTTTACACCATGTCTCTTCCAGTGTGCCTTTCTTCCACAACCATGCAAGAAAAACCAAGTGTATCAAAACACGCTCTTTTCAAGGCTGTGTTATCTCCCCAGATCTTCATATCTTAGTCAGACAGTTTGCATGAATCATCAGGAACATCTGCCTCATGCAATGAAGTGCAGTGAAAAACTCCTAAAGCCAACACCAATTCCAAACTAACAAGTTGATAAGGGGTTACCAGCAACTATTGTTTATTTGTAAGTTGCTTTAAAATGTACATTCGCGAGATGATGAATAACTAAATTATAGCCCCCAATTCATGGGTGATCTGACAGAAAATTAGGATTTCTGCCTCATAAAATATCTCAGAAAGAATTTTTGACAAATAAGTAGTGATTCTTTATGGAAAATAAACTCAACAAGCAAACAGATGCCCACAGATTCCAGGAGGGAGTGTCAGAAATACGAGGACTTGCAGAAATACAAGGCAGGACTGTCCCAGAGCCACAGGTACTGGAAAACATATGCAATACTTCATGCATACATGGCAGAGCTGCCCAGAGCTTGGGAATATGGGTATCTGGGGTTCCTGGCTTACTGACAATGCTAAGAAAGATACCCGAAAGCTTAACTCCCAGCTAATTGCCTAAAGAGCTGGGTAAATGACAGGAAAACCTGAAAGTTTGTCAGAATAAGTTGTATTGTTCTGAAAGCCTTTCAGTTTCCACAAGACAGCATCCCCCACTCCTAAAAAATTGTTTTACATTCAGAAAAATCCCAACAAGCTCCATTTGTGAGAATTTATTTAGAATGGGCATTGAGATCCTCTGACTGAACATGCAAAACATTGTTATTATATTATGTCTATGAGCAAACAAGGTAAAATGTCAAATGTATAGAGGAGAGAACTAAGCACACAGGAAAATTTCAGAGAGGGATTTTCCTGCATTTTCTAACACAGCAATCTATTAATAATATTTTAGATATGATCATATGATGTTATACAATGTGCAAGTCCTAGTGTTTAGATAATTAAAGGAACATTTTAAAAATGCATTTTGGCTAGCAGGGAGGGATTATGCATGGATTGGTTTTAATCTTCAAAAGATCAGATATTAAAAAAATTAATCTTTCTATTGCATGTATTTAACCTGATCTAAAATTCAAAATGACATTTTTCATCTAAAAATGTACAAATACCTTATATATCAAACAACTAGTTTGCAAATTTCCATCAGAAAATCTTCACAGTACTAGGAGAGCAAAGCAGGAAAATCTCTTATTTACTAAAAGAATCAGCAGTTTTCTGCAGGCTTGCTCTGTAGGAACTATGTCTAATTCAGATTAAAATGTCATTGATTTCCCTGTAGGATCTCAGAGAACCTGCGAAGGCCCTTTCCTGCAGGGAATTTCACTTGTCACTGGTCACCACAGCACATCAAAATGGTGCGTACATTCTGTGTGATTCAATTAAACATAATTATGCAAGTTAAGAAACACACTTAAAGGATTGTACTTCTATCAACCCTTTGCTCTACCTTTTAACAGTTATCCACTTCACTTCACATGATGTTTATGTGATAAATAGCAGATACGATACAACTGCACACAGAAAAGACACGCACAAAATGGAAGCACAGGGAGGAAGATATGCTCTTAGCCCTTAAAATAATTCAAAACATACAGAGGCAGCTAGGTAGAGAATTTTAGTGTAATAGCAAAGCAAAACCTAGTTTTAAATTTAAAAGCCTTTTGCACCCATAACGTCCCAACTTTTATCTGCTTTTCTTTTTCAACAAGGACACCTTTTCTTTGTTATTATCTGCACCATAACCATCAGCTGCTGGTTATTGACAGCTGAAGAAAATCCTGCTCAGAAGTACTAAAACAGTACTGTTTGGGAGTCTAGGTGAAATGAAGAACCTTTTTTATAAAGTTCTAATGTACCCACTCAAAAGAAAAAAATAAAAATCAAAAACCATGGACATCCACAACTGTCGGCTTTATAGGGCCCCTGCGAGGCAGCCTTGAAAGCAAACTTCGGCATCTGCTCCTCCAATTTGCATAAGTAATTGGTAAGTGATTAGGAGCACACGCTGACAAAAACAAGCTCAGCATGTGATCGAGTGTGTTGATTCTCTTGCTTCAAATTACACTGAATTTCAGAACGATTTTGAAAGAATTACTTTTTTATTTAAAGAGTTTATGACCTTCAGGTTAACAGACATCCATGACCTGTCTCAGGAGTTATGTTCCTAAGGGTGATGAACACAGAGCAAGAACTTTCATGCAGCATTTCCTCCCTTCCCATTTTGGCTGGTTACAAACACAGAAGACAGCAGAAAAGCTGGGTGATCCTGAGACAGGTCAGCTGCCCTGCAGGTCCAATTCTCCCCTCAGTTGCATGAACTTGTGTGGAGCAACGTTACACTTGCCTGAGGATGCAGCAAAGTTGCACGACAGGCCCTTTAAACCAGTTCTGCTCCTGGTAAAAGGCAAATGGCAATTGAACCTTGAGCTGGGGGAGAGGGAGAGGGAGAGGGAGAGGGAGAGGGAGAGGGAGAGGGAGAGGGAGAGGGAGAGGGAGAGGGAGAGGGAGAGGGAGAGGGAGAGGGAGAGGGAGAGGGAGAGGGAGAGGAGAGGAGAGGAGGAAATTCAACTGAGGGATCTGTAACTAAAATAGCATGATTTTCAGAAATCTAGTTTTGCAGTACAAAATCATAATTAGCACACCAAATATGAAGACATTATCTACATAAACACAAATGGAAGTGATCATTTTATTTTTCCATCTGATATTACTTCTTCTTACAATATTCAGTCAAGACAGAATTCCTAAGAGTACTACTAACCTGCTGTAATTACCAGATATAGTCACATTAAAATGATTTCATCACCTCAGTGGGAACTGAGGGAACAGTGGTTTAGTTTAATTTGGGCACATTCATATCCCAAGAATTTGCCCTTGAATTTCATTGAAAAATATGTATAAGAAATATGCAAATAAAATTTCTCAAAATGACAATAATCTGCATCATTTAGACAGAAGCATGAAGTGTGACAAGTTATGAGAAATCTAAACGCAGAATCCCTTTTTTTCTTAGTTTGCCACCTATGCCCACTTCTGTTCTCCCCTGTACTGCAGCAGAAATTCTTGTTCTGCAAGTATTTGTTCCACTTATTATGTCACAGGCTATGGTCTACCAAAACATATAACAAACCCACCTCCTCCTGGTCCTTCCCTTGCCCTCATTATGGACAATTTGATGGTTGTGTGAGAGAGGGAAAGATGAGCAGGGCATAGGACGTAAAATAATTTCTGTTGTTCATTGCTCTGTCTTGGGACTGTGTACATAAGCATCTCCAGAAACTGTGTCATTCCTATGTTTGTGAACATGCTGCTTTCAACCATATGAAATTACACAGAAAAAATGTAGTAGGTCCACATACTCTGTTACATTCGCACCAAGGAGAGTCTGTGGTTATTCAGAGTGGGCAAAATTTGCTACCTTTTAGTTGCCAACTGAGGCAGCTGGGATGCAAAGACAGCTGTGGGCACAATGGAGGCTGCTTTCCAGTGGTTACACCGGTTACTTCTGTGTCAAGAGTACAACCATCCTGATATATTAGGTACTGAAAAAAGAGAAGGGTTATAAGTCAGCATGAAATGGCTTCAGTGAACATCTGCTGTAAGCTGTCTGTGTGGCAGTAGATGAATGTGAACTCTTGGAATTAATCAACCAGGGCATGACCTTACTGAAACATTTATGAAAAAGCAGTTGCACACCATGGCAACAGAGTCTCTTCTCTCTCTCTCAGATGCAGAGGGTGGCTCTTCACGAGCCCCAGCTTCCACACTTCTCTGGGGAACAAAAGGGACAAGGAGTGCTATTGATGTAATTGTTTTTGTGAACCACACAGGTCACTCTCGAGCATTCAGGCTGGTGAATACCTGGTCTTCCTGATGGTCTGTAAACGGCTGTATAGAGCTCTCCCAGTGTACTGTATAATTTTGCTGATAGTCACAAGTGGGCAGTCACACTGTTGTTATAGTCACAGCAAAAAAAGAGAAAACACTGTACTTTATTAATTTGGTGTCAAATAGGACTGCTTCAGAAAAGCAGTCTGTGTGTTGTGGTATTCTTTTCCATTTCAGTTTGCTCATGCTATAATTTTCAGTGCTTTCTGGAGGCCAGCAGATCCCAGTGAAGGGCAGGGTTGAGTTGGTGCTTGTGCTGAGCAGGCACCTCTTGGGCTGTGCTAGAGGGAGGTCCTAAAGTTCTTAATCTCAGACCCTCATTTTCACGCATGCTGAACTCACACCCTCACCAGAGAGCTTGTCATAGGTTAAGCTTCTTCACACAGCCACTGATTTTGTTTTCACTGTAGCTTTTGATAGTGTTGATAGTCACTCCTCATTACTAAAGTTGTCTGTGTGATCTCTGCCATGGTGCATTAAATGTTTCCCTTGGCTCTCCATGCAAGCTCATCTCTGTATTTTCCAACTTTCCACAATAGCTTTCCTACCGTTCTTCATGTTGTACATGTTTATTTCATACTATGTCCCTGTCTTCATCAGTAAATTCAAGGAGGAACGACAGGTCAATTGGCACTTGCCTCAAACTTGCAAGTAGCAGCATCCAGTAAAAACTAACATTAAATTATGGGTGGGCGAATAGCAGGGAAAATTATGAGACTTCATTTTTCACTGGAAAAAAACATACTGAAGGTTATGTACATTGCTAGCACAATCGATACTGGTTGTTTAAAAGTAAAGCTTTTCCCAAAAATACAAGGTACAGACCTTCTAGTTTATGACAGTGTTTAAATGCATGTTTTCATATATAATCAGGTTAACCACTGTCCCATTCTCTGTTATGTTTTGTGACTATTAATCACTGTCAAGTGATACTTTATTTGTCCTCCTCCAAAACATCACTCTTTCTTTCAGAAGACCAGGCAAAGAGAGAATATAATTATACGTTTGTATTTCTACCTCAGGGTTTTGTACGCCTTTGAACAATGTAGGCAAAGTGTTTCAATCGAAATAGTCACCATGTATTTTCTCCTTTACTCCTCCCTTCCAGCCCCCATACTTTCATGTACTGAAAATAAAAGCTACCAAAGTTAAGCTGTTACCCTAAATAAATGGCTAGTTTGACTTTAAAGGAGTTAAAGTGCCAGGTACCCACTAACTCTGTCCCCTGTTTGCTACTACAATAAGAAATCCTATCTGAACTATAAAATAAACATGTATAACACAGAGATTGGTGGGTCTTGCCTGGTTAAATTATCCTGTTTCGCCTAAAATGACTAAATGCAGCCTTTCCTTCAGTAAGGACACTAATAACATTTCTCAGCTCTGTCCAACCAGTTTTTTTCCCACAATGTGAAATGCTGGGTGTTGGGACTCTGCCCGTGTGCATACCTGTCACACTTAATCATCAACTCCCCTACTAGTTTCTGCATAAGTAAGATAGAGGACTGATTTGTGGCAATGGACTAGCACGAAACCCAGTGACTGACTCAATCCTTAATTACCTTCATACCAAAACATTTTACTTTTTGGTGCAGAACACCTCCAGGAATAACATTATGGTCAGTCCTGGACATTCCTCCAAGCAGCCTTGCTGTCTATAGACCAACTGATCAGAATTGTTTGTATAGTTAAATTGTGTTAACAAGCAACACAAATAAATTTGGGCATCCCAGCAAGTAGCTCCTGCTGCAGAACTAACCAAATTATATACACAATTTTAAATAATCAGTAGAAGTTTTTCCTACATGCATCTTACAGATGCATGAGTTGATAGATGCCTTCAGTGTAATTTGAAATAATTGATAGAAACAGATGATGTATGTGCTGGAGTGGTCACATAGGATTGCAGGTGATTTGAACTGTAAGCATCTGGCTGAATGGCACAGAACCTCTCACATGAAGCAGAATAAGATGTTGTTGTAAGGACCCTTACATTGGAGGCTCCCATCACCATCCACATAGTGACCGACCACTTTGTTTGAGAGATTCAGCTCCCTGTGTGAGCCTTATCTTCTGCAAAATAGCTCAATAAATTAAGGATTTTCTTTTTGTCCAGAAACTTTGTTAATTTCTGTACAGCAAAGAACAGGTGAAGCCAAACAACAGTTCCAGAAGTTCTTAGGGAGCATTAGACATGGAACACACTAACTATAAAGTTATCATGTGATTACATTGTCATTTCATTAAGAAATCAGATGTAACAGAAAGTATTATCAATTATGCTTGTAGTCCATCCTTAACACCAGAATTAAATCTACGTGGGGATCTTTGCCATGTGTAAAATTGTATACTTTAGATAATCATCCATCCTTGCTGAAAAAATATGGAGAGAATAACTTTCTGCTGAATATAAAAATATTCAAAATAAAAATATTTTTCAGGAATATGCTAATTTCAGTTTTTAAGGGAAATGTAGATGTAAATGTCCTGTTTGTTCTTTTGTGTTTACTTCATCAGTATCAAAATATTTGATTAGGATTAAAAACCCTCTGCATGACTAAAACAAATTATTTCATTTCAATACTATTGTCTCATCTCATTTTTATCTCATATTAGCATTTTCAGAATCTTTCAAAATCTTTGTTGTACATTGGAATGGATTGCAAAATGTAAAATGTTTTCTTGATTTGAAATGGTGTTAAACATTTCAATTTTGTTTTACAAAGGGTTTTTATTTTGAGGTTTGTTTTTTGCTTTGGGTTTTTTTTGAGTTTTTTTTTTCAATTTGGAAGTCCCTCCTTTCTCTGTCTTGCTCAGTCTTTGTTTATTTTTGTCATGCTATTGTCAACATGAATGAGCAAAGTCAGTTCAAAATGTCCCACTTATCTAAAAATGTCATAGAAATCACTATGTCTTCTTTGGCTTCAGTGAAGCATCACGTCTTTCTATGAATGATCTGCCTTGCTTTACCTGTAACATAAACTTAGTGTTACCTTTAGACATACCTAATATTTAGTGCAATGTTCCTGTTGGAGAGGATTAACTGAAGTAAAATGCTTTGACATAGTTGAGGCAAAATAAGGCAAAATATTTCCGTAATTTCAAAGTCATTCATAGGCAATTTCAAAAATTTTGTTCCATAAAAGATTTCAAAACAATGACTTTTTCTGCCTGAGAAGAAATGGCAAAATGGCACAATTTCCTAAGTAGAGAAATTACATTTTCTTAGCAGACTCAAAAAGTATTTACTGACAGACACTAGCATAAGTGGTTGTCACACAACATTGTATGGGAACAAGAGATTTCTTATTCTCTTGGAAGAATACAATTAAGTGGCAAGTAAAGTTTCATTTAGCTCTGATACAGGCCAAAAGTGTAAGGCAAGAAAAAAGTCAAAGAGGGCAGAAAATTTCCATTCTTTACTAACAGTAAGTAATATAAGTAACTACAGGAGGGCTTTAGACATCAGCATCCCTTTCATTTTTTGTGTTTTTTTACCTGTGCTGGAATTGATTCTCATGAGATCCTCATTTCACCATTTGAGCAAAGGGGTAAATCATGGCCATGTCATATTTCATGCCACAAGAGTACACAAAATAACACCTTTCACACTCTTCTAAATGTGCATCTAAACCAGTACTGAATCAATATTTTATGATCCCATACACTGAGACTAAAAAGGCTTTCTCCCCAGCATGCTTGACCTAAAGGGAGGAAAAGAAAAATAGTCTCTAGCTTATCTCTAACTGCCTGCCTAGCATACTAACGCTGAATCTGGGAAAATGGTAAAACTTAAAATATGCATGAAAGTCAGCCCTTGGGTTGAAGCAGGGAGAGTAATTCAATACTCCATAACCAGCGGTACCAATTCTGCAATGGACAATCATCAGTAGCAATTGTTACAATAGGAAATGGGTCCTTGAACTGACAGCTTGATAGGTTAAAAGCTTCTCAGCTTTCTCAGAAACTTTAAAGCCTGCAGAAGAGAACATTATCCTCATTCTGTTTTGCTTTCTGATAATCCTTCTTCTTCACTAGGATAAACTGTTGGTCCTCAGACTCACTGTTTATACATCCATGTCATTGTTCATTGTCTTAACAGTGCACAGAAACTCTTTAGCTACCATCATTTAGCTACCTTCCAGTCCCAAGCAAAATTTGTATGTATGTGCGTGCATTATTTAACTTAGATTTAATTTATGTTCTACAAAAGCTTAAGAAGCAGCCACCAACAGAAAACACAGTGTGTTAATTGAACTTGATAGTATATATATATATACATACACAGTTACATTTACACGTACATATACATCTAAAAGTGAAAACATTTGACTAAGGGCTGGTTAGAAATACATTGTAACAAAGGCAAAAAAAAAAAAAAAAACAAACCCAAACACAACCCCAAAACATACCTGAAAGCTTACACATAACATAGATGTGCAACTTCTATTCAGGAATTCTCCCTAACTCCTCTTAAGGTTACTGTTTTCTAATGGAGCTGTTACACTGACCTAGGAAAAACGATGGATTGGCATAAACAAGTAATGTTTTGCTTTCCTTGATATGGCTATTATACAGGCAAAACAGATGAGTGTCAAGCCAGGGAGAGTTACACAAAAAGGTTGAATGCTACTGTTCTGAAAAATGTAGAAAGGTCACCTTTTGGGTAAAGTGAAGGTTAACAATCAAACTGTATCCGATTCCAAATGCTATGAATTACAGGACACTTCCAGGATTTTAACTGTTCCCTTGCATTCTCTAAACGTAGGAAGAAAGATTTTCCTCTTTATTTCTTCCAAACTGAGAAAGCTACACACAATTCTGCTTCTTACAGACTGGAGAAACAAGTCTTGCTGATGAAGGAGCCTGAGGCAGAAGCAGCAGATAAGGAGTTTCTGTCTCACTACATCTTCCTGCCAACAAATGTGCCTTTGCAGGGAGAAGAAAGGTAGTCTGCCCCTAAAATCCTTTACCCTTTCCTGCAGGAATATGTGAGAGTCCTGTGACCTGAACATAGCATAAATATTTCCTAACTAATCCAGGATTTTGGTCCTGAGATCACCTGAGAAGCAGTCTGGACACCTGAGGCCAACCCACATATTTACCATTTGCAGCAGCTTCTTTTGCAAGTAGACAGTTTTATATCAGTGTAATAAGTTCAGCACTGAAATATCAAGGAAATATGAAGTAATCCATAAGTATATTTTAGACCATTAAAGTAATTATTTTGAGCTTTGATTCCAATAGACAGGACTCATTACTTTTGTGAATGCAGACCGGGAAGGAAAACCTAGACTTACCTATGAGATTTTAGAAACAGAAAGATTTGTGAGTTAATGCCCATTAAAAATGTAAAAAAAAAAAAAAGGTCAAGGGTGTTTTTTTTAATCTATAGTCCGTTGATTTTTCATCAGTGGAAAAACTTTCACTGCTTGTTCCTTTTTTATACCAGATGTGAGTGGACATTCCCGAGGATAACATCTCAAAGCAATGTGCAGTTCAGTCATTTGAATCTGAAATCAGTTGACAGAATGAAAGGTTTGCCTCATGAGCATAGACTAGATTTTTTGGAAAAAGGTGAAGCATGAAGCACCCTCTCAAGCTCACCACTGCGTTGACTAATGGACATATTCAGCCTTCAATTTTAACAGTGGAATTTTCCTTCAAATCCTGTTGAGATCCTCCTCTCTTTACAGACCATAGAAACTCACATATATTCTCCATCTGAGTGAAATGGACTTCAGGGATTTTCTTTTTTAAGGCTGTTTTCATAGTCACTCCATCTTATCTTCTGTTTTGAGGTGCTACTTAAAACCCTCTTCCTTCAGGTCCTCATGTCTGCAGCAGAGCACATGAAGAAATGATAGTCCCTTCCTTTTGGCTCATTTAATAATAGACAGTAATGACACAAAAACCTACACGATTCTGAAGGGCAAGCCAAAAGGAGAAAAGAAACTCGACTGTTAGGTGCAATATTTGTGTCCTAATCACTGCTGACATACTGAAAGACTATGAAATAAATGTTCTTTACAAGGTGTAGATGTGACTGAAAAGTTAATAGGACCACTCATTTCTTAAGAACTTACCTGAAACCTATTAGAAGTAATAGGTAGACTGCTAAGCCTTTGCTCTGAACCCCAAACAGTACCCATTATCTAAACATCATATGAATTAAGATAGCATAATAATTATAGCTGCCTTATCAACTCTGTTAAAATATTCTTACTCATTTGCAGCATATTATGGGAAAAATAATATGTGCTTTAAAAAATGAAATTCATACCAAGGCAGAAGGCCCTCTGGCGCACATGAAAGCCACTTATGGCATTATAATCAAATGCCTAACCTAGCCTAGCCCAGCCCAGATTCAGGATTTAAAAAACTTCTTTCCTTCTGCACTGCATTTACCATGTCATAAGCTTGTCTGTGCAGTTATTTTGCTTTGGGATTACTTGTAGAGAGCTCACCAAAGGGATTCAAGGTTGCAATGTTATCAAACCACATGAATAAAAGTTAAGTTGGTTAAGATCTGAAAAATCAAATCCTAAAAAAACAGAAACAAGTGTACCTATCCAGCAGGCATAAATATTAGAGAAACAAACAAGAGGTTAGAAGGAGAATTTATAAAAAAAAAAAAATCCCAAATGTCAAACAGCAAATCTGAAAACAAACAAAACCAAAAATAAACTTGTAGCCCGCCACCCCCTTCTGTGTCTCTTTGCTGTTCTCCATGTGTAACATTGGCAATACGAGGTAAAACAGCTGAAGGTTTTTTTGAGAGTAACAATTTTACCAGTATTGGTAAATCGTTGTTGAAAAAGTCAATAAACAGAAAGGAAAAATAAATAAAAATACTCTTGTCATATTTGGATATCGTCCCTAGGCAGACATGCTTTAAGTGAAAAAAAGACCCATCAGCTACAGCAAGGCTTTGGCTCTGCAGCTGAGATTTCCATGCAAGGTCATCACATTCCAGACACTTCTCCCTGAGCATATTGCAATTCCTTGATTCTTTTTCCACTTCATAAATAATGTCATTCATATTTCAGTGGAACAAATCCAAGAGTAGGCGTGTGCTAACAGAGTTTGCTGGTGGCACAAATTGAGTAGGCTTTAAATAAAGCATAAATAGCAAAATATCTTATGGAAAAACTGAATGCTCCTGAGAACTGAAGGCAGGGGCAGAACAAAATGCAATAGTGCAATGAATAAAACCCTGTATTTAGTCCTTAGTTTGCTTTTGCTCTAAAGGAAAGAAATAGATTCATTAGCTGGAATCAGAGGACAGAGAAGAGATTAGAGTGAAACATCTGATCCTAGAACAATCAATGAAGATGAAGTGAATATATAGCAGATGAGGTATTTCCCTTACAAATGGGAAGGTATTAATGAAATCATGCTTGCCATTACCAAGACCTCATGTGGGATATCATTTTGTTCAACCCTATTTGAGAAGGACATATTTAGACTTCAAAAGCTGCCAACAACAGAAATTAGGCATACCCAGAGAATGAATTTTCTCTGCTATGGGCAGAAAATGAAGGGGATTGGTTGTTTTAAGCAGCAAAATGAAGACTGAGAGAGGATGTAAAGCTGTCTTAGATGTATATGTAGGAGCTAAAAACACAAGGAAGGATAAGGTCCTCTTAGGGCAGAGGCTAAGTGAGTGTGAGGGAATGAGAAGAACTTGAGTCTGGAAGCAGGAAGCAGTTTTCCACGAGAAGGCAACCTTCTAACTCCACCCCTCTTCCCATGTGCTTCCATTAGATGCTTCCATCAGACCCTTACCATATTACAGAGCTTGTTCACTTCTGTTGTGCAAGGGAGACTGCACGTAACTCTTTTTATATTTGCCCTGCTTTGTGATTTGGTTCTTCTTAGTCATTGTCAGCTTATGTGATGAAATAAACCAGGCAAGTGGATCCCAATTAGTAGGAATCACTCTTGGGGATACTAAATAGCAAGTCAACAGCTTATTCTGCTGCTTCTTTTCTGTGCACCCTTAGACATAACTGTCTTTGAAAATCTTACTCCTACAGCTTCACTGTAAAGTTTCACTTCTTATGCAAAGTTGTATCTGCAATCAACATCTTCTACTGGCTTTTTGAATATGTCTTCACAATATGAAGACATATTGTGTTCTGCTAGTGGTTTAGCACAAGTTAGACCAAAGGATTAATGGAGCATTGATAGAGTTGTATTATCAATTGTGCATTTAGTAAAATTCTGTGTAATGCTACCTAACATAATGCTGGTTGATTTGAATTATGTAACTGTTAAGCCTACTTGTTAACCTTATATCTTCCCAGCTCCTGAGTGAAAAATCAGTGTATGAATTTAAGGGTTATTTGACTCTGAAGTGTGACACAAAGTTAAGTATGATGATAGTTTCTGCAGACTACAGCATCCATACTAAAGACATACTCAAGCCCAAATTATGAAGGCCTTTCTCATGAAGATCATCCCACTGACATTTCAAATGGCAAGCAGTCATCACGTTCCAGGATAACACAGTTTATCCATATGGAAAGCATACTATTAGGTTTGCTTTTGAGGCTGCAATTGAAATATGTTCCTGTGTTACCAAACTTGTTAGCAAGAAAGCACTCAAGAACTAACCTCAACAGAATAAAAAGGAAAACAGCTACACTGTTTTTGTAGCCTGTCTCTTGTGTCTCATTCAAAATTTGAGTCCAGAGCTCTAACAAAGAGAGTTGTCATGGTGTAACCCGAGCTGGCAACTAAGCACCACACAGTTGCTCGCTCACTCCCCCCTGGGAGTGATGGGGGGATGGGGGAGAGGATCAGAAAAGTAAAAGTGAGAAAACCTCTGGGTTGAGATAAAAGACAGTTTAATAGGTAAAGCAAAAGCCACGTGTGCAAGCAAAGCAAAACAAGAAATTCATTCACTGCTTCTCATTGGCAGGCAGGTGCTCAGCCACGTCCAGGAAAGCAGAGCTCCATCTTGTGTAGTGGTTACTTGGGAAGACGAATGCCATAACTCTGAACGTTCCCCCCTTCCTTCTTCTTCCCCCAGCTTTATATACTGAGCATGATGTCATATGGTCTGCGATATCCCTTTGGTCAGTTGGGGACAGCTGTCCCGGCTGTGTCCCCTCCCAGCTCCTTGGGTGCCCTCCACCTTCTTCTTGGCAGGTCAGTATGAGAAGTTGGTAAGTCCTCAACTGCTTAGCAACAACTAAAATATTCATATGTTATCACATTATTCTCATTCTAAATGCAAAAAACACAGCACTACAGTAGCTGCTAGTAAGAAAATTAACTCTATTCCAACCAAAACCAGGACAAGAATAAAAGAGGAAGCTTAGCAGAATGCATTGGAAAAAAGTTTGCAATCCCTCCCAACCTTCTCTTTCTTTTTCTTTTAATCAAATCCTGAGACTGAGGAGTACTTAATTCACACGTTTTGTTAATGGCACCCAAAAGTAACCTATATTTCTGATCATAAAAATGTAAGAACATCAAGAACCGTAATGATAGTCTGTGGGAAAATAGCATGTGAGTGACTTGAGAAGTTCTGTTTGAAATCATACCCTTCAGTGCTGCAAAGGGCTTGTTTTTCTTCAGCAAACACATGCTTCCAACAATCAGACATGGAAAACCAGGAAATTAGAAATTTAGCCAGTTAGTCCAGATGAAATTGGAATTTTGCAATCACAAATATAAACTTCATTCTCAAAGGCAAAGTAGGAGGAAATGGAGTACTGCTCACAAATCCTGCTGTTATTTGCTTGTATGTAAATCCCCAAGCATCTTTTCAATCCATGTAACCTTACATCTAAGTATTGATTTTGGAGTTTTATCCAAAGTTAGTGGAAAGATGTATTTTTCTGCTTGCAGTAAGGTGTCTAAATGCATAAATTTGTGTGGTTTTTAGAACTGTTGAATAGTAATAATTTCCATTTATTGACTTTTTAAAAACTGTTTAGAACTCAGGAACACTGGGCCAATTAATTGCATGCCTTCACATGGGTTTGGATGGCTAATTTAGGAAGCCTAATTTGACCAAATATGGTGCTTGTGGTAAAAATAACACTTTCAAAGTTAAATGCAGTCCAACTATCACTGCACCTTTTGTACATCAGCCGCTGAAGCGTGACCATGGTCAGTAGGTGGTATTAAGTTAATACTACCATGATTATTTACAAATGGAGTGCAGTTAAATTGCTTGTTAATGTTTTGGCACCATGGTGTCACAGAAAGAAATGCAAGAACAGAGATCACTCATTCACTTTGCCATGGCCAACATGACTCTACTATTTCATTTCAGACTTGAAAGTGTTTGCTTTAAAGAGGACTGAGAAAATATTCTGGTTTATTGAGGAAAGGAGGATGAATGGTTTAGCTGTTGTGTGGTGAGTGTATTTTTAATGCTAGGATTAGAGCAATGTAAAAGGTTACTGAGACCATAACCTTTGTAGGTAGCTTGTTCTCAGGGGAGAGGAGGTAGCCTCAGATGTACAGATTCAGGTTGCTGAGGGAGGATGTTCACTGATGAAGATGTGTACCTTCTCTTGTCCCGCTTACTCCTTTTGCCTAAAGAAAGGGGAGAGAAGGCACACTACTGGGGAGGAATGACAGGAAAACAAAACAGATTTTGCGCTGTGTCAGGCAGAAGAACGCAGCAACAAGGCAATTTTGCCTATGAATTCTTGTCAAGGAAATGATAACTTTGATTGTAAACTCTTCTAAGACTATTAAGATACCTAGATGGTCAAAACTGGGTTACTACAGGAACAGGAACGAGTGACAATAGGAGACACCAGGCTACAGTCCAGAGCTACACTGTGTCATACACAAGTTGCAAATTGCAGTTGCACGTCTACCTTACATTTTCTTTTCATGCAATACAAAGTCCTCGCAGAAGCAGCTACTTAAAAGTTTTTAGCAAGAAACGTTATTTAAACTGCCTGGGAATCTAATTTTCCATTGTTCCACATTTTTATGTCAGTTACAACACTCAAGCAAAAGGATCAAGAAGCACAAGAAGAGCATAATGGAAATTACTGTCTTGAGATGCTGAATCCTTTGTCTCTCTATGCTGATTTAGTATCTTCCTGAGTCCTCTGCAACCTTAAAATGGAGTTAGTCTCTAAAAGATTATTTAATGCACAGAAAGGTAGATGTGCTTTTTGACTTCACAAAACTGTACTTATTTTAATCTAAATGAAATACTGGCATTCTTTTCACCACTAACTATGTGATACCTGGTAGTTTGCCAGAAAAATAATATTTGTTACTTCTGATCATTGTTAACTGATAAAACACCTAATTCAAACACCTAAAGAGAAAAGACCATATAAAACAGATTACAACATATTTTCATGTATAAGAAGTATTAAACTCTATAAATACAAGAAACAAATTAACAGCATAAAGAAATTCTAAGCAAAAAGATAACTCATTTGAATTATCCAAGGCAATTCAACGTTAAAATGCATACTGACTGGATGACCAAGTTTACCTAGATATCTTCCTGTTGCATTCTAGTACCTCTCCTTAAGCTGAGATATGACTTAGATAAATCAATTTCCACACATTTCCTATTCAGTTTTATATTTGTATAGTTTTAATATTTAACTAAAGAAAGAACAAAAAAACTTCCACGGCTGGGTTAACTGTCTACTAATGCATCCGATAGGTTCTCACTTGATCCCTTTTGGGTGCACATGGATCTTGGATACACATCTGTCACCTTTCCTTTAAGCATTGCAAAATTTCAAGAGGGAATCTTTAACTGGAGAGTTACAAGGGCAAAGTTTGTTATACTATCAGAACAAGAAACTACTTTACAGATTTGTTGGCTTTAACTGGTTCTGCTTTTTTTTTCAGTAGTAGAACCCCCAGAATCCAGAATGATAAAGAGTATTCTGACTTCATCTCAGTGTAATATAATAAATTAGAGTCGGTTTGATTTGGATTTGGTTTTGTTTGGGTTTTTTTTAAGTCAAAATCACCTCCTATACTGTAAACAAGGGGACAAATTCAAACCACGAGTGGGTATCTATTGTGCACACACGTCTAATGGATGCTTCCTTATAAATGATGGCAAACCACGTTGATGAGAGCATTAACTAGGCATTCAGGGAGGCTGACTATTGCGGGAGAGTGGTGTGTTTATAGAATTGGACAGGGCTTTTTCCTCAGTGTGCTGCATCACTTACACAGCAGAAAAGAAGAAGAACAGGACTGCAGAAACTGCAACATGGGGGGTTTATTTCCATGAATTCACCACCAAGATGTTTTTACAGTAGTGCAATGCCAATTGCTTCTGATTCACAGAGGTCAGAATTAGCACTGTGTTTTTTCCATTAGAAGTATATTATTCATAGAATTATAGAATGCCAGGTTAGAAGGGACCTCAAGGATCATCAGGTTGAACCTTTCTCGGCAAAAGCACTGTCTGGACAAGATGGCCCAGCGCCTCGTTCAGCTGAATCTTAAAAATGTCCAATGTTGGGGAATCCACCAATTCCCTGGGGAGATTATTGCAAAGGCTGATCATTCTCCTTGTGACAAATTTTCCTCCTGTGTCCAGTTGGAATCTCCCCAGGAGTAACTGATACCCATTAGCCTTCATCTTTTCCATGGGACTCCTTATATAAAGGGAGTCTCCACCTTCTTTGTAGCCACCCTTTAAATACTGGAACATGGTGACAAGTTCTCTCCTAAACCTTCTTTTCTCAAGGCTAAACAAACCCAGTTCTCTCAGCCTTTCCCCATATGGCAGGCTTCCCAGTCCTTTGATCATCTTTGTGGCCCTTCTCTGGACCCTCTCCAGTCTGTCCACATATGTTTTGTATAGTGGGGACCAAAACTGAAAACAGTATTCCTGGTGTGGCCTGAAAAGCACTGACTAGAGTGGAATAATGACTTCTTTATCTCTGCTGGTGATGCCCTTGTTGATGCAACCCAGCATCCTGTTGACTTTCTTTGCCACAGCAGCACACTGTTCACTCATATTGAGCTTGTTGTCCATGAGGACCCCCAGGTCCCTTTCCATAGAGCTGCTTCCTAGTCAGGTAGATCCCAGACTGTGCTGCACTCCTGGATTATGTTTTGCCAGGTGCAAGACCTTACACTTGTCCTTGTTGAACTCTTCCAGACTATCCAGGTCTTCCTGCAGGGTGGCTATCACTTCCAAAGTGTCCAGTTCCCCACTCAGTTTGGTGTCATCAGCAAACTTTGTCAGGGTACACTTGAACCCATGATCCAGATCACTTATGAAGATATTAAACAGTGTTGGGCCCAGTATCAATCCCTGGGGTACCCCACTTGTGACAGGTTGCCAGTTTGAAAAAGAGGTATGTCATGGTTTGGCCTCAGCCGGCAGCAAAGAACCAGGCGGCCGCTTGCTCAACCCCCACAGTCAACCCCCACAGCCGTGGGGGAAAATGGGAAGAAAAAGGCAAAACTCGTGGGTTGAGATAAAGGCAGTTTAACAGAACAGCAAAGGAAAGAGAAAAACAATAACAATAACACCAATAAAGGAGCACACAAATGTGATTACGATACCACCACTCACCTACCAGACCAGGACCTCCCCAGCCCTCTCCGAGCTGAGCTGCGACTTCCCGCCCCCTCCCCCGGCCAGCTCCCCCTATAGCCCGGGCATGGCTCACATGGCATGGAATACCTGTGTCCCCTGCCGCATCCTTGGGGAAATTAACCCCATCCCTGCCAGAATCAGGACAAGGTATTTACCACCACCCTCTGGGTGTCGCCTGTCAGCCAGTTCCCCACTCACTGCACAGACCACTTGTCTAGACCATAATGCATCAGTTTCTATAGCAGGAGGCTTTAGGGAATTGTGTCAAAAGCCTTGGAGAAATCCAGGTACACAATGTCCACTGACTGCCCCACATCAACCCAGCAGGTTACTTTGTCTTAGAAGGTGATCAGGTTTTTCAAGCATGATGTGCCCTTGGTGAATCTGTGCTGGATTTTTCCAATCATGTACTTCATTTGACTTGTGATAGCGCCCAGGAGGATTCATTCCATAACTTTTCTAGGGACTGAAGTAACACTGATGGGTCTATAATTTCCTGGATCCTCCTTTAAGCCCTTCTTGTAGATGGGGGTGACATGTGCCTTCTTCCAGTCTTCTGGGACGTCCATCGATCTACATGACTTCTCGAAGGTTATGGGGAGTGGCCTCACAAGGACGTCAGCCAGCTCTCCTAACACCCTCGGGTGGGTAGCGCCAGGGCCCATCATTTGTAGGAGTCAAGCTTCTGTAATAGTTCACATGCCAACTCTTCCTTCACTGATACTAGGTCTGTATTTGCACCAATTTGGATTATTGTTCCCAAGGCCTGGGGCCTAACAGTGCTGGTAAAGACAGAGTTGAAGATAGTGTTGAGAACCTCTGCCTTTTCAGTGTTGTTGATGACTAATTCACCTTTTCTGTTTAACAGCAGGCCAATACTTTCCTTCTGTTTCTGTTTGTTGTTTATGTACCTGAAGAACCTTTTCTTGTAGTTTTTGACATCTCTGGCCAATTTAAATCGATCTGAGCTTTTGCTTTTCTAGTTGCATCTCTGCATGCCCTGACAATGCCCTTGTAGTGCTTAATGGGTACTCATTTGCTTTTCCATCACTGGTACAGAATCACAGAATGGTAAGGGTTAGAAGGGACCTCTGGAGCTCATCTAGTCCAACCCCCCTGCTAAAGCAGGTTCACCTACAGCAGGTTGCACCGGAATGCATCCAGGCGGGTTTTGAAGATCTCCAGAGGAGACTCCACAACCTTTCTGGGCAGCCTATTCCAGTGCTCTGTCACCCTCAAAATAAAGTTCTTCCTCATGTTGAGATGGAACTTCCTGTATTACAGTTTCTGCCCATTGCCCTTTGTCCTGTTGGTGCGCACCACTGAAAAGAGTCTGGCCCCATCCTCTTGACATCCGCCCTTTAGATATTTAGAAGCATGGATGAGATCCCTTCTCAGTCTTCTCTTCTCCAGGCTAAACAGACCCAGGTCTCTTAGCCTTTCCTCATAAGAGAGGTGCTCCAGTCCCTTGATCATGTTTGTAGCCCTCCACTGGACTCTCTCCAGTAGTTCCTTGTCTTTCTTGAACTGGGGAGCCCAGAACTGGACACAGTACTCCAGATGTGGCCTCAGCAGGGCACAGTAGAGGGGGAGGACAACCTCCCTCAACCAGCTGGCCATGCTCTTTTTAATGCAACCCAGGATACAACATGGCCACAAAAGCACATTGCTGGCCAACTTGTTGTCCACCAGGACTCCCAAGTCCCTCTCTGCAGACCTGCTTTCCAGCAGGACAGCCCTTAACCTGTATCGGTGCATGGGGTTATTCCTCCCCAGATGCAGTACCCTACACTTGCCTTTGTTGAACTTCGTTAGGTTCCTCTCCTGAAATCCAGGGCTGTAATCCTACTTCTTGCCCTGCTTCTTCCATGCAGGATCTTGAACTCCACCATTTCATTGTCACTGCAGCCCAGGCTGCCCTTAACCTTCACATCCCCAACCAGTCCTTCTTTGTTTGTCAGCACAATGTCCAGCAGCACAACTCTCCTCAGCAGCTCCTCCACCACCTGTGTCAAAAAGTTAGAATCAACGCTCTGCAGAAACCTCCTGGACTGTGTGTGCCTGGCTGTGTTGCTTTTCCAGCAAATATCAGGGTGGTTGAAGTCCCCCATGAGAACCAGGGCCTGTGATCGTGAGGCTATTTCCAGCTTTCTGCAGAAGGCCTCATTGACTTCCTCTTCCTGATCCGGTGGTCTGTAGTAAACACTCACAACAGTGTCTCCCATATTAGCCTGCCCCTTAATTCTTACCCATAAGCTCTCGACTCGTTCTTCATCCATACCTAGGCAGAGCTCGATACATTCCAGCTGCTCTCTCATGCAGAGAGCTACTCCACCAGCTCGCCTCACTGGCCTGTCTTTCCTAAAAAGTACATAGCCTTCCATAAGAGCATACCAGTTATGCAAGCTATCCCACCCACCATGTCTCTGTAATTGCAATGATATTGTGGCCCTCTGACCACACACAGATCCCTAGTTCTTCCTGTTTATTCCTTTCCCTTCGCCCTATTTATTACACTTCCCTTTTGGTTTTGAGGAGACTCAGAAGCTCACAGTTAAGCCATGGGGTCTCGTGCTCCGCCTATTTCCCTTACCTTTAAAGGGGATAAACTGTTTTTGTGCTTCCAGGAGGGCGTCCTTGAAAAACTCCCAGCTCTTGCTAACTCCTTTATCCTCCATGGAAGCTTCCCACAGAATCCCTCCCAACTAAGCTCTGAGCAAGCTGAAGTTTGTTTTTCTAAAATCTAAACCCTTTGTCTTAGTACTCACCTTCAGTGTGCTCAGCAGGATCCCAAGCTCCACAATGCTGTGGTCACTGCAGCTAAAGCTATCACTAACTGAGATATTACAAAGCAGGTTTTATTATTATTATTATTTTCTTACAGCAGAAGCTGCTCTAATGCCTCTAAAATGTAAGATCAGCTGCAATGCTATGTTCCACAGTTAAATCGCAACTGACACATTCCACTGCAGGTATCTTCTTGCAGTTACCAGAGGGCCTTACAGCAACCCCATTTGCTATGGTCTGAGAAGTAGGAACACTGACAAATAAAGAGGCAGAACTATTTACCCATGTGCATTGGCTTTGGTTATATTTCTAATAGGCTCAATTGCTTAAGGAACCTTCTCTTTCCCTCTAAATCTTCGTCACAGTCAAATCTAATTTTGATGCCCTTTTGCTCAGCTAAGAGGCAGAGTGATTGATCTGGGATTGGGAGCAAAGGACTGCTGAAAATGCTTTCCCTCTTGTCATTTCTGTGGTAGCTTATAGCCTTGGTGTTTTCCCTTCACCTTGTGAAGGGTTTGAAAAGGAAAGGAAAACGGTCTCAGCTGTATTTGTTACCCCTCTTGTCTCGTCTGGGTTCTGCAGCTTTGTGATATGGTCATAACTGGGATCTACCACTCCTGTGGGAGGTCCAGAAAAGTCAGCTGTTTGTGAACTCCTGTATATCTGCTGTAGCGGTGCAGATTGTCTGAGGGAGGCTCTTGGTTTTGGAGCAGAAGCATGTCACTCCGATTCTGCTTTGCAGTTGCTGCTATTTCCTTACCTCTAGAAGAGCAGAGACATCTACGCAGAGAGAGACGTCTCAAAACACTTCCTGTGAACCTAACTTCCTTTGGTTTCAGATTCCTCCCAAATTTTAATTCTTCAATGAAAATGACAGCAGTATTAGTAAATACCCTGATACTCTCACAGAACATAAAAATAGGTAGGCATTCTTCATACAGCTGAATAAAATTATTTTGCCTGAATGAATGGCAGTCTGATTGATATTTCTTGTATATATATCAATAAAAGCAACTTTATTTCCCACCCAAGTAGAAGAATTGAGAATACAGTGTAGCTTGGTACTTTTATTATTTCTTTTCTTTCCCTTTATATACATGACCCTTGCTTACATTGTGATAAATATAGGCTTATAAGCCCTTTGAGGCAACCAGTGCATCTCTGCTTCTGCGAGGAACTTGGCAGCCTAGGGAGTAGTCATGTAATAAGTTAAGTCACCCACACCAAACAGAATCAGGATTTTATGGTCTAAGGATTCTTACATGAAAAAAAAAAAGCGCTATAGATGGTGCCTTGGCTTATCCAATGCGTAGAGGAAGAGTGAATCCAGTTATACCAGTCAGGCTGGAAAATACTAGGTATTAGGCCTGAAGAGATTGCATTCTGAAGAGACAAGTATGGGGGATTTTTTATTTATTGTCCTTTTGTCATTATTTAAATACCTACCTAGTGTTTATGAGGTTTTTTTGCCTTATTGAATAATGCATTTTAAAAAGAATGCGAGGGTGAAAAGCATGAATAATAACAAAGCTTCCTCACATTTCTGTGTTTGAGTTTCAAACTAATGAGGAAACACAGCTTATCCATAGACATGGAGGAGCACTGTGAACAGAGCGGGCAAAAAAAGCATGGTGTGTCAGCCAGGGCTTGGCATGGTAGTTTGCACAGGAAGGGCATAGTCACCCTACCAGCTCAAGAGGTGAGCTCAACTGGTGAACATCATCATCTCAGAAGGAGCACAGCTATGATATCCATCCAGCAGAATGCTATGTCCTCTGCACTTGGCAGAAAGGATGTGGCAACCCAGACAGAGTTCCCACAAAAATACGTAGCCATCCAGGTCTCAGGCTGTGCAGAGTGCCAGAACTTTTCACTGGTAGCTGATGGTAGTAGTGAGAAAAGGTGTGTGAGGTGTGACCAAGTGAATGACCTGCTCAGCCTGGTGGCAGAGCTGTGAGAGGAAGTAGAAAGGTTAAGGAGCATCAGGGCGTCCAAGAAAGAGAAAGACTGGTGGAACTATGCTCTGCTCTCCCTGAGACAGAAATGGTAACAACCACCGTGAAAAACCACAAGATCAAGGGGATCCTGTGTCCTCCCCCTACCAGGCTGAAGGCAGTAGCTTAAAGGAGAGGAGCGAATGGAGGCAAGTCCACACTTGGGGCAGCAGGTGAAACCCCTCCTTGCCCGCCTTGCCTTCCCAGATGCCTCTGTACAACAGGTATGAGGCGCTGGATGTGGAAGGCCAGTCAATGGATGATGATACAGATGACAGTCCATCTTCACCAGAGGTGCTGCCAAGGTCAGAAAGGCCTACCCCCTGTATCACAACCACCTCCAAAAGGAAGAAAAGATGGGTTATAGTTGTAGGCACCTCCCTTCTGAGGGGAACAAAGTGTAGAATATGCTGGACAGACCCTCCTTTTAGGGAAGTCTGCTGCCTCCCTGGGGCTTGGGTTAAGGATATCACTAGGAAAATTTCTAGCCTGGTATGGGCCTCAGACTATTACCCATTGCTGCTCTTCCGTGTGGGTGGTGATGAAGCCACATCGTATAGCCCAACAGTGACCAAAAGAGACTACAGAGCCTTAGGATGGTTGGTAAGGGATTCTGGAGCACAGATTATTTTTTCCTGGCTCCTCCCAGTTGTAACCAGCAACATTGGAAGAAACAGACGAACCCAGTCTAATAATACATTGTTCCATGGCTGGTGCCACAGCCACAATTTTGGCTTTTTCAATAACGGGATGACCTACACGGTGCCAGACTTGCAGGCATCAGATGGGATTCATCTTTCTTAAAAGGGGAAGAGGGTCTTTCGCCACAAGCTAGCAGGGCTTATTGTCAGAGATTTAAACTGGACTTGAGGGGTGGGGTGTGGGCTTGCCTGTGACAAGCTGTGGGAAGACAGGCAATGGTTAGAGGGATGGTGTGCTAGTGAGAGTCTTCAGCCTGTTGCTCTGAGGCATGCTGGATACACTGTAACACACTTGAAGCCTTATGGAGATCAGCTAGGGTTCCTGAGGTAATGGCAGACAAGAGGGATACACCAGTGACATACCCCCAAAAAATCATAGAATCATAGCATAGAATCATAGAATGGTTTAGGTTGGAAGGGACCTTAAAGACCATCCAGTTTCAGCCACCCTGCCATGGACAGGGACAACTTCCACTAGACCAGGTTGCTCAAAGACCTATCCAACCTGGCCTTGAACACTTCCAGGGATGGGGCCTCCACAATTTCCCTGGGAAACCTGTTCCAGTGCCTCATCACCCTCAGAGTGAAAAATTTCTTCCTCATATCCATTCCAAATCTACCCTCTTCTAATTTGAAGCCATTACCCCTTGTCCTATAGCAACATGCCCATGTAAAAAGTTCCTCTCCAGCTTTCTTGTAGGCACCCTTTAGATACTGGAAAGCTGCTATAAGGTATGCCTGGAGTCTTCTCTCCCCCAGGCTGAACAACACCAACTCTCTCAGCCTGTCTTCGTAGGAGAAGTGCTCCAGCCCTCGGACCATCTTTGTGGCCCTCCTCTGGACCCCCTCGAACAGGTCAGTGTCCTTCTTATGTTGAGGGCTCCAGAGCTGGATGCAATATTCTAGATACGGTCTCACAAGAGTGGAGTAGAGGGGGAGAATCACCTCCCTCGACCTGCTGGCCACGCTTCTTTTGATGCAGCCCAGGATACGGTTGGCTTTCTGGGCTGTGAGTGGACATTGCCGGCTTGTGTTGAGCTTCTCATCAACCAACACCCCCAAGTCCTTCTCCTCAGGGCTGCTCTCAATCCATTCTCCGCCGAGCCTGTATTTGTGCCTGGCCCTGGCCCATATGCAGGACTTTCTTTCCACTTGGCCTTGTTGAACTTCATGAGGTTTACACAGGCCCACCTCTCAAGTCTGTTCAGATCCCTCTGGATGGCAGCCCTTCCCTCCAGCGTTTCGTCTGCTCTACAAAGCTTGATGTTGTTGGCAAACTTTCTGAGAGTACAGTCCATCCCAACATCCATGTCACCAGCAAAGATGTTAAACAGCACTGGTCCCAGTACTGACCCCTGAGAAACACCACTTGTCACTGCTCACCACATGGAGCTGTTTACCACAACTCTTTTGAGCGCAACCATCCAGCCAGTTCCTTATACACCTAGTAGTCCATTGGTCAAATCCATGTCCCTCCAATTTAGAGACAAGGATGTTGTCTGGAACAGTGTCAAATGCTTTGTCCATGTCCAGATAGGTGACATCTGTTGCTCTCCCCTTATCCACCAATGCTGTAAGGCCGTCATAGAAGGCCACCAAATTTGTCAGGCACAATTTGCCCTTGGTGAAGCCATGTTGGCTGTCACCAACCACCTCCTTATTTTCCATGTGCCTTCTCAGAGTTTCCAGGAAGATTTGCTCCTTGATCTTGCCAGGCACAGAGGTGAGACTGACTGGCTTGTAGTTCCGCGGGTCTTCTTTTTTACCCTTTTTGAAAATGGGGGTCAAGTTTCTACTTTTCCAGTTGGTGGGAAGTTCAGCGGACTGCCACAGCTTCTCAAATATGATGGATAGTGGCTTGGCAACTTCATCCGCCAGTTCCCTCAGGACCCATCGATTAATTTCATCAGTTCCCACAGACTTGTGTACTTTCATGTTCCTCAGCTGGTCTCAAACCTGGTCTTCCCCTACAGTGGGCAGTACCTTATTCTCCCAGTCCCTGCCTTTGCTTTCTGTAACTTGGGCAGTGTGGTTAGAGCCCTACCCACTGAAGACTGAGGCACAGTTGTTGAGTATCTCAGCCTTCTCCATGTCCCGGGTGACCAGGTCTCCCATTTGCTTCCTGAGTAGGCCCACATTTTCCCTAGTCTTTCTTTGGTCACTGGTATACCTATAGAAGGTTTTCTTGTTGCCTTTGACACCCCTGGCCTGCTTTACCTCTATCTGGGCTTTAGCTTTCCTAACCTGATCCCTGTCTGCTCAGACAATTTCTCTGTATTCCTCCGAGGCTACCTGTCCTTGTTTCCACCCTCTGTAGGCTTCCTTTTTCTGTTTGAGTCTGTCCAGGGGCTCCTTGTTCATCCATGCAGGCCTCCTGGCGTTTTTGCCTGACTTTGTCAGTATGCATCGCTCCTGACCTTGTATTCGCCAGCTTTCTTGTGCTCCTTTTCCTTCCAGGGCTTAAGGGGTGTTCCTTTAAGAAGGTGACATGGCTGACAGCCCAGCTGAAGTGCCCCTACGCCAATGCACACAGCATGGGAAATAAGATGGAGGAGCTGGAAGCCACCGTGCTGCTAGAAAGCTATGACCTAGTTGCCATGCCTGAAACCTGTTGGGACAAAATCCATAACTAGAGTGCAGCTATCAGTGGCTACAGGTTGTTCAGAAGGGACAGGGGAGGAGGGAGGGATGGATGGATTGCCCTCTATATCACTAAATGGATAGAGTGTGAAGACCTGTCTCTGAAGAATAGCCACGAGCAAGTTGAAAGTGGGTAAGAATTAGAGACTGAGGCAACAAAGGGAATATTGTGGTTGGTATCTACTACTCCAATCTAGGGAAGACTATTGATGAAGCCTTTTTACTCCAGCTACAGGAGGCATTGCCTCACAGGCTGTCGTCCTGCTGGGGGACTTCAACCACCTCAACGGCTGCTGGAAAAGTAGCACAGAGAGCTGTAGGAAATCCAGGAGACTCCTGGAGTGCATCAAAGTTAGCTTCTTAAGCCAGGTAATAGCCCTACCAGCGGGGATGCAATACTGGACCTGATGGTCACCGACACAAGTGAGCTAGTCGGTGACATCAAGATTGGAGCAGCCTGGGCTTCAGTGATCATACACTGGTGGAGTTTGCAGTCCTGAGGGATATGGGTCAGGCAAAGAGTAAAGTCAGGACCCTGAATTTTAGGAAAGCAAAATTCCAGCTCTTCAAGGAGTTAGTTAATAGGATGCCCTAGGAAAGTGCCCTCAGGGACAAGGGAGCAGAACAGAGCTGGCAGACCTTTAAGGATGCTTTCCATAGAGTGCAAGACCTCTCAGTCCCCAGGTGTAAGAAATCAGGAAAGGAAGGCAAGAGATCAGCATGTCTGAGCTGAGACCTGCAGCTCAAACTAAAGAGCAAGAACGAAATGCACAGGCAGTGGAACCAGGGACAGGTATCCTAGGAAGAGTATACTGACGCTGCCCAGTTGTGGAGGGATGGGGTCAGGAAGGCCAAGGCACAGCTGGATCTGAGCTTGACAAGGGATGAAAAGAATATCAAGAAGGGCTTCTGCAGATATGTCAGCCAGAAAAGGAAGGTCAAACAAAATGTACCCCCCTCCCCAAGACTGGCAAACCAGTAACAATGGACAAGGAGAAGGCTGAGGTACTCAACATTTTTGCCTTGGTCTTCACTGGCAACCTCTCTTCCCACATGTCTTGAGTGGATGGACTGCAAGGCAGGGACTAGGGCAGAAAAATCCCTCCTGCTGTAAGAGAAGATCAGGTTCATGACCACCCAAGGAACCTGAACATACAGAAGTCTGTGGGACCTGATGAGATGTATCCCACAGTCCTGAGGGAATTGGCTGATGTAGTTGCCAAGCCTCTCTCCGTCATATTTGAAAAGTCATGGCAGTCCAGTGAAGTCCCCAGTGACTGGAAAAAGGGAAACATTGCATCCATTTTTCAAAAGGGTAGAGAGGATGACCCTGGGAACTACTGACTATCAGCCTCACCTCTGTACCTGCGAAGATGATGGAACAGGTTGTCCTAGAAGCTATGCTAAAGCACATGGAAGACAGGGAAGTGATTTGAGACAGCCAGCATGGTTTCACCAAGGGCCAGTCCTGCCTGACCAACCTAGTGGCCTTCTATGATGGAGTGCTCATATCAGTGAACAAGAAAGAAGTACAGATGTCATCTATCTGGATTTCTGTAAGGCCTTTGACACAGTCCCCCACAACATCCTTCTCTCTAAATTGGAGAGGTATGGATTTGACGGGTGGACTCTTTGGTGGATGAGGAATTGGCTGGATAGTTGCATCCAGAGGGATGCAACCAGTCAATGGCTCAATGTCCAGATGGAGATTGGTGTCAAGTGGTGTTCCTCAGGGGTCTGTGTTGGGATCAACACTGTTCAGTATCTTCAACAACAGCACAGACAGTGGGGTCGAGTGCGCTCTCAGCAGGTTTGCCAATGACACCAAGCTGAGTGGTGCGGTTGACATACCTGAGGGACGGGATGTCATTCAGAGGGACCTGGACAAGCTTGAGAAGTGGGCCTCTGTGAACTTCATGAGGTTCAACAAGGACAGGTGCAGGGTGCAGCACATGGGTCAGGGCAAGCCCCGGTATCAATACAGACTGGGGCATGACGAGATTGAGAATGGCCCTGACAAGAAGGATGGGGGGGGTACTGGTGGCTGAAAAGCTGGACGTGAGCCAACAGGGTGCACTCGCAGCCCAGAAAGCCAACCGTATCCTGGGCTGCATCAAAAGAAACATGGCCAGCAGGTCGAGGGAGGTGATTCTGCCCCTCTGCTCTGATGAGACCCTACCTGGACTACTGCGTCCAGCTCTGGAGCCCTCAGCACAGGAAGACATGGTCCTGGTGGAGCGGGTCCAGAGAAGGGCCACAGAAATTGTCAGAAGGATGAAACACCTCTCCATAAGGACTGGCTGAGAGACTTCAGGTTATTCAGCCTGGAGAAGAGAAGGCTCCAGGGATACCTTATTGTTGCCTTCCAGTACTTTTAAGGAGGCCTATAGGAAAGATGGGGACAGACATTTTAGCAGGGCGTAGTGCAACAGGACAAGGAACAATGGTTTTAAACTAAAATAAGGTAGATTTAGACTAGATACAAAGAAGAAATTTGTTGCAATAAGGCTGGTGAAACACTGGAACAGGTTGCCCAGAGAGGTGGTCGATGTCCCGTTCCTGGAAAAATTCAAGGTCAGGTTGGACGGGGCTCTGAGCAACTTGATCTAGTGTAAGATGTCCCTGTTTATTGCAGGGGGATTTGGACTAGATGATCTTTAAAGTTCACTTCCAACCCAAACTATACTATGATTCTATGATTCTATGAAAACACCTGTCCGTGTCCAAAAAAAAAAAAAAGTCAATTTTGATGTTGTTGTATTGCTGGAATAAGCCAGTCCATTTTTCAGTTTTGTAACAACGTCAGTGGATAAACATCCCATTATAGATGTACATGGATATGTGCAAACCTGTTCAGTTCATCTTTAGTTGCAACTCTGAAATAAGCCATTTGGCACTAAGAGTCTTTGCTGAGCTCCCAAACTGACTCTCGAATTAACACAGCTGACCCTGCTGTACTTAGCTGCCTGCATGCTAACTAGATGATCAATTTTCTTTTATTGTAATGCTTAAAAATGTGTTGTCCTGCTGCAGTGTACTCTTGTTCTTAGTCTTTCATGAATAATTAGCAATCAAAAAGGAAAGGTAGTTATTTTTTTAAAGTAACTTCCCCAACTCCCATTAATCATCTGTGATTAGCTGCAAAATCTCTAGGGCTACCATCATTCTTTGAAGGTCTGCTTAATGTCATCTGGCTAGTTCTTACCTGCTGAATATGCTAGTGATAGAATTGACATGGCCCTTTCAAAAAAACTTGATCTGCTTTTTCTACTGAACTTTCATTCACAAAGTGCACCTACACAGACAGACAGACATAGACAAAGAACCTTACTATATTACAGAAATTTAATATACAACAATATAAACAGAAGTTGCAAATAGAGTAATAATTATGTCATGGCACTTTACACATTAGAAGTGTTGTACAAACATTAACTATATGATCTACACAACACCCTTGCACGATAGGTAATTATGAGTTATTCCAATTTCACACCCAGGAAAATTCAGACACGCAAATCCCTGATTCTACAGTATTCTGAGCACCAGCAGTTGAACTGGAGTGGGTATTAAGGGAGCCTGTCACTTTTGGGAAGCCCTTAATAGTTCACCAGATCCACACCCAAGTGTTTATTAAATGGTTATATTTAATAAAGAAATATTCACCACCCTGAATCTCCTGTTAAGTGCAACAGGGTATCTGCAATTGCTTAGCTGTGTCTGTTTCTATTAGGCCATTAAATATGAACAAACCCGTATTGAACATCCTAAGATGTCAGGAATTAACTTTGTGCCAAAATAGGAAACTCTAAGATCCTGTCACTGTATTGGTTTGCTCACAGAGATGTGCCACCTACTCCTCAGCACTTCCTCAAAACTCTTCTCTTCTCTCCAGTTTTTGGTACCAACAACAGACCTGAGAAGCAAAAATGACCCTAGATCCAAGACTGTTTTGAGGGAAATTCATTCTTGTTGCCAGCACTGGAAATAATTCTGACTACACTGCTTATATGAACATTACAGATGACTTAAGATTTCATCAGTTGAGAAGTATGCGAATCATAGAATCATTTAGATTGGAAACGGCCTTTAAGATCATTGAGTTCAACCACAAACCTAACACTGCTAAGTCCACCATGAAACCATATCCCTAAGTACCACATTTACACATCTTTTAAATAACTCCAGAGAATAACTCTTCAGAGTACATGAAACGTATTTATTTGTTTATTAAATATCCAGTCATCTCCAGGCTAATTTAAATCTAAACTAAATATTAGCTTAAATATAAATAATAAATAATAACAGATTAAAAATAATGATTGAAGTATAGTGACACAGGTATCCATGTGGACTGATGTGATATACACACTGCATATGCACGTAGCTGTCCTGCTAGTTTTTTACAGCTTCACCAAAGTCTTCACTGCTAAAAGATTACAGATATGCTTCCCTATGCTGAAGTCATATCTTTCCAGAACTGTGTAGATAGCCTTGGGGTGAACTGATGGAGAATGTCTGTACATCTGTGTTTTAGTCACCTCTGGAACTACAAGCAGGTTGGTGCCTTCACTTTAAAGAGTCTCTACAGGGAAGACATTCACAGCTTCACACTCTGCAGAAAGAATTCCCCAAATATACCAGCTCCAGCTTAGAAAAAAAATAATACCTCTCATACTTAAAAGGGATGAGTAATCTAAGCAGTGAATATACCAATCAACAGCAAGACCCAAAGCTTTCAGTCAAGTAAGAGCTTCATGTTTACTATTTCTGGCTATACCTCCTGATCTAAAAAAACACATTACTTCTGTTCCCTAGCCTTGTTTTACCAGATCAAAGAAGGCTTTAGCCTATTTTTAACAACCTATTTTTCAATAAAATTATTCTTTTGAAAGACTAACTTTTTATAATTTTATTTTTTATAAAAAGTAAACTAAAGAATATTTTTATATTTACATTGTGATAGGAACTCCATAGAGTCCTAAAATATTTGAATGGCCTACACAAATGAATGATCTCTCCAGGAAAGGTTTCTTGCACCAACACGGATACACATCCTCTACAAAGACTAAAGAAACTGTCAGCAAGCAAAAAGAAAACAAGGAGTGAAGGAGCCAGAATGCAATTCCACCAGTTTGATTTTGGCCTGAATACAGAAACAGCCTTACATTTTACAAAAAAATAGGTTAGTTTTTTGTTTCAAGTTTGATCTATTCCAGGCACTCTTTTTGCAAAAGGCAGCCAGCCCACAGACTAACCCAATACAGAGCTATTGGCAGCTAGCTGAGGTTCACACAAAGGACATGTTTTGATTTTATAGACTCTATTTTTGAAAGGGCATTTTGGGGAGCAGCAAGCTGGCATTTTTAGTAACTTAAATGTGAAATAAAATTGTTATACTTAGTGTCTGTTTGCCCAAATTATATTTCCAAATTGCAAGCCTTGTCCATATCAAATGTAAAGGTAGAGACACTTATGGAATCTCTTCATGCAAAACAAAATCTGAAAAGTATGGTATACACCCTGCTGACAAAGAGCACATTTTCATAAACTTAGTTGTTCTCTTTCATGTAAATGTAAGTGTTGTAAATTAATATTAGTGCTAGAATTTGGGGTCTTGAGTGGGGTTATTTTACTTTGTATTTGTAGAGAGAGGATTTTATTTTTTTGATGCAGTGTAAAATACATTCAACTGCCCAGTACTGGTGCAAAATGTAGAGATTTTGAGGCTAAGTTTTAGGCATTTTTCTTTTTCTTTTTTATGAGAGTACTTGAATCTAACAAAATATTTGTTAGTAAGCTTTCCATATCTGTTAAGGAAGACAGCACTTGCACTGCAACTGAGATACAAGCCATGCTCCTATTAACCCTGCAAGAAGACAGTTAAGGGATGAAAGCTATACAGGACTTTCGTACTCACATTTTAGTTACCTGTCCCTACCAAAGGGGAACTTACGTGAGGATACCTTGGCTCCATAGCCAGCCAGTGCAGACAGTTTGGCATCTGAGATCCAAGTAGTGGCTCTGAGAAGCAGATCTATTGAAATCTCATTTTCTATGGGCTGCACACGGGTTCTCATTAACAGATTTTCTTCTATCCAAAAGTCTAAAAGTTTAGAAACTCCCCATCAAGCTAAATTATCTTCCTGGTGCCTAAGAAACTTAGGATGGATGCTGCAGCTTTTCTAGAGATATTAACAGGGCATCTCTCATGTTACTTTCTCTGTATGCTTGTGAACCTTGCAGTGTTAAAGACTTTGGAGACCTGTGCTCTGCCCAATGTTAAAAAGGACTCAGTGAGCAGGTTCCAGTGTCACTGTAGAAACCCAGTAGTGGAAAGGTGCAAGGACATATCTTGGTTACACAAGCCTGCTTTCTTCAGTAAACTGGGCTAAAGAATGGGCATCCAAACCATTACACTCACTATGAAGCGTCATTCATTACATTTATTACTAAGGGACATTCTCAGGGGTGTGAAGCAAAAGAGTCTTGCCGTCTTTATTTTTTCTTCACATTAACCCAGACTGGCTGTGAAGGCAGCTTTCAGGCAATGCTTTTGTATTTCTCAAGACGGAAAACGTTTTGAAGACCAAGCAACCACTCTGCTCTTCTGCCTCCATCACTGAATGTGGGTGAGTCACATTGCCCAGGTTACTCAGATGTTGCTTTTCTCTCTTTCCCACTAACACACATGCACTGCAGTTGAAATGGGCCACTCAGGATGCAGGTATAACTGTCCAACTGTAAACAAATAGCAAGGGCAGCCAGTAGGAGATTTGGCTCTGTTAATTTCTCAGACATAAGCACACATAAAGCAGGGCTTGACCTTTTCAGAAGTTCTTGATGTCTTTTCTTCCAATCTTTATTGCGAAAACTCACAATGCAGAAGGGTTATGCAAAATTCTCTCTAGTGTCTGACAAGATTCAAACTCACATTTCCCTGGAGAAATAGATCTGTCGACCTGCAGGCAAATCTGGCATATCTGCTGGTGAAAGTCTTGGCCACATCTTACATATTTGCTAAAATATCAGGACTACATTCAGAAAATTCATTGTCTCAATTCTCAGATGTCAACCTTTGGAGAGGACTTCAGTCTAGAACAAAACTTCAGGGGTGTCTCTTACATTTGGTTATTTTCAGGAATTAGTTTGTTTTATTCCACAGTAACATACTGTACTTACATACTAACAGGACAAAAATAGATTGAAGGAAAAATAGAGCAGCCATCCTTTAAACTCATTAGAATGAAGCAGTGAACATTTTTAGTATGATCTCTGTTGACCCAAATCCATAAAATCTCCATCTTATTTAAACTAAAATTAGATAAAAATAATTTATGCATGGTTTTCCTAATAGCATGCCTGTTTTCATCTCATGCCACCAAGAACTAAGCCAGTGGTATTTGAAAACTTACTTAGAAATATTTGTTTGTAACAAATGACTTTGATATCTGAATGCTGTCCAGTGCTGATACAGGTGATACAAACCTTGTGGTTGTAGTCAATGGCAGTGTCAATGACACATACCCCCAGACCCAAGTCTTAAAAGAAGTAGAGAGGTCTATTATTGGACATAAGATATCAAAGGTATCATTCAACTTCTGTATCTCCCCAAGATGCAGAATATTTCTGCACTGCCTAGATTTCACCCAACGTCTCAGGAAACAGCTGAATAAAACTGCTTCTATTGCTAAAACTTAAGACACTACTTCTTATATAGCTTGTCTTTTCCCTGTCTTTGGAGGACCGTTCTAGTGGGAAAGCTTGAAGGAGTAGAAAATCAGACCATGATTAAATTAAGAGTCCTTAGTGTCAAGAAATATTTATACCTTTACAAAGCGATGATGATTATACTTAAAGGAAAATGTGGAAAATGTAACAAATCACTAATTAATCTTTTAAGAAGCTATTTTACTATGTGGGAAATTGAGGGAATGGTGAATTCAAGTTTACTGGCCAAGCATGTGTTCATTGACTGTCTGGATGAATGTACAATGAACAGAACATTAGTGAATAGGGAACTGCCATTTCATTAAGCTACCTAAACGAATTTATACTACTTAATATGACTAACTATTATTGTGCACAGATGCTTCATGACACTTACTGAATATTTATGCAGGATCCTGGGACTTGCTCAGAATCCTGTGCTGTTGTGAAGTCCTTCTATAAGCCAAAGAAGCCCAAACTAGATAAATTAATGGAACCTAGTTATAGGTACTCTTTTTTTTTTGGACAGAAGTCATAGTTTACAAGATTCAAGGCACAATATTGCAGGATAAAAACTCTGATTATCCTCTGAAACAAATCTTATGGTTTCAAAACATTTGTTTCTAATGGCTATTTAGTACTTGGTGAAAAAGGAACATATGTTATAAACCAGAAATAATACATCTCTAGTCTTGATTTGTCTCCACCATTTAACTTATCATCTTCTGATACCTGATAGATGTGCATAAGGATCTTCATCTCATAACCCTCTTTGAATGCCTATTCAAGTTTTTTTTTCTTTTTGGCTTCAGATTTTTACACTGTTGTGGTAAGCCATATAACATGTCTCCTAGAGCAGAAGCTTACAAAAAAAGTTAAAGAGCAAGAGGCAATTATTTAAATTTATATTTGTAAATACAGTACGACCATTAAAGAAAACAATGAAGAAAGGGGGGAAAACAGTAACAAAAAGAAGACAGACAAGAGAGACAAGAAAAATGAACAGCCTTTTAATATGAAAAATGCTGAATTCAAGTGTCTGGTTCTTTTATTCCCTCAGAAGTTTCTTTCTTCTCTCCTTCTACAGTGTAAGTGCTAAAATGGTGTTAACAGCCCTGTTGTTTCTCTGTAAGCTATTAAAATGGTTTGTTGATCAGGGATCACACAGAGGTATTCTTTAGCTGAACTAAGTAATCCCTTTGGTTTTTAACTCCAAAAAAAATTTGAACAATTCATTTCTATTTAATTACCATACATGGTTCTCTCAGAGTTTACTAATAATGAATACCTATTCCTGCTGAAGTGGCATTGATCACAAATTTACACTGTTGCCGAACTGATTCGACATGACAAATGTCACAGACCAGACTCTCAAAACCGTTGCTTTCGCATATGTACAGCGAAATCAATTTATAAGGCAATCCATACTACATGTGTAGAGAACTAGTTATTAACACAGTATTGTAAAAAAGTCAATCCCTTCAAGAAGATTTACTCTTGCTGAGCAGAAGTATGCAACTTATTTCATTAACTTAAAAGAGGTGCGCTGACTTCTTTCTCCCATATTACCTCTTTCCTAATCCTGCATCTCCACAGTGAATGTCATGGAAACTAATCGATCCATTTCAGTTTAGGAGAAAATGCCCCCAATTGATGTTTTAGCTGTCTTTTTAACAATGTTAAATGGTTGGGAACTGTTGAAGTGAAAGACTTTTACTGCTTGCTGCAAGTGAATAGTGTAAACGGTATTGATCTGCTATGAGGGCTTTACAGTAGAGAAACATTCAGCACATTATTTAAAGTGTAAATACCTATTTGATTTATTTTTGGCTTTTATCCAGACATTTATAAGATGGCTTTTCCCTCCTTTGCAAAGCTTTATTTAAAAACACAAATGGCATTCAGGCCTCTCTCACAGATGGAGTTGCTCCTGTTTTCATCAGTAAAAGCAGAAATCCTCTCAGGGACAAAAAGAAACAAAGTGGAGAAGGGAGGTTTGATGCTCCTGTAAGTGATGAAACTGAGAACTGAGCATCAAGAAGAGGAAGTGAGAAAAGATTCACAGCTTCAAAGTTGGAGCCAGATGCCAGAAGGCAAAGCTAGATATACTAGAAGGCACAGCCTTGTATCTTCAAATCTGCTACGTCTTCGCTTTTGATAATATTCATCCAGAAACTCTTAAAAGGACAACACAGAGATCACAAAACTGGAACAATGAGAGCTAAAAGAACCCCAGGGACTGGGATTGTGACATGGGGAAAAAAATCAGCACACCTGATTTTCATGTGTGAGGATATGAAGGACTATTTCCCTTCTATCATGACTTGTTCAAAGCTTTCCAGAGAAAGGAGAGGTTTGGTTGCTTTCAATATACTGCATCTAATTTTGTTATTAATCAATCTGTACAAACAAAAAGGCAGAAAGTGCTGTTAGTGATTGTGTGATTAGTTGATATTATTTTATACTTTTATTTGTACTACCTGGTTATGCAGTGATTCATTGACCTCAACCAAAAAGTCAATATATCGAAGATATCTTTTTCTTAACTGTTTGCAATCATGAACTGTAGACTGCAGAGCAAAGTACTTTGAATGCCTTCACAGAGGCACACAATGATCAGATCTAGCTTCAGCTGGTGTAAAAAAAAAAAAAGACAAAGGCTTTTTCTCCTCTCAGAGCAAGGCAAAGTGTGCCTCAAAGCACCTAATGCAGAAGACCAGATCTCTACAAGATTTCAATGTAAACTGACAATAAAAGAGATGAATTAGCATAACTGACTGTTTCACTTATGAAGATTAAATAGCCTTTTACTGCAGATGTTTACGAGAGAAAATGCTCCCTAGTGGAAGACTATAAGCAGTTAAGATAGATTTGATGAGGATTTTAATTGCTGTTATGCAATTGGTAATGGAAAGTTTTTATTAAATGTCTTGCAAAAGCCAATCGATATTTTGAAGCCAAAAAGCTCTTGTTTGCGCAATGCTTGGACATTTTGCTAGCAGTACGTCACGCAGGAAGGAGGTTCCTATTCCTGCTCTCTCACTTTTGAAAACAATATCCTTAAGAAGGCCAAGTCACATTTCGATGAGGTAAGGGCAACTACCTAAAAGCAAAAAAACCTGATCCACATCATCTTTTTCTCCTGAATGCAGATGAAAAAACTGTGATGTGGACATTTGCCCATCTCCCTCTTCAGAAGTGACTGAGGAGTTCGAGCACGCCTTTCAGGAAGGACACAAATAGATTAATCTAACCTGTTCACACAATGGCAATTTGCTTTGAACAGGAAAGACCTAAAAGCAGTACTATAGGGTGTGATAGGTTTTTTCCAACCCTTCCTCTAGAAGCTGTTCCATTTTGCATGAAACTATTAAATATTCACCACCTCGCTCACCAGAAGGGGAAAGGGAGGGAACATAGCTGCATAACATAATGGCTAGCTCTAAGAGACCTGGCTTTCTTGCTTCAATGGATACTTCAATTCCCTGCTCCAGTTGGTTCAAGAGCTGGGACCCATGTCTTCTCCCTCCCAAGTGAATCCAGTAACAGACTATAACATCATGCTTAGCTTCTCCTCTGGAATAATTATTTACTGGGCCTTGCAAGGTGCAATAACAACATTTGATTAGTAGAGCACTCACAGCAGAGGTGCATATTCAACCCTTCCTTCTCTGCCTGCTCGTCTCTCTGAAGTCAAAGAAAGGGTCCTGCTGTCCTACCTGCCCAAAGACAGGTTACTGAAGTACCAAGAATAATGAGAGAAGGGCAGTACCTTCTTGGTCACACCTCAAATACCTTTGTCGAAGTGCAGTGATGTGCTCTCCAAAATTTTGCCTTAAATAATATGTGTAAGGACACTCGTGCAATTTATGTGTAAAAGAGGAGTGTAAACGCTCAGCACTGGCATTAGCGTGGAATATCCTGCAGGCACTGAGGCACTGGGTGGGTATAAACTGTTGGGGTGGGGCTGCATCTGAGCAGGGCATTTAACTGAAAAAACACTCCAGAAGACCTATCGCACATTAGATAAGATTCTTCAACAAAATGTGAGCTAGAAACTCTATTTACTAAGATTGCATCATGCTGGCTGTTTTGGGGGAAAAAATTATAATTTTACACATGAAAACATATTGGAACCAAACAAACAATTCAGCGATGCTTCTTCTAAGGTGGACACTTTCTTGGTAGGCAGCCCTAATTGCTGCAATAGCTTTTAGGTGTTCTAATGCACTCAAGTGAATTATGCACCACACTGCTTCTGAATGACACAGCCATTTCTGACTCCATTAATATGGAAGATTTCAGCCAAATGCTTTTAAACGATAGCTTCTCTTTATTTGTAATTTCAGACTCTATTGATTTCCTTCTGTTCCCTTCATTATGATTTCAATTGATTACCTTGGCAACTGCAATAACAATGATTGCACTTGACACTGTCTGAGACTCTTGAGATGGTATTTGAATAGGAATGGTATAATTTGGGGAAAAATGCCTACAAGAACCTGCCATTAACAGTACACTTAGACTTTACTTTTATTGACTTCCCTCTCTTTCAAACAGGCCCTTGTCAGGGAATCTGTTGCTAGATATCGGTTAGGATTTCAGTGACTCCTTGAAGTAAAAGATTTTTATTAACAAAGAAAGCAGGTTTTATACTAGTGGACATTTTCTCAGCACTGTGAGTTCAGGGAAACCTCCCACCCTAGATGCGAATTTTGTCCACTTGGTAGCAGGACTACTAGGTCTTTGTAAACAGTGTTCCTGGCCAAGGCTTTGTTTTATTAATTGTATTATGTCCTTGCATGCAGAATAATTTCAAGTAGAAAAGCATTACTTTGGATTAAAAGTTGAGATGCCTTTATTCAGTTTCATTGCAGTTTATACCTTGTAGAGGAGCAATTACACATGCTTTTCTTAGGGGAAAATGGCTATTTAACTCACTTGGCATTTGTATTCTTCAGTTTGTATATACACCTTTTAGCTTAATTTAGGAACTGTCCCCAATGTAGTAGCAGTATCCTTCCTGTGGAAATAATATTATACGGGAAGTCTCTTTTCTTATTCAAAATATGTCAGAACTCTATTTATGACAGAGCAAATATCACAGGGAAGAGAGGGTAAAGCAAAAGAGGGACATCTTTCTCTGCAAACTACAAAGGCAATTCACGTTTATGAATACAATATTAGAAAGACACTGCTTCATTTTACTCTGTCACCTTGTCCATGTCCTTTGATTTTTATTTTATCCCACATCACCAACAGTATGTCCTGATTAAAGAAATGTTCTATGAATGTCAGTCATTTGGTGCTTTATGTAATAATACCATTCCTGTTTCTAAACCTACTATTTCAATTTCAAAAAGAAAGAAGGACCAGCCTGGAAAATGGATCTTTTTCCTTAAAAGCTAGGGAATTGGATGTGATACATAGCAAAGGAGTGATTTTAGCTCTGCCCTTCTGTTATCAGCTGTGCACTTGCAATGAAAAGTAGTGCTCTTCCTCCCCAGCCACTCTTTTATAAGGAAGCTGCATAATTACAATTAGTGACTATTGATAGCTTGCAGTCATAGGTTAGGAGAACAACACTGGAAGTCAGACATGATTACTTTCTTCACCATGATAGCCCCCTTCTGCTGTCTGACCAGCAGATTCCAGTACAATGAGAGTCAAGAAAAGGTAGTTGCAGAGTAATGAATATTGCATACTGTCACTATACTTTCTACTGAGAATATTTATCCGTAATTATCCATATCAAAAATGAAAGTGAACCCTTCCTTTTATCCTTTGCCCTGATATGCTTGGTGAGGTAAAAGAACTCCTGGGTAGCCCAAGTCAGCCTTTGATCAGACTTTACAGACATGAAATTCAACTATGCAGAAATTTTCAAAAGTGATTCAGTCTGTTACTTTATCTCTGGTGTCATTCAGGGCAATGCAAATTTTACCCTAACTCACGTGAAAAGAGCTTTAGAAACTGTGTTAAAGGGGCTCCTGAAAATTCTGACTCAATGTGATAAGACAGGCCCAAGAAGAAAATAAGTAACTAGTCTTTTTGTTGGTATTTATAGTCGTTTCACACGACTCATGAAGAGATTTGAGAAGGAAGTTTATTTTGTAAAATGCCATCTTGTCTTCCAATGAATAGCCAGATATTACAGCCAATCAGGAAAAAAAATGGTGACATCACTACCTGGGTAGGCAGACTTCAAAAAATATAAGGTCTTTTAGAGAATAAGTAAAACATGGTTACATAAAAAACTACAGTACAGTAGAATACTGTACAGTGATCACCCAATAGGAAAAACCCAAATAATCTGAAAACCCAAATATGTTGCCCAGACATCCTACCTTTATAATTCATTCACTTATGACTTAAAGAGAATTTCTTAGCCACGCAGCCTGAGGTGATCCAGGGTTGATCAGAATACCCATTTTCTGAACAAAAGAGAGGGATAGCTACCTGAAAACCTGTAAGATCCTTAGGAGGAGAAAGGGAGGTAGATTAAGAAGGAGAGAGAGTGAGAGAGAAGGATTTCATGGCAACATGTGGATGTGGCATCTCATTGCTGCAATGACAAGGAAAGCACTAAAGTGAGGTTCCTTAAAGAAATGGTGTTAGCAAAGGACAAAAGGAATGAAATGGTAATAATTGCTATCGTGAGTAATTCAAGCTTAAACTAGATAAACAACATTAAATATTAATTAATTTAGTTAGTGGGATGAAAGTTTTCTAAAGTTTATATGGTCTTACTTCTTTTGAACAGTTCTCACTACTATGTTGCTGGAGTTGGACCTTCAGTTTTCACCTCACTGATGACCAAGGATGTCGGAATAATAAGGAAAGGAGGAAACCATAAACAAGAACAAACAGGGACACAAACCTAACTGGCAAGGGAGACAGTGAGGAAAATCAAGCCTAGTCATTCACAGTGATTGATGAGGATATGTAAGAGCATAAGAATGTTTATTTCAGCAAGATTTTCTGATCAGGGAACTTGTCAGTTCGGAAACAGAGGGAAAAAGGGGGAAGCTGAAAACAAAATATACAGCAGCACAAATCTAACAAAACAAACATGGAGACAATGACAAGAAACAACGTCACCAATCACAACTGACGAGCTATCAAGGAACTGTAAGTGCCCCTTCCAGGAAGATCAACCTGGACTTTGGAAATGATATGATTGTAAACCAGGGGAGAACCTGGACACTGGTCTGGGATGGGTGAGGGAATCATTAGAGCTATACATAGCCAGGAAGGGATGTGCAGAGGAAGGGGGAGCCACAAGGACAAAGAGAAGGAGGTAGGCAGGAAAGATCTATAAAAGGGGATGGTCGCGTGTAAAACAGGGCCAGTCCGTACGCTGTCTGGCTGAGCCCTATGCACCTGATCACCATAGTCTGTCCTATCTTCTTGTGTCTTCTTACTAAATCTTTTCATGGTTATGTCTCTGCAAAATCTCATGCTCCATCCCACATGTGTTTGTGCTGCAAAGACGAAGTGCCAGCTACTGGGGAGACCTCTGTGTGTGAGTGAAATCTGGGGCCAACTACAGAAGTCAGGCTGGGGGTGTAGGTGACTGGCCTGTGGTGTCAGTTACTGGAGTGAGTGGGGGGTCTCAGTACCAGGGACTGGAGCGAGTGGGAGTTTTTAACCTCCAGTCGTTGGGGCAGAAATGGTGTGTGCCCCAAAAAACAGCTGTGGGGGAACTGACATGAGTGAGGTGATTGAGAGGCTCAGTGCCAGCTGCTGGGTGTCAAGTGTCTCTATCTTCCCTGAAGCCAGTGAGCATGCGGCAGGCAGGTGTGTGTGTGGTGTTTTCACTGGCAAATTTCAAGATGGACTAGCCAGCCAGGGGGACTTGTGAGTGTGGGGTGCCTGTGCGCCGAAGGTGTGAATGCCGCATGTTTCCTAGTGAATATCAAGCTGGACCAGCCAGTGAGCAAGGGGCCCATGAAGTGGGTAAAGGGTCCCAGGATGCAGGCAGGGGTGCCGGGTGGACAGAGGGGCAGTGCCAACACTTGAGCGATCTGCAAATGTTCTTGTGCTTGTAACCCTGGAGAGTGTTGCGCGTGTGGTGCACTGGTGACCTTCTGCCTCTGCCAGCCCAAGAGGAGGAGGGGACTTGCCTGTTTGTGCTTGTTTGCTAGGGGAGTCCTGTCTCTGGGTGCTGTTGAAGGCAGCACCTTGTCTGTGGCAGCTTGTGTGACCAGCTCTGTCAGTGTCCTGCGTGTGCCTGTGTGTGTGTCCATGCCTGTGTCTGTGTGTGTGTCTCTGGGACACATGCTCAGCTTCACCACTGGTTGAACCAGCAAATAGGACAGTGGCAGTCACATCCCTCAGCCTGGGCAGAGACCCCAGCCTGCACCCTCACCAAGCACAGGATCTAGAGGAGCTGGCGAGAAAGGTAAGCATAACACCAGGAGAACGGGTACAAAGTAAGAAGTGCATGTGTGTAACAATTTTAACTCTATTACTATTTTTTCTTGTTCTGTTACAGTTACATCTGGACTAATAATGATTTGTATCTAATTTTCGGTTCTATTAACAAGAATTTCTTTGCTTTACTTATGTGTAAGATGGTCTTCCTTCATACCTGTAAACAGTATTTTGAGCATAACATCAAGAAATTCAGAAACTTTATTACAGGAAAGAAATACATTTGGGAACTTATTTACAGACAACTGTGTGGCAAAGGTTCATCCCCTCAAATCTTTCCAGTTTTCTTCTCTTTTGCCAATTTCTTTTTTGTCTTTCTCCAGTGCTCTGTACCCTTTAATGTCTTTCTGATATCTCTCTCTTTTTCGTCTCTTTTCCTCACCCTTTCCTCTTTTCTAGCTTCTTACTGTTGTGTCTGACAGTCTGCTTCTTTACAGTCCTTTTTTCCCCTGTTCTTCTGGCCCCCCTTAAAGTGTTTACCATTGTTGTTGTATGAAAACTCTGGAGAGAAAGAAGCCAACTTTCTTTACAGGACTGCAGCACAATGGAGTCTTAAGGCTCTAATAAAGGAATAGGAAGTAATTCCCTTTCTTTGAGACTACAATAACAGGACAGTGGGATTGCCTGCTTGGAATATCCTCCAGTCCTCGATGCTCACTTGCTTGCTTTAGAAATCTTTGCTTCCAAGGTTTCCTGTTCATTTTCTGGGCTGATCCTTGGTTCGCTTTTGCCAACATTTTTATGGGAATGTCTGTGTTCTTTGGCTTTTACACATCATTGAAAAAACTCCAGATTACCTCAAAAGCTTTGAGAACGAACTGAGAATATCTGTTTATCCTGGTTTGAGGTAAAACAGCACCAATTTTGTTTAGTAACTTTGCTTCTTAGCTGGGCCTCTTCTAACTACTGAAATTACCCACATATTTTGCAGACACTGTTTGCTCTCAGAGTGATAAGATCTATGTTTATAGCTGATGCCAAGGAATGGTATGCAGAGAGCCTCTTGCTTATACTTATTGCTGTAACACCCAGGGGCAGTGAACTTGGTTATTTGACCCGTTGGAGGGTCAGAAGAGGAAAAGCACAGAGGGGTCCCACCTATGGGCAGGAGCGGACAGGACAGGTGACCCAAAACTGACCAACAGGGTATTCCATCCCATCTGCCTCATGCTCACTATAAAAGTTCAGGTATCAAAGCGTCAGCCTTCTTCAATGGCTGACATCCAAGGAGGACTCTGTTCGTCTGCCTTTGATCCCGATCGTGAATCCAGATCCAGATCCAGTTCCTGTCAGTCACTGAGTCCAGTCTGGGACTTCCCCAGTGCCAGCCAGTGACATGATCATCACCCTGGGAGCTTGATATGGTTTTGTATATCTTTCATTATTTTCTTTTTATTTTATTATTAATATTTCATGAAAGTAGTTTAATTCCTTCTAAACTCTTAAGTCTTTTTTTACCTCCTCTGCCTCTCTCTTTGAAGAGAGGTGAGGGGAGCATCTGTCACTCGGCCTAAACTTCGTCAGTGTTTTAAAGGCTAAAAGTATTATTTGCCTCAACTTCTAAAACTTCATCTCTTCAGTACATCTATCTAGACAGCAAACATCAAAACTATGCTTGCTGCAATAAAGTTTTGCCACCAGATGTTAATAGCATCACTTTACAACGCACATTTCATCAAGCTGTTTTTCCATAATGACTTTATCATTTAAAGATAATAGTCCCTTGTAACCCTCTTGTCTGTTCATGCACCTTTAACAACGTTACTAGTTCTCTATGCAGGCCTGTGCAGACCTGTAACACAGAGTACTGACCTCATGATACAAGTTTATACACACACACACACAGATTTTTATCGTAAATAGGAGCCCCCCTCCATTTACTTTCTTCTAAGTTCTAGCCTTCTCTGCATCACAGGGGAAGTGCCATTCTGGATTGTGTATGAGAGTGGTGTAAGTAGAAGATTTAAAGCTGTATATGAGTATATGCAATGCTTTTAAAGGCCAGGTAGAAATAGATGTGCTTCTATGAAGAAAATGCACTTTTTTAGAAGTCATGTTGACTTTAGTGGAAATATTTGAGGGAAACATAGCTTTCTATATTGTGTATTGTATTGAATTAATGTATCAAGACTTGCCTCTTAGGATATTGCAACAGAACAGTACCATTATTTTCCTAAATGCAATTCTTGCCAGACAGTTTAATCATAGTGTGTGGTTGTCACACACCTATGTGACCAAAAAGATAGATAGAATATTATAGCTAATGTAGTTTTGTTTTGTAAAGCAGAAAAGTTTTCAAACTCCCCTAAAGAGTGTGCTTCTTCAGATAAAGATTTTCAGGTTCAGCCTCATTTCCACTTTATATATCTTATTTCTTATTCTCTTTCTGAAAAAGGACAAATTATTAAATTTCATTCTGACTTGCCAAGTTGCTGACTAAAGTGGAGAATATCACTTCTCTGAATAGCATTCTAATATTTAAGAAACAGCCTACAGGTGCACTTTGTCAAACATTTGGTGTGACGGAGCAATCATAGTATCTTATTACATTGATTTCTATACCTTACCAAGAATTGAATATCAAGCTGCTTTGTTCCTTTTCACCTAATTTTTTCTTATATTTTTCTGTGGTCTGATGATGCATTGCAAATATTGTTAAGTAAATAAATTGCTATTTGGTTTTTGGTGTAAGGTAATCTAATAAAAGAAAAAAAGAAATAAAATTTCATAATGGCAAAACGAATGGAAAATTCTTTGCTTGATAGAATGAAATGGTTGTTATGAAAATGGTAACTCCATTACAGGGCAGTACTTGCTCTTAGCTTGTAAGTACTGTAGCTTAAAATGTATTTAAGAAGCTAATAGAATTAGCTGACTATAATTAGGGCTGATAGGAACAGCAGATTGAGGTTGGTACAATAGAGTATCTCATTCAGTTGGGCAGTTTTTTAATGCTTCCTTCTGTGGTCAGGAGTTGTCTCTAATCAGGTATCTGCATGGACTATGTGCTTCGTATAATGGATGTCATGAACTTTCTTGCAGTGTTTCCTCTTATGAAACATGCTCAATTATATGAAAAGCTGGGAATCAAAGAAATTAATCCTAAAATATCATTTTAAGGAGCTTTGAGAGCTGAAGAATTATACTTTCCTTTGGCTGCTTGGTTTCAAAAAGGCAAAGTGCTGGAAAGTTGTAACTGCCACCAGGCCCTCTGTTCCTTTTCCCAAAGATGACCTCAAGACTTTATAGTACTTCTTCTTGAGACCCACCTCTTATTTCTTCCCCTTTCAACTCATCTTCTCCTTGCAACAAAAAAGTGCAAAACTGTTCTGCCCCACCCCTCCCCAAACCCAAAATCTAGAAAGGCAAATATATTTAGCATTCTGATTTTCTTTAGTTTTGCTTTGACTTATGTTTTTCTAATTCTCAGCTGAACGTTTTAGTACATCTTACTCAGCCACTTCTGTCTCTTTCGCTCCTTTTGTTTCCACCCAGCCTTTTCACTGCAGGAGCTTTGACAGGGCTTCTGAACAGGTGCAACACACTGCCTTGTCATATATTGTGGAGGAAATAAGTTGGAGAAGACTTCTGTTTCCTAGCAGTTTTCCTGGAACAGAGCTCAATCCCATGGCTGAAGCTCTCAGAGTAAAGATATATCCCTTCCTAGTTGTACTTGGTCACCAGCCCTAGATTGCATACCACAAGAGGATCCCACCCAGTAAGGCATTTCCATCCTTGAGCACTGCACTGTGTGAAGCAAATCCTTGTATCGTATGTCATGGACGCCCAGCTGCAAGTCAGAAAGGAAACCTAGAATATGTGGACAGACAAAACGTGGGATAATATGCAATGCCAAAATGCATTTCAGAGTCATGAAAGCATGATAAATTTGCCCATTTTCATTAAAAGGCCATTTGTTAAGGAAGAGTTTACATACATACGTATAATCTTTTACCTAATAAAAGTGGTACGGTGCTGAAGTATATTGGCTATGTGTAAGGCAAATGGCAACATGGACTTTTAAATTTGGGTCAAGACAAGGTAAAAGAATATGGGACGTATTATGATACAGCCCCAGTATGACTGCATAATAAATATGAAAATAGTTATAAAATTCTACAAGAGCCCATAGATAACTATATGCATTGAGAATTATTAGAAAGTATTCACATGCATTTCCTTCACAAAGTACTTAGGACCACCTTCTTTCCACACTGCCATAAGTTCAGATCAGTTCTTATGGAGCCAGGGGCATTTCTAGATATGCAAGAATTTAAACAAGGTAGAACTAAACCTTACAATTTGTTTAGGTAGAAGTGGTTTTAGCAAAAAAAAAAAATATTCTCTCTACAATATGTCTTTCAATACTCAGAACTAGACTATTTAAAGTAGTTGCAAGCTGGATTATTCAGTGTGAATAAAACTGACTCAAATTTCTCAGCTTAAGCTCTTACAAAAAGCACAGCTTCATATTCAGCACATTCTTTTGCAAATTCCTTTCAGTTTTGCCAAATTTTCCTGAAAGTACAAAACATTTAATTAAAACAGAAGATAAATATATTTAAAATATATTTTCTTTTTGTCTTTCTGGTTACTGGCTTCACTTTTATGAGTGGTAACTGAAACTGAAAAATGTCAAAAAAAAACCCCAACAAATAATAACACCTGACAAAATAAAGGACAGCATCTCAGTCTCTGCTCATGTGGATCTGTTCCCAGGTATGAGCCAAAGCAACATAGAAGCATAGAATCCTAGAATGGTTTGGGTTGGAAGAGAATTTAAGCACCATCTAGTTCCAAGCCCCCTGCCACAGGCAGGGACACCTTCCACTAGACCAGGTTGCTCAAAGACCTATCCAACCTGGCCTTGAACATTTCCAGGGATGGAGCATCAACAACTTCCCTGGGAAACCTGTTCCAGTGCCTCACCACCTTCAGAATGAAAAATTTCTTCCTCATATCTATTCCAAATCTACCCTCTTCTAATTTGAAGCCAGTACCCCTCATCCTATCGCTACACGCCCTTGTAAAAAGTCCCTCTCTAGCTTTCCTGTAGGTGCCCTTCAGATACTGGAAAGCTGCTATAAGGTATGCCTGGAGTCTTCTCTCCCCCAGGCTGAACAACACCAACTCTCTCAGCCTGTCTTCGTAGGAGAAGTGCTCCAGCCCTCGGACCATCTTTGTGGCCCTCCTCTGGACCCCCTCGAACAGGTCAGTGTCCTTCTTATGCTGAGGGCTCCAGAGCTGGATGCAATATTCTAGATACGGTCTCACAAGAGTGGAGTAGAGGGGGAGAATCACCTCCCTCGACCTGCTGGCCACGCTTCTTTTGATGCAGCCCAGGATACGGTTGGCTTTCTGGGCTGTGAGCACACATTGCCGGCTTGTGTTTAGTTTCTCATCAACCAACACCCCCAAGTCCTTCTCCTCAGGGCTGCTCTCAATCCGTTCTCCGCCCAGCCAGTATCTGTGCTTGAGATTGCCATGGCCCACATATAGGACCTTGCACTTGGTCTTGTTGAACTTCATGAGGTTTGCACAGGCCCGCCTTTCAAGACTGTCCAGGTCCCTCTGGATGGTAGCGCTTCTCTCCAACATTTTGACTGCTCTGCAGAGCCTGGTGTTATCGGCAAACTTTCTGAGAGTACATGCAATCCCAACATCCATGTCACCAACAAAGCACTGGTCCCAGTACTGATGCCTAAGGACACCATTTGTGTGGGGGATTATGTTTCCCCTTTTCCAGCCAGTGGAAACTACACCAAGCTGCCACTTCTCCTCAAATATGATGGATAGTGGCAGGCAAATTCATCTGCCAGTTCCCTCAGGACCCATCGATGAAAATCATCAGGTCCGATGGATGTGTGCACCTTCATGTTCTTCAGCTGTTCTCAAACCTGGTCTTCCCCTACAGTGGGCAGTACCTTATTCTCCCAGTCCCTGCCTTTGCTTTCTGTAACTTGGGCAGTGTGGTTAGAGCCCTACCCACTGAAGATTGAGGCACAGCTGTTGAGTATCTCAGCCTTCTCCATGTCCCGGGTGACCAGGTCTCCCATTTGCTTCCTGAGTGGGCCCACATTTTCCCTAGTCTTTCTTTTGTCACTGGTATACCTATAGAAGGTTTTCTTGTTGCCCTTGACACCCCTGGCCAGCTTTACCTCTATCTGGGCTTTAGCTTTCCTAGCCTGATCCCTGTCTGCTCAGACAATTTCTCTGTATTCCTCCGAGGCTACCTGTCCTTGTTTCCACCCTCTGTAGGCTTCCTTTTTCTGTTTGAGTTTGTCCAGGGTCTCCTTGTTTATCCATGCAGGCCTCCTGGCATTTTTGTCTGACTTCCTCTTTGTCGGTATGCATTGCTCCTGACCTTGTATTCACCAGCTTTCTTGTGCTCCTCTTCCTTCCAGGGTTTTGTCCCACTGTACTCCAGTGAGCAGATACCTGGAGAGTCCAGAGACTGCTCTCCTTAAGTCCAGACTAGCAAGTTTACTGTGTATGTGCCTGAAAGTGTTTATTTTCACCAGATATAACAGCTAGTCTAACAAAAACATTGACTGCTACAAGTCTTGACTTGGAGTCTTACAATAAGGAACATTTCTGTACAGGAACCTCTCTCCCGCTGGTGACTAAACACACATATGAAAGTGCTCAGTCAATCAGTTACACAGAAAAAGAACATTAATATTTTTTTTTATTGTCAACTCTGTCTGGGACCATATCAACAATGAGCTGTGTAGACCCTCAGTCAGTTCTAACAAGGCCACTCGCTCCAGACGTAGAATTTTTCATCTGCACATCATTAAGGAAAAACTGTTGAAAGCCCAAACCCCATGGTACTCAAAAGACAAATTTTTCTGTTATCTGATTGGTATCTATACATGTAAGACCTGAATCAAACATTTCATGCAACAGGAAGAAACAACTTGTTGTATTGAAAAGCATTATTTAACATTTTCCTTACAAGCCGAATACATTTGGTATTTTCCTTCTTAAAGTGAGTCAGTTAAGGATTCACAAGCCACAAGTTGTCACAGTAGATTGTGAATGAGAAAACGCAGACATTGAATTCTTTTCAGAGTAATAAATGTATTTGATATCTTCCTGGTAAGCTCCTTAACAAAGCTGTTCAAAAAGAAATTGTAAGTAATTAGACATTTGTATAGCTAAAAGCCTCTCTGATGCAAAGTTGAGGTGCCTTCCTGCCACTGCCCTGGCTGCTGCTCACCGAACAAAAAATTTTCAGCCCTTTGCTGGGACAGCAGCAGCATGTCAGCAGGACTCAGGCATCTGCCTGGTCTTCTCATCCTTGATATACTAAAGGAATTTATTTTTTTGGCAATTGTTAAGATTCAGACAAGAAGTGAACAGGATCCTGTAACGAACAAAGTAATCAAGCTGAGAACATCTTCACATCATAAGCTAACTCAAGGACATGGTGTAAGTCTTGAGAATACTAAGAATAGTTGCATCTTCTTTGGAAGTGAGTGGCATCTGACTAAATTTTGGCTGGTAAACTGTTGCTGTCATCAGTAACATAACAAAAGTCCGGGTGTAAAGCACCCTGATGTGAACAGTTGCATCAATGAGATTGAAAGCACACAGCATCCACCATAGACTACTCCTGAGCATGTAGAGACATTGTACAATGCATGCAAAGTCAGCCCTGCACTTTCTAACATGGCAGATAGGCAGGTACAGTGAGGGTCTCTTTGCTTAGTCTGTTCTACATCATACTCATGACTCAAATCAATTGTAAATCCCACATGGAGTTATTCCAGCCAAAATATTTTGAATTGACACTAAATGAAGTGTTTCATTTTAGTTTCCAGGGTTGCTTAGTTTTTTTTTCAATATATATTAAAATTTAAATGTAGCCAACTTTTATCCTTTTCCCTTCCCTTCCCTTTCCTTCCCTTCCCTTCCCTTCCCTTCCCTTCCCTTCCCTTCCCTTCCCTTCCCTTCCCTTCCCTTCCCTTCCCTTCCCTTCCCTTCCCTTCCTTCCCTTCCCTTCCCTTCCCTTCCCTTCCCTTCCCTTCCCTTCCCTTCCCTTCCCTTCCCTTCCCTTCCCTTCCCTTCCCTTCCCTTCCCTTCCCTTCCCTTCCCTTCCCTTCCCTTCCCTTCCCTTCCCTTCCCTTCCCTTCCCTTCCCTTCCCGTCTTTTCCCTTTCCGTCTTTTCCCTCTCCCCTTTCCCCTCTCCCCTCTCCCCTCTCCCCTCTCCCCTCTCCCCCTATCCCTTTGCCTTCCTCTTCCTCTTTTCTTCTCTGTGTTATTTTTAATGTTTTATTTCTGACTATTTTTCGCTCCACTTTTTTTGGTCTAAAAAGTTAATCAAATCTGCAGTGAGCTAAATCATTCTGATAGAACCTATTCATATTATGTTCAATAGAAAAACTACCTGTCAAAAAATTACATTTTTGATTGTCAGTGCAGCATGGACAGTTTTGATGACGTGTTTCAGTCATATTCACTAGTTGTATCCACATGTGTATCCGTACACATTTTCTCCTGCTGCGACTGTCAATAAGACTTTCAAGTGGAACATACTACATACCTGGGGAACGTGCTACATATTTGGAATACTTGTACCAGCTCTATATTTGCAATTCTCTTGCAGGAGAGCTGGAAAAGGACTTAGTTCAAGAGACCTCTACAATCAATGATACTTAAGAAACAGTTGTACAATATGTCTGTTACAAGATTTTGAGGCTTACTTTTCTCAGCTCAGCCATGATGTCCATTGGATAAGCTGAATTTCTGTATTTTAAACATAATACATTTGGGTTTTTTTCTGAAGACATTATTGCACTGTTACATGGCTTTTTTTTTGCTTTTTTTTTTTAGAACTTATGCAGTCTTCAGCAGGAGCAGCAAACAGTTTCCAGGTATTAGCCTGCCAAGGCAAATCATAAATTATGCTTAAGGGAAAACCCATTACTGAGCTTCAATCATTTATTGCATAATGAATGTATATTTCAGATACAGTGAAACATTTATAAGGTTACTGAAAGTATAGCAATTAATAAAGCTGAGGTGAAGTCAAACAGCAGTGTATTTGGTATTTAAGAGTTCACTGGTGATATATTGTATAGGATGTTAAATGCACTTTAAATATACTACCCTTCCCCCCGACAAAGCCACAGACTTGTATTACTTTGTTACTGGGAGTAACCAAATGCATTTATTAGGAAGTATTCATTAATAAAATATTAGATTAATTATGAAAAAGTTGACTTTTTCCAATTAAGATAATAGCAAAAATTAATCAGGCACATCGTAACAGTCAGATAAACATCTCAGGTGATCTTTTTTGGTTGCAGTTATGACCAAATCCTTCCTCCAAGCTGTGAAAAGTCTAGCCACATTTCATACACAAATGCTGGATGAAAGTAGCCAGATCTGCTCTGGTATAATTTGCATTAAAATTAGGTGAGATTGGAAATGCTCCCATTGTTCTTTTCTTTTTCTTCTTGTTCCTATGTTCTGGGTTCATAAAGGTGGTATGTGATTCTGCATGAAAACATTGGCATAAATCATAATCAATTATTGTACTAAGACTATAACAAATCTGTTCTTGCCTGTACAAACAAAAGTATTTATGCATGGATCAAATATTTTTAATAAAGGTGATATATGAAACATATTGAAAGTCCATGTATCTGTTGAGAGTTTCTACACTTTTGGTTAAGAAACTGTGGTGACAGAAACTGAATGCAAGGCCCATTTTATTTAAAATGCACCAATAAAGTTTGATACCCAATTAAAAAAGCAGAGTGCAATAACTGACAGTCTTAAGTCATCAAGGAAGTCAAGCTCTGAATGAACTTCTACATAAAACAAAAACGCATGGCAGCTGCCGGCGCAAAGCCTACCTGAAGGCTCAGCAAGGGAGACTTTGACTATATTTGTCCATTTCTACCTGACTAGATTAGTGAAATGTGAGCTGGAAAACAAACAATAGACAAACTTTGTCACGTAAACACTGCGAGCTTCACGGTTGTGTAAGACATCTGGGGTGGGAGACCAGCAGAAACCCTGGTAACAGATGCTAGAGGGCCTTAGATGACGAGAGAGCCACGTCGTCAGTGCATGTCTACTGCCTAATGTAGAAAGTAATAGATAGTAAATCCAATAGTTCTTCAGCTGGGCACACACCTCCACAGGTGTCCAACATTGTGTCAAGGCAAAGCCTGAGCTTCAGCCATGCTATACGAAGGTCAGCCAACCAGCTGGTGGCCTGAGTGTCCTGGGCCCCCAGTGCTGGGCTGCGCTGGGCTGTGCTGGGCTGCGCTGCAGCTGCTGGTCCATGTGGGTGTGCAGATTGTAAGTGCATCTTAGAACAGAAATTTTAGAAGAGGAATTGCAATCCACTTACTGTACCCATCACGCTTAGGAAATTCAAGTCTGATCATGTGTCACTGAGCAGTGCAGTTTTGCTCATGCAGACATACCACCAACACTCTCCATGACAGCAGCAAAGATTTCATAAAAGCATTACATGCTCCAGAAGAAATTACGTGATGTTATTTCTCCATGTGGCAGAAGAAGATCTGCCTGTTTTTAAAAAGAAGCAGGTTTTTTTTTTAAAGAAGCATTGTTCACAGATTGATTGGAAGCAGATTTATTACAGTAAATATAAGAAAAGTCTGCAAGTGCTAGAGGCAAAGAGGGGGTTTTCTCCTTTTTGCACAAAAGAAAATATAGTACAATTACTGATGCATATGAACCCACCTGTAAATAACTTCTAACTATATGAATATTAAATGTGACGTAAATCATTCTATTGTGTACTGGGCTTTGGGAGAACCATTGCAAAATAAGTCATTATGGTCAAACAGACCCAAAGTATCAGCAGAGGACGGTAATCTCTAAGAACTCATTCTTAGCACAAGAAGGAATTGAAAACAGGTTCTGTACAATACAGGGAAAGTCATCACAGTCTCAATTTTAAACTTAGTCTGTGAAAATGAAGAACATCTTTAGGCTTGCTGTACTGGGAGAGTTTTCAGTAGAATGCCGTCCAGTTCCCATTTCAATGCTTTACCCCAGTGCCCACCAAATGGTGGGGTGGGGAGAAAGAGAATGAAGTCCAATTCCAGCTAGAGGCAGGAAGTTATAAGTAAAAGTTCACTAGAAATGCATAACTGACACATGAGACAGAAGAGTATAGCAGATGGTGGACAAAACCCCACTTCACACAGTGTTTTGTTTTTGAACATAATTGCGGGAAATCTAGCCAGTACAACTGTTTATCAAAAATGTGCAGTGACTGTAAGAGAAGACAAGTGTGATAATTATGAATGTGCTTGTTTGTGACACTTCAAAGGAGGAGCAGAGCATTGACACTTCGCCAAGAATCCTTTCTGCACAACCCTGCTCAGGATCAGGACTTCTTTCAGATAAGGAAAGGCAAGCATCTGGGAAATCTAACTTGAACTGTACTTTCTATAAGGAGAACAGAAGCAAACACTTATTTCACACTGTGGTGTTTGGCTCATAAGCAATTCTTGGTTTGCCAGTAGTAACAAGCATAAATGTAGAGTCAATATTGTAAAGCAGGAAGAAGTGAATGCTGACATGTTTACAGCATACCAGACTGTATTTGAAGGGCTTGGGTGTGTTCCAGGAAAACAAACCATAAAAATGAACTCAAATGTTATACTAGTAGGAAAGTGCTGGGGAAGGTAATGGTGACATTACAAAGGAAGGTAAAAAGACAGCTAAGCTCTGTTGGAGAACAGCGAGTTAGAGAGAAAGAGCGAGAACATATAAATTGCAGAGACTCAATGGCGATGGCTGATAGACCTGAAAGGACTGAGATAAGACCATGTTTGGGTACTTGAAATCTAACTCTGTCCACAGGGCAAGAAGAGTCTTGACTACATATTATTGGAGAAATAAAAAGCAATAAAGAATGGAAAATTATTTATACATTTATGCACTAGCAGTGGTTTCAGTAATTCTCCTGGCCTAAAAAGTAAAGCAGAAATGAATCTGTAACTGTAGACTTTTGACAAGTTTTTTAGAAAAGTCAGGTTAGATGGAGAGCCATTTGCTATACAGAAAACAGATATATACCCTAGTGTGCAGTGCAGAACTTTGAAGAAAATTCTGCACAAGACATTAGCTTGTCTTAGACTACGAGAGCCAATATAGGAGAGAATCTTTCAAGGAGTTCCAGTTTTTAGTCACATTTTGACATAGCAAAATTTACAATTAGATATTATGTATAGAAACATCTCAAAGTGATTTTGGCAGCAAATAATACATTTTTGCAAAGATCTTCTGAAACAGTTAACACTTTGGAGAAATTTTACAATTAAAATGTTGCACTGCAGTCATTAGTGATATCATTCCAGCCTTTTCTGGAGACAAGTATAATAGTTTATCAAACTGTCAGTACATGAGGAAGTACAGGATGTGCTAATACTTCCTTGCTTTTAAATAGTTGAACACACAAAGAGGTTTTTGGTTTGTTTCCTCAGATTTCATGGGATCAACATGTTGAGCCAAACTTTCTAATAGTGTAAACCATGCCTTAACTAGTATTTTACAAATAGGTGGCTTATTTCTCAGTGCTTGTGATACATATGCAACAGAGTTAGCCCAACAACATAATCCTGCAAAAGAAAGAAAAATATCATAGTGTTGTGTTTGGCTCTGGTCAACTTCATCAATACGTCTGTAAGAAAGATATGAATGAAGAAATGACTGGCAAGTCACCTGGGGTCACTTTTAGAAGCACTTTGATAAGCAATGCTTTACCAGCACTATAAAGAAAGGAAGCTACCACTACAGAAATACCAAATGAAAGCTTGATACAAGCCATGAAAGTGTTCAAAAGTAGCAGATGTCTTTGCATATTTGCATTACAGAGAAGACTTGAACATGGAAGTCAAATCACAGAGAAGGTATGGGTGAACAGCTGGGACTCATCGTGGTATATTCCATGTAACCATGACTGATCTGTGATCTTCAGTTCCCCTTGATGTGTACCCCTGTGACAGAGAGCAGACACGGGCCCTGCAACACTTCAGTCACAACAAGTACTAAAACATTGCAGAGACTGACACACACCACATCTTAAAATATTGTCCCTTGTCCCTTGATAATATTTTAAAATAGTTGTTTTACTAGAGCTTCATAGGAGAAAGAAGTAAATGAGCCACCTCAATGGGCCGATCTTCCAGTTCACTTTCATAGAGACTTTGTTCAGCGAGTACACACCTGTATTTTTTATGTATGGCACCAACACACTTTTGTACACTGAAGGAAAAGCATAAAGAGTTAGCAGGTAAAGGGCTGTTACCTGGCTCAAGGGAGAAGTGAATAAGTAGACCTACCCTGATACACTATTCACTGCTGTTGTCTAAAACCTCCCCATGTTTTTTCTCTCCTTAACACTAAGAATGCCATAGATTTCACTTTGAAGTTCTGTCATCCTACTAGAGTGAAACATATCATTTCAGTGCTATCTGTACCATGCTATCAGGAATTAGGAAGATGTGCATTAAACCCCCCTAAAACTATACTCTGTGTTTGCCCACATAAAATGCTGTAGCATAAAAAACCCACTCCAGTTGCTTCATTCATTTGATTAATTAATCCATTAATAGTTTGGGATTTAATATTAAACAAAGCCATCACCAAATTTCTACTCTCCACTGCAGAGGTGACCCCAGATCATGGGTTTGCCCCAGTGTATACAGAATTTTCAATAAGCCTTCATTACTTTCCTTTGCTATCAACTTCACTTTACTGTCATGTCATTAAACCCGGCCTGCGTGCCAGGTTCACAATGCCATCATCCAGGACTGTTCAGCTTTATAATACCACCTCACACTGTATCTGTGAGTTTAACCTGTCATAAGGCAGAAGTTTGGCAACATCTTTATGGGACTGATATGCAAGAATGCAGGAGTTTCAGCAACGGTGAAGAGACAAAGTGCCTACAATAATGATATTAATGATCTCACTAATGTATTTATTAGTCAGTGTGTAGAGCTGAAATGAGAATTGATTTATCTGTCATTATCACTTCCTCCATCAACCTGGTTCTACTGCAAAGCAAAATTTCATATTTGCTAAAGGAAACTAGAGCTATTGAGCAGGAGTGATGTACAGTTCTCACTTTCTTTCTATATTTTGTGTTACAAATCAACATGGTACTCAAGAATTGGACAATACCAGGAGGAAAACTGCAGGATACTAAAGGTATAGCTTCAACATCATGTGTATGACATGGAGGACTAATCACCTCCTAAGTAATGTGGGTGCTTTTAAAAAAGTTCATTCTATCCTCATATGATTTTTGTATGCCAAAGCAGCCAGGATTGCTTTATGCAAACTTGTGCTGCACCTCTTTTCTTTTCCTGCGTCTGGGAGTCAAATGCATCGGCCAGTTTCTGGAAGGGTATACATAATACTGTCTCTGATAACTGATGTTTCTCCTCTAATTTTCAGCTGATAACTATTCATGAAATTGAAGTTTACATTCTCTTTCTCTGGGGAATAAAGCTAGTGAGAACTAAAAGACACTCTAAAAATTTATTCTAAAGTAATTAGTTAAAAATTATCTGTTGTCTTTTTAAAAATATTTCTTAGTCTCAGAAGGTTAACGGTGTCATACTGAACTGAGACACAGAGTGATTATATCAATATTAATAAGCTCAATTGAAGTGCCACTGGCTCCAAAATAGTTTTGACACCATGCAACCTGACTAATAAAATAAAAACTAATTTTAAAAATAATTTACCTCCTGGAGACCTTAAAATGGATTTTACTAATGAAAAACTAACATGGATTTTTCCTGATAGGTGAAGTAAATGAGACTGTGGAAGCACGTATATGTTCACAAGGGCAATATCCAATAAGATGGTATACCCAATTAGAAGTAATTTTGAACATTGTCTATCAGTGTTTATACACAAGAGTTTTCTACTGCAGCCTAAGCAAAACAAAAATTGTTTATATAGCAAGATGGTCATTAACAATTGTACTCACCAAAACTGTTCTCTAATGACCAATGATATTGTCTAAATCCATAAAAGAAAACTGATCTATATTTTTTTCAACTGGTGGATAAGTAAGACTAATCATTCAGTGAACTCTGTAGAAACACCCAGTACAGATCCTCAGCCTGACTTTGCCTGCACAGAGTACTAATTAAGGCATAGGTAGAAAGATCCACCTGCACAGAAGTCTTTTTAAAACTATGGCTTCATTTACATTGCCCAGATTTTAGTCAGGGTTTATATTACAAAAAGATTTTCAGGAAACTGAACCAGACAATCTGTCAGAAATCCTTTAAAGGACAAAATGGCAAGGTCTACTCACTTCTAAGTATTAGCAGGTTATAGGGGTGGCTTCTCCATAAGAAGGAAACAAAGCTGACATGGGTAACATAAAATACACCCTATATACCGTATACGACATATGCCCACAAATGTATTTTATTTTAAATCCACAAAATCATAGTAAGTGGGACAAAATTGCAATTAGGAACCAAAGTTTCAGGGTTTGTTTTTTAAAATTGCTTGCATATCTGAAGTTAAATATTTAAATTCCCATTAAAATGTTAGAGGCAAAACGGCTTCCACTGCAGGAGGGCTAAGCCACTTTTTAAGACAGTTTTCACACTTGAGAACAAAGTAAAAGGAATCTTACAGAGACTAAGTGTCCAACTTGGCAAGATACAGATGGGATGGGTGGTCTGCAAGATGGGTAGGAAATTGTCTAACAGGTTGCACTCAGCAGGTGGTGATCAATAGTTTTTACTCAGGCTGACAGGCTCTTACAACTAGGGTCCCCCAGGGACTGATATTGGGCCCCACACTGCTCAGCTTCTTCTCTGGAAGATGAGATAGAAAGCACCCTTACCAAGTTTGCTGTTGACACCAAACTAGGTGGTGAGGTGAACATGTCAGAAGGGAGAGCTATCTTGCAGAGAGGCCTGGAAAGGCTGGAAAAGTGGGCTAGCAAGAACTGTATGAAGTTTAACAAAGACAAGTCCATAGTGCTGTACCTGGGATGACATAACCAAAAGAGCCCAGTACAGGCTAGGATGGTGATGCTGGGGAGCAGCCTTGCTGAAAGGGACCTGCGCGTTCTGGTGGACAACAAGCTGAACATGCATCAGCAGTGTGCTACTGCAGAAACAAAGGCAAATCAAATCCTGGGCTGCATCCCCAGGGACATTAATAGCACAGACACAGACACGATCATCCCACTCTTCTCAGCACTTGTCAGGCCATACCTGGAGTACTCTGTCCAGTTCTGGTACCCACAATTCAGGAAAGTCTTGGACAGACTGGAAAGGGTCCAAAGGAGGGCCACCAGGATGGTCAAAGGGTTGGAGAACCTGCCTGTTGAGGAAAGACTGAAGGAGTTAAGTCTTTTCTCACTGGAAAAGAGAAGGCTCATGGGGGACGTCATTACAGTATTCCAGTACTTAAAGGGCCGCTACAAAAGGGGTGGAGGTTTTCCTTTCACAAGGATACACATGGAGAAGACAAGGGGCACTGGGTACAAGGTACACAGGGAGAGATTTCATCTCAATATAAGGAAGTAATTTTTTACAGTGACAACAATCATTCGCTAGAACAACCTCCCCAGGGATGTGGCAGAGTCCCCGTCACTTGAGGTTTTACAGATGCAATTGGACAGGGTGCTGCATAGTCTAATATGGGCTCCCTTTCCTACGAAAGGTTGGACAAGATGATCTTTTGAGGTCCCTTGCAATCTGGGCAATTCTATGAGTACATGATTTTATGAAACTTTCATGACCAGACTTGAAAATTTTTGTCCAAGTGATTCCCTGTCAGGTAGTCATTAAATAGAAAATGCAAATTCAAGGCATATGAAAAAAAGAAGCAATGGTCCTTCCTTTAGTGGCAAGCAATGGCTAAAAAGTTGTGGTTGCCCAAGCTTGTCAAGTATTTCTTTTCCAAACAGTTTTACAGATCGCTTGCACTAGGACAAAGTGAAAGAGACACTTTTGTATCACGAGATGCCTGTCTCAGTTGGGAAGCCATAGCTGATGGCCCAGAGGTGACAAAGAACAGTTTTCTGAACAGTTTCTCAGTGTTAACTAAGTACTTGGCCACTTCTCAGCAGCTTCAAAACAAACTTGAACAGGCTATTCTAAAAGAGGGTTTTGTACTGAAGGAGGCTGGTCACACCTTTACACAGCCAAGAGCAACTTTTTTTTATTTGCTCCCATCTTCCCATTACCTGACTGTGCATTGGTTCGTTTTCATCACATCTCCAGACTAGATATCTGATCTCTCTCTACTATGTCCACGTCACAGGAGTCAAATTGTTAGCTTTGGTGCTGAAATCTTAGTCCAGTCCTTTTCTGTTAAAATGTCTAATTTTTGGCATTAGCATGTCTTCAAGCCTAAGGTAAACTCTCCTGGCTCTGACACTGAAGGTTTAGACACACGGAGGATGCCTGTGGCCACTGAGTACCAGCTGAAAGATTGTGAGCTGTTCCTAAAGGACTGAGTCTGCTGCCTAGCAGGGTATCTGCTTGTCTTACAGCTCCTGAGAATCACAATTGCTGGACATAAATCACTGGCTAATTTAGATAATATGGGAAAAATAAGAAGTTGATAAAGGTGATCAGGAGATGAGGATTTGAGAGAACTGCAGTTATATGAGATACATAAAAGACGGATCCCATTGCTAACATCAACTTTTTCTGCACTCAAACATTTTATCACTGTGGCTATCCTTTCATGTTAAATTGGAAAGCTTTGCTGGTATTAAAATTTTGTTTATTATACTCCAGATTAGGCAAATAGCTTGTAGCTGTATTTTGCTATTTGTCATGAGAAATGTGACTTTCAGAATTCTTGGTTCCTCTGCCAGAAACAGAAAAAGAGCTTTGAATGATCTCCAGAGAGATTTAGAAGGGGTGAATCCAAACCTGAATTATGATCTATGTAAAACTCTATATGGCAAGTACACTGCATATCAATAGATCTTTCAGTCCTCTGGAATGGTGTTGAAATCAAAAAGTTTAGACATTAGATCTCCTGAGACATCTCTCCATTCAGACTACACTCTTAAAGACCTAAAGGTGTGTCAAATACGTATTCTATAAAACTGAGTCTATAAAACAATTTGCATTCTTTCCTTTCCCACTCACTCCTCATAATAAAATTGCTTTTAAAATGTTTTGGTGATTTAAAAAACACTTTTTCCTTCTTTCTTTCCTTCTTTCTTTCCTTCCTTCCTTCTTTTCTTCTTTCTTCCTTCCTTTCTTTCTTTTCTTTTTCTTTCTTTCTTTCTTCCTTCCTTTCTTTCTTTTCTTTTTCTTTCTTTCTTTCTTCCTTCCTTCCTTTCTTTCTTTCTTCCTTCCTTCCTTTCTTTCTTTTTTTTCTCTTTCTTTCTTTCTTTCTTTCTTTCTTTCTTTCTTTCTTTCTTTCTTTCTTTCTTTCTTTCTTTCTTTCTCTTTCCTTCTTTGTTTCTTGTATTACTTCCTTACTTCTTTCCTTCCTTTTTCCCACCTCCAAAGGACATGCCAGGATCCTGAAAAAGCAAAGCTTCTGCCAGCTGCTTAGCTGAGAAAGAGGTGGGTATTTCTGAATATCCATATCAGCTTGTTCCCACCACTACCACCTCCTCCTCCTCCAGTGATAAACTATTAAAGACAAGGAATGCTGACGCATACTTCCTCCTCTCCCCTCTGCCTTAGTATTTAATCCTGGTTTTGGTTATCTGATGCCTGACATTCTTTATCAATATATACATATATAGACACACACACACACACACACACACACACATATGTATGTATATATATGTGTGTGTATATACACGTGTGTGTATGTGGCCCTTGGCTCTCTTTCAGTTTAGGAGTTCATAAATGGCAGGATCATCAACCGCATAGCTTTTCTCTTTTTAGAAAAGAAGACATAAGGAGAGAGAGAAGTGAAAATAGAAAAGAAAGGGTAGCTCTGCAATACATGCATTCAAATACTTGATTAATTCTCTCCTAGGAATAAGCTTAGTTCAGTGAGCTTTGCTGCTAGTAAATTACCTTCTGATCTATTTGTAATACTCGCTGGCAAATATTTTCTTCTTCTACAAGCATCAAGTCTAAATCCCTGGGTTTTGTTGACCATTCTGATGCACACTTAGAAATGCTACAAACTCAAACAACATCCCTCAACTTTATGACTCATGTTTGAACTCCATGTTTGGAATTAGGAGTATCAGGTTCTTTACTGAGATTTACATACAATGCCTTGTCTATTAAGTGGTCTGTTCTCACCTGGCTCTAATATGGTGTGCCATCTCTTCTTATATGTCTTTAATTAACAGATGTTTGTTGTTCCTCAAATTTTAACACAGTTTGACTCAGAATTCCCAAAAATTCTCTAATAAAGACAATCTTTGAATTTTTTCCTTTTCTATACTTTGCTATTTTTTTCAATGCAACAATGAAAAAAGTAAACATTCTCAAGATGAGGTTAATAATATCACAAAACTGCTCAACAGGCTCTGGATAACACTGAGATTAGCTGGGTGACATCCAATGGAAACAATTAGTGAAACAAACAGCATAGGTGACTAAAGATATGAATAGTTAAGTCAAAACAAAAGACAAATACTTAAAGGGTTGCATGGTCTTTCTCCATGGGATTCTTTTCTTTCCATAATAACATTTTCTTGAGGATTTTTTAATATTGTTTTATACACTGATTAGAAAAAAAAAAGTAAATCATTCTTTTCTTATCAGTGACTTCACAGTTGACAAGTGTGTATCCTGGTGATATTAATCTGTTGTGGCTCTTGATCACAAGTGCTAGTGAGTGAGCAGGAGCTGTTCACTTTAAACATCAATTTCTATGATTTGTATAACTTTCACTGATTATGAGTCTCTGCCCATAGAACATCAGCTCTAAATGAGCAAAGAAGGAGACTGAATATCACCTGAGCATTTTCACATTATCCTGAGGAACTGCAAATTAAATTAAGAGAGTGTCCATATTAAACCATATTCAGTATCAGAACTGTCCAACTGAACGAAGTATTGTTGTAAGAATGATTTTATGCCTTTCAGAGGTAGTCTTCTGCACTAGTGGAGCTGGGAGATGACTCTCTATCAAACAATACCCCAAAAAAACCAAGGTTAGCTCACATTGTACCCCAGTGGAGACAGCTGTACAAGCCTAAAATCTGTTCGTGAAAATAGTTCTGAATTTGTGCAGTTCAGGCCAATGGTCTGCATCTGGGTTCCCTGATTCCAGGTGAGTACCAGACAAGGAAGCCGTTGGTTATTGAAGGGACAGATTGCCCTTTCTTTTCTTTTGTGCTCTTTTTCTTTGCTTTTCACTTGCTTGTTTTTTCTTTCCATCTCAGTCTCTCTCTTTTCCTTGCTTACTCTTTTTCTCTTTCCTATTTTCTCTTTCCTCTTTCCTTCCTCTCTTCCTTCCTTCCTTACTTCCTCCCTTCCTTCCATTTAATCTGTCTTTTTCTCTTCTGTCTTTTTGTCTTTTACTTTCTTTCTCTCCTTTTCTTTCTCTCTTTTCATCAATTATGTAATAAATTCCAGATATACAGTGATTAAGGCCCTAAGGACCCTTCACAATGAAAGCTTCGGTGAAACAGTCAGCTTTAACTGAAAAGGGATTTTATCAATAACTTGCTTTGATTTGTAAGAGTGTAATCTGTATGTCTTGTTATAAATAAAATTATACATACCCACAGACCTATAAATACATATGTGTGTATATGCATAAATTTCATATAAATGCATAGGAAAGCTATCCAGACTGGAAAAACATCTTTGAGTTTGATCAGGTTGTTAATGAAGAAATGAGGTGCAGATATATGGGGAAGAGAAATTACCATGGTACAAATAACACTTGGGAGGAACTAAAATAATAATATGAAAATATTAAGAAGTGAGATGAGAAATATTTCATTGAACTGTTTTAGCAGAGCTCTGCTTATCTATAACATGTACTCAAGCAGTAAAAAAAGTCCAGTGACCTTAATCTCTACCTCAAACCATAATATGTATGTCTTAGCAGAAAGCATGTACCATTTTCAGCAATGATGGCTGAGTATTCCACCAGTTTTTGTCAAAATAACCTTTGTGAAAACAAAACAAAAAAAAAAAAAACAGTTTAATAGTTTAAATTAATTACTCACAACTGGAAATATTCCAAGCCATTTCCCATGTTGGTCAATAGATAATGCTTCCACTGTTTTTCACAAAACAAACCACGTCTGATGTATCAACCAGCATTCAATTTAACTTGATACAGCAGTAGGAGAAAATATTGCTAATGTATCCTACCATCAATCAATGTAGCTCACACTTTGGTAAAAGGCAGTGCATAAAAGATGTTAAGTCCATCTATAGAGAATCCACTGCTGTTGTTCCATGTGGGCACCAGAGACGCAGCTGGAAGCAGCCTGGAGACTATCAAGAAAGATTACAAAGACCTGGGAGCAGTGGTCAGAGACCCTGGAACACAGGTAGTTTTTTCATCATTCCTCCAGGTCAAAAGGAGTGAGGTTTACAGGGCCAGGTGAATCTGGCAAATCAATAGCTGACTACAGGACTGGTGCCAGCCAGGGGTTTGGCTGGTTAGATCATGGGGCTCACTTTGAGAAGCCTGGTCTACTGGGGCTGGATGGGGTCCACCTGACAGAAAAGGGGGAGAATCTCTTTGGTCAGAGGCTTGCCAACCTCTTGAAGAGGGCTTTAAACTAGAGTTCCCAGGGGAGAGGAACTGTAATCTATGCCACTCTTACCAATACGATGCTGATATCAGTAGTAGAGGCCCATAACCTGGAGATGGGTTGCAGGTCAGCATGAGACCACCTGGAATGCAGCTTAAAAGAAAAATATCCACTCCAGCCAGGGAGCTAGATTCATCAAGACAACTTAAATGTCTCTACGCAAATGCCTGTAGCATAGGGAACAAACAAGAGCAGTTAGACATGTTAGACAGATCATGCAAGGCTATGATCTAATCGGTATCATGGAGACATGGTGGGATGGCTCCTATGACTACAGTGTTGGAATGGAAGGATACAGGCTCTTCAGGAAGGACAGGCAGGGGAGATGAGGAAAGGGTGTTGCCCTCTACATAAAAGACCAGCTGGAGTGCATGTAGCTCTGCCTGGGGATGGATGAGGAGCCAACTGAGAGCTTATGTGTCAAGATTAGAGGGAGGGCAGGGACAGGTGATGTTACAGAGGGGGTCTTCTAGAAGCCACCTGACCAGGAAGACCAGGCGGATGAGGCACTCTATCGACAGATTGGAGCAGCCTCATTTTCACAAGTCCTGGTCCTCATAGGGGAGTTCAACCACCTCGATATCTTTTGGAAAGACAAGACAGGAGGACATAAGCAATCCAGACGGTTCCTGGAATGCATCAATGATAACTTCCTTCTCCAAGTGACAGAGGAGCCAATGTTGAGAGGTGGCGTGCTGGAGCATGTTCTCACCAACAAGGAGAGACTGGTGGGGAATGTCACACTCAAGGGCCATGTTGGCTGCAGTGACCATGAGATTGTGCAGCTCGAGATCCTTAGGGCAGTGAGGAGGGCACACAGCAAGTTCATTACCCTGGACGTCATGAGAGCACACTTTGGCCTCTTCAGGGATCTTCTTGCTGGAGTACAATGGCACAAAACCGTGGATGGAAGAGGAGCACAAGAAAGCTGACTAATATTCAAGGACCACCGCTGCCAAGCTCAGGAGTGATGCATACCGACAAAGAGGAATTCACTCAAAAAGACCAGGAGGCCTGCATGGATAAACAAGGAGACCCTGGACAAACTCAAACAGAAAAAGGAAGCCTACAGAGGGTGGAAACAAGGACAGGTAGCCTCGGAGGAATACAGAGAAATTGTCTGAGCAGACAGGGATCAGGTTAGGAAAGCTAAAGCCCAGATAGAGGTAAAGCTGGCCAGGGGTGTCAAAGGCAACAAGAAAACCTTCTATAGGTATACCAGTGACCAAAGAAAGACTAGGGAAAATGTGGGCCCACTCAGGAAGCAAATGGGAGACCTGGTCACCCGGGACATGGAGAAGGCTGAGATACTCAACAGCTGTGCCTCAATCTTCAGTGGGTAGGGCTCTAACCACACTGCCCAAGTTACAGAAAGCAAAGGCAGGGACTGGGAGAATAAGGTACTGCCCACTGTAGGGGAAGACCAGATTTGAGACCAGCTGAGGAACATGAAGGTGCACACGTCCATCAGACTTGATGATTTTCGTTCCCGGGTCCTGAAGGAACTAGCAGATGAAGTTGCCAAGTCACTATCCATCATATTTGAGAAATTGTGGCAGTTTGGTGTAGTTCCCACGAACTGGAAAAGGGGAATCTTAACCCCCGTTTTTAAAAAGGTAAAAAAGAGACATGGGAACTACAGGCCAGTCAATCTCACCTCTGTGCCTGGCAAGATCAAGGAGCAGATCCTCCTGGAAACTCTGAGAAGGCACATGGAAAATAAGGAGGTGGTAGGTGACAGCCAACATGGCTTCACCAAGGGCAAATTGTGCCTGACAAATTTGGTGGCCTTCTATGACGGCCTTACAGCATTGGTGGATAAGGGGAGAGCAACAGATGTCACCTATCTGGACATGGACAAAGCATTTGACACTGTTCCAGACAACATCCTTGTCTCTAAATTAGAGGGACATGGATTTGACCAATGGACTACTAGGTGGATAAAGAACTGGCTGGATGGTTGCGCTCAAAAGAGTTGTGGTAAACAGCTCCATGTGGTGAGCAGTGACAAGTGGTGTTTCTCAGGGGTCAGTACTGGGACCAGTGCTGTTTAACATCTTTGCTGGTGACATGGATGTTGGGATGGAGTGCACCCTCAGCAAGTTTGCCGATGACACCAAGCTGTGTGGTGCAGTCGAAATGCTGGAGGGAAGGGCTGCTATCCAGAGGGACCTGGACAGACTTGAGAGGTGGGCTTGTGCAAACCTCATGAAGTTCAACAAGTCCAAGTGCAAAGTCCTGTACACGGGCCGTGGCAATCCCAAGCACAAATACTGGCTGGGCAGAGAACAAATTAAGATGATCCCTGAGGAGAAGGACTTGGGGGTGTTGGTTGATGAGAAACTAAACATGAGCCAGCAATGTGTGCTCACAGCCCAGAAAGCCAACCGTATCCTGGGCTGCATCAAAAGAAACATGGCCAGCAGGTGGCCAGGGAGGTGATTCTGCCCCTCTGCTCTGCTCTCATGAGACCACACCTGGAATACTGCATCCAGCTCTGGAGCCCTCAGCATAAGAAGGACATGGACCTGTAGGAGCAAGTCCAGATGAGGGCCATGAAAACGGTCAGAGGGCTGGAGCACTTCTACAGGATATGAAGACAGGCTGAGAGAGTTGGTATTGTTCAGCCTGGAGAAGAGAAGACTCCAGGCATACCTTATAGCAGCTTTCCAGTATCTGAAGGGCGCCTACAAGAAAGCTGGAGTGGGACTCTTTACAAGGGCGTGTAGCAATAGGACAAGGGATAATGACTTCAAACTGGACGAGGGTAGATTTGGAATGGATATGAGGAAGTATTTTTTCACTCTGAGGGTGGTGAGGCACTGGAACAGGTTTCCCAGGGAAGTTGTGGATTCCCCATCCCTGGAAGTGTTCAAGGCCAGGTTGGACCGGTCTTTGAGCAACCTGGTCTAGTGGAAGGTGTCCCTGCCCATGGCAGGCGGTTTTGAAGTAGCTGATCTTTAAATTCCGTTCCAACCCAAACCGTTCTGTGATTCTATGATTCTGAGTCTTCATGGGGTGACCTTATTCTTTAAAAAATATGAGCCCCTTTCACAGTGTATTCTGTAGCGGTAATGATTGTATGATTGTAGAAAGTCCTTTGAATTATCAGCAAGGATTTTGTTACTAATTTTTTTAAGCAGTTTTAATATATTTTCACTGTTGCTGGAACTACTGATAATACATAGATATCTAGACAAATCATTTGTGTGAGATGTCATATTCATGATACGAAAAGGGATGAAAGCTTGTCACCATCATTCCATTTCCATTATGATCTCTTCATTTCATACTGTTTTACAATGTTTTTAATTTAAGCCACCCCCCAAAAAAAACCTATTTTGGTGCAATGCACCAATTTGGCGCTGTACCCTCCCCTTTCCAAAAAGATGTGATCTGAGAAGTCAGTCCAAGCAGATGTTACGCATACATGCACTTAAATTTTTTTTTGTTATACAAACAAAAAGAAAATTCCATTTCCTACTTTTTGTTTGCAGTGTATATATGGAAAGATTAGAATATTCAAAACCAAACTAATCCTCTTATGCTTATATTTAGTGCTGCATTAATGGCTGCTTGTGATCATTTTGGGAAAACTCTGCAGTGTTGTTTTTCTAGCTTTACAGGTTAAACACTGAATCTGACAAAGTGCTCACTGACCACTCCATTTGACTTTAATTGTCTTATTCTCGATGTGACACTGACATCAACTTGATTGGCTTAAGTAACTTTGAATGCCTTCCGGAAAACAACATCCATCCCCGTCCATGCCCTCCTTACCCACACTTTTTCTACCAGCAAAGGTGGTTCCAGACTAGAAAAAAGCTAATCCCTCTTTCAGTGCAGGTTTCACCCACATGTGCTGAATATGTTCCTGTCTCACCCCATGGCTTTCAGGTGAGAGGAGAAGGAAGTACACATTCTCCAGTACCATCAAAATCTAAGTCCTGAAATAAAAATCTTCCAAATAAGAGATCAGAATATTTGAAGATAAAAGCACCTATCATATCTTCCTAAAGCTTCTCTTCAACGTAAAAAGTTGACTATGATCTGTGGGCTGAGAGTGCTATTTGTTGGCAAACATTAAAATACTTTCAATTTATCTATCAAGTGCCTTAGCTCTGGCAGCCATAGTGGATTCTTAGACAGCTGCTTGTAAACCGAAGGCTAAGTATGACAAAGAAGATTTAAAACAAAACATAAATTTTCTTTAGACCTATGGGCACTTTGTTTCTGTTCAACAGCTGTTCAAGAAGTGACTGTGCTACAGGAAAACTAAGCATGGTAGTGGATTTAGAATATTTTGTTACAGTCTGCTTCATACCTTCACAGGAAAAAAATGTGAGGTTTTTATAAAATGTTCTAAACAGCCATACCATAAAACCTGTCTTTCACTTGTTTAACTCTGGTATACTATTGCTGACATCTTATGATCACATTTTCTTAAAAAAAGAAAAAAAAAAAGAAGACTTACTTTATGAGTGTTACAGACTTACATTGTCTATAGCAATAGCTAACGTTGTCTCATGACTATTTAAAGTCAGTTGAAAGCCCACTGGCTTCCTTAGTAAGCTGAATTGTCATTCCTTTATAATTTTGAATTTGAGGATGTCACAGAACCTTTTGAAGCAACCTAACCACTGTCAGAGGCTGACAAATTATCATGCAGGCCACAATTCTGCTTAGCAAAACGCTCAGCTTCTCCCTCATTAACATTCCAGATAAGGAAACACCTTCGCTTCTGATTTGCTTAAATCAGACCAGCAGGCAGTGCACTAAACTCTTCAAAGGCAGCTGCCCTTAACCTTTTACGTTTCACCGCTTTGCTTTTATCATCCTTTTCAACTAAACTTAAAAGTTCCTGCTTACTCCATTGTCACTCCCAGAGCGTTTGCTGGCTAGTCCCAGGGCAGTTTTGATATACAGTACTTCATCCAGAATCTGTTTTGCCCTTCATGATTATTGACTTTTCTAATAAGGCTGCAATTCTTTTGAGAATATGTGTACACATAGAAACACACATGCACACGCACCCACACACATATACATCACAGATTTACGGCATCGCAGCACTGTATCTCACCTCAGGAGATAGCCCAATCCCACTTCTGCTCAGAGCAGGGTTGGCTACAGGAGGTTGCTCAGGGAGGGACATGTCCAGGCAAGTTTGAATATGTTCAAGAATGGAGGTTCCACAGCTTCACTGTAAGACCTGTGCCAGTAAAGAATATTTTCTTTAATTTAAATCTTTTAATTTAAGAAATCTTTTCTTTAAAACATCTTTTCTTATGTTTTACTGGAATTCCCTTTATTCCAGTTTATGCTTATTACCTCTCATCATGTCACTAGACCCCACTGAGAAGAGTCTGGTTCTCCCAATCCCGTATTTATACACATGGATAAGATTCCCCTGAGCCCATTCTTCTCCAGACTAACACTCCCAGTGCTCTCAGCCGCTCCTCGCATGACAGATGCTCCAGTCCCTTCATAAGCTTTGCGATCCTCTGCTGGACCCACTCCAGTATGTCTGTGTCTCTTTTGTAGTGGGGAGCCCAGATTTGAACACTGAACCTGGAATTGTCTCACCAGTCAGAGTAGAGAATAGGAATCAAGTCCCTTCATCTGCAGGCAACAGTCTTCCTAACACAACCTAGGAGGCTGTTGGCCTTCTTTGCTGCAAGGGCACAGTGGTTGCTCATGGTCAACCTGGTGTCCATCAGGATTATTAGCTACGTCACCTTCCTAGGGGCTGAGGTGAGGTATACCGTCATGTAGTTGGCTAGATCCTCCTTCTTGCCTTTCTTGAAGACAGGAATAACATTTGCACTCTTCAAGTCCTCAGGAACATGACGTACACACTGAGGGATATAGATAAAATTCCTAGATATGGACATTCTGTGGTGGTATAAGTAAGCAGTAACAGTGTTATGTGAACATAGTTCAGCCTGTCAAAGATGTTCTGGATGGCAAGGAAGTGGATCATACAGCAATTCTTTTCATTCCTCGCTCCAGAACATTCAAGGTGGCAGCTCTGAAGAATTACTCATCCTTCCTAAGGGCAATCACATATGTGGACTTGAAAGAGACATCTCTTCTCACTTCTTTATGATATTAAGTACACTTGTAAAAGTAGGTATAATATAGCATCGATTATGCAGGTTATTGCACTTCCAAGCCAAAAAATATCACTTTCAAACCATAATTGACACCATAATTTTTCACAGCTGACTACAGATTTTTCAGTTCCAACATATTGCTCTCAGCACAAGGGCAATATTTTCCTCTCTCTCACTTTTCATGAAAGCTAAGTCCTACTGCTTTGTTATGCCTACCATGCCTGTAGAACTAAAGGTGGCAGATCTGGGTTCTTTTTGATCACAGTATGACCTAAGGGAACTGCTACACTACAAGCAACAGGGAAAAGATTTTTGGTTTTGGGGTTTTTTTGAAGTCACAATATTTGTGGAGGTAATAGTTGGAATTGAGGTTGAAAGGGCTCAGATTTTATATTAGGGAAACTAGTAGTTCTATATAAGGAGGAATTAATGGAACTTCACTTCCCAGATTGTGAACAGATTCTCTGATGTCTAATAGTATGTTGTAGTTGATTCATTTTTTTTCTTTCAGTTAAATTATTAATAACTTCTCTGCCTTATGTGGCTATTCTGTTTCTTAATAAAGCTTAAGTGCATGCTACTGCCTTAACCAAGGGAATATTTCTAATTCACATGTCTTCAGTAACTGTACTTTCTTTGAATTCTCCAATCCTTTGGTGAGTTTCAATGTCATTTGGCAAAGGATTCAAAAAAGGGAAGAAAAGAGGGCTACACACATAATATGAAGAAAAAATCAGCTTTAAAGTTGAACCACGGATTTTGCCTAAGAAAACTGAGCTGGGACATCATATATCTCTGTTCCTAGCCTCAATTCAGGGTGTAAAGACCAGTACACACTGTAATGTTATACACAAAGGTATAGCATTTTTGGAGTGAGAAAGGGCAGAGTTTTCTTCTCTTTCCTGTATTCCTACTTTGGTACCTTCCTATACTCCTACTTTGGTACTTGTGTCAGCTTCTGCAGGAAGAAAGGAAGAACACAGCAGGATCCAGCCCATGCCTTACTAGTAAATCACTGTGAAGGGCTTTCTGTGCTTATGGAATCCAAAGAAACAATGCACTGGCTCAGCTCATGTGTTTTCCCTCACACATGCAAAACCAGAGGCCATTAGAAGTGGGCCGCTTCTGCTGCAGATCTGATTTTTAGGTACGTATGAAAAGGGAAAGTGAACTTGACTTGTGGTGTTTGATTGTGTTCATTACATGCTTATCCTCAGAGAAGTATGTGTTGAGATCACAAGAAATACTTGCACCCAGTGCCTTTGGACTTCCAGCATTTTGGACTTCCTCAGTGTTTGCTTCTCCTAGCAAGAGCCAATTCTGTTCTGCAGATGGATCATGGTCATGATCAGTGATCCATCCTCTCCAACCGTGTCTTTCAGCTGCTGCCTATTTTCAGTTTTCAGTATCATCTAGGTATTCTAAAGTCTATGAATATTGCACGTAAGCAGGGAATAACGCTGTCTCCTCTGAAAAAGCGGAACCTGGATAGAGTCAAACTCATACTTCCTCCATTGTAGCGTCCCTTTATTCACATATATCTGTCTCTGCTACTTCTGGTGCTAGAATTCCTATTTTAATAATAGGAATATCTATTTTTAAATTTATATTATGCTCTGGTTGCTTCTGTATCTTATATTGCTGACACCACAATTTCAAGACACTCCAGACACACAAATAAGCTCTTCTGTAGTGAAGAACAAGAAAAAAAAAACCTCAAAACTACTCACAGAAGAGTTATCAGATATTTCTAGCTGTTGTCTAGTAGGAATAGATATAGAGTCAAAAGCTCCCAGACAAGAAATGACAATCCAGAGCCAGAATTACTTACTTTCCAACATATATTACTAACACAATTTTTAAAGGTATTCCAGGTTTTTACCAGACTCCATGCAACCATGCCTCCCAACCTGCAAGATATGCCTTAAACCTGCAAGACACGTGAATCTTTCAAATATTAAAACACAAAGGTACATTTAAAGGTTGCTTTAATGTCTAAGGCATCAGAGTAGGTCCTTCTGGTTTTATTCATGTGACCAAAAATAAATTCAGTATCACATCAGGTCCATTGCATATTTTAGATTTAGCTTTTCAGAAGACAATTCAGTAGGTCAAGGAAACATGCAGATTTTTCTTAGTTACACAATGCCTACTGATTTGAATCTCATGTATATAATGAAAAAAATCTAAGGAAATATGTCCTTGGTGTCCTCTATAACCTTTTTTTCTGCTTATGATATTGTTTATAATCATCACTGCATGAATTCCAGGATGAGACCTGTCTAACTTTTTACATTAAGGGATAAAGCTTCAATTATAATGCTGAATTGAAGAGAGAGTTTGATTTACCAGTGTTAAAGTTGCTGTGGCTGTGTGACCTAGAAATAACCATGATTATAAAAATACAGTTCTCTGAAAACTTAAGGATAAATTAAGCAATGTTCGATTGTCAAAGCATGCTGTAAAAGACTTTGAGCTAAACCCCACACCATATGAGAAAATACAGCATTTGATTGACCAATGGAAGCGGACCTGAACTAATTCCAGTTGAAGTCAATAAAATGGTTTCCATTCACATCAAAAGAATTACTATCAGCCTTAAAACATGAATTTCCATACCTTAGCATTATTAATAATTGGAAAGCTTCATTTCCCTAGTAATACTTGGAAAACCACAATTGTACCTACGAGGAAATATAGGCCTTTTCTTCAAAGACAATCTTTCCAAAGACAAGAGCAAGTTGAGGGTGGGGAAGTTTCTAGGGAGAGGTGTTAACTGCAGAGCTGTTAAACAGTTTGCAGAAGGATGGGTGTCTCCTCAAAGAGAAGGATGTTCATGAGCACAGGGAAATATTATACATTTAATTAATTTAAATTTAAAAAAAAATACACAGAAAGGACTTCAGTAGACCAAGAAATCTTCCAGAGGTCTGATCCAAGCAAAATGACTGGCAAATACATCAAAAAAGTTCCATATGCAGGCTCATCATTGAAAGTTTTGCTAGACAAAGTGGGGGGAAACAGACATCTAGACCTAAAATGATAGAGCAAATTGAACTGCTGTGTAGCAGCTCAGTAACTGCCAGATTTAAACTACTGACCTGGATCTTCCTTCTTGCCCTTCTCAAAGATAAGAGTGACATTTGATTTCTTCCATTTCTCAGAAAGCTTCCCCAGTCTCCACAGTATCTCAGAGATGATTGAGCGTTCTCACAATGACATGGGCCAGCTCCCTCAGTGATTGTCGGTGCATCTCATGAGGACACGTGGACTTGTGTGCAATCAGTTTCTTTAAGCGTTCACTAGTCTGATCCTTTTCCAATTGAGAAAAAGTTTCCCGTGTGCCAAACTTCCCTGGTGATCTCAGGGGCCTGGGAATTGTTGGAGGCTGGTCTTACCAGTAAAGACTGAGGTGAAGAAGGCACTGAGTACCTTGGCTTTTTATTTATCCTTTATGCTCAGGTCTCCTGCCCAATTCAACAGTGGCCCACATGTTCCTTGTGGAAGACTATGTGCTGCTGATGTACCTGTAGAAATATTTCTTGGTTTATGTCCCTTGCCAGATTTTACTCTAGGTGGGCTTTGTTTTTTCTAACCCCACACCTGCACACTCAGATATTCTCTCTGTATTCCTCTCAGGTCATCTCCTTTCCTTTATATGTTTTTTTGGGAGATCCTTGTCCATCCATGCATCCTTCTGTCACCTTTGTTTGATTTCCTACATATGGGGGTTAGCCATTCCTGAGCTTAGAATAGGTGATACTTGAAAAATCAATGAGGTCTCCTGGACGTCATCTACCTGGGCTTGTACAAAGCATCTGACACTGTCCCTCATGACATACTTGTCTCTAAATTGGAGAGACATGGATTTAACAGATGGACCACTCAGTGGATAAGGAAGTGGCTGGACAGTTGCACTCAAGGAGTTGCAGTCAATGGCTTCATATTCAAGTGGTGAGCAGTGACAAGTAGTGTTCCTTAGGGATTGGTACTAGGACCGGTACTATTTAACATCTTTGTTGGTGACATGGATGTTGGGATGGAGCGCACTCTCAGCAAGTTTACTGACAACACCAAGCTGTGTGGAGTGGTCTAAATGCTGGAGGGAAGCGCTGCCATCCAGAGGGTCCAGGACAGGCTTGAGAGGTGGGCCTGTGCAAATCTTATGAATTTCAACAAGGCCAAGTGCAAAGTTCTGTACTTGGGCCATGGCAATCCCAAGCACAAATACAGGCTGGGCAGAGAGCAAGTTAAGAAGATCCCTGAGGAGAAGGACTTGGGGGTATTGGTTGATGAGAAACTCAAGATGACCTGGTGTGGTGGGTTGACTTTGGCTGGATGCCAGGTGTCCACCAAGCTGCTCTATCACTCCCCTCCTCATGACAGAGGAGGGAGAAAATAAGATGGAAAAAACTTGTGAGTCGAGATGAAGTCAGTTTAATAAAGCAAAAACAAAGGCCACATATGAAAGCAAAGGAAAACAAAAGATTTTATTCTCTCCTTCCCACCAGCAGGTGATGCCCAGCCACTTCCCAGGAATCAGGGCTTCAGTACACGTAATAGTTGCTCTGGAGGACAAATGTCATAAATAACAAATGCCCCCCCCCCCCCCCGCCCACCCCCCCTTCCTCCTCCTTTCTCTTAGCTTTTATTGCTGAGCAAACCTCATATGGTATAGAATATCCCTCTGGTCAGTTTGGGTCGCCTTTCCTGGCTATGTGCCCTCCCAAGATCTTGCCCACCCCCAGCCTACTGGTGAAGGGGAGAATGTTGGAGAGACAGCCTTGAGGCAGTGTGAGCATTACCCAGCAATAGTCAAAACACTGGTGTGTTACTAAGACTTCCCAGCTACCAGTACAAAGCACAGCACTATGAGGGCTGCTATAGGCAAAATTCACTCCACCTCTGCCAGACCCAATACACCTGGCAATGTGCGCTCGCAGCCCAGAAAGCCAACCGGATCCTGGGCTGCATCAAAAGAAACGTGGCCAGCAGGTGGCCAGGGAGGTGATTCTGCCCCTCTGCTCTGCTCTCATGAGACCACACCTGGAATACTGCATCCAGCTCTGGAGCCCTCAGCATAAGAAGGACATGGACCTGTAGGAGCAAGTCCAGATGAGGGCCATGAAAACGGTCAGAGGGCTGGAGCACTTCTACAGGATATGAAGACAGGCTGAGAGAGTTGGTATTGTTCAGCCTGGAGAAGAGAAGACTCCAGGCATACCTTATAGCAGCTTTCCAGTATCTGAAGGGCGCCTACAAGAAAGCTGGAGTGGGACTCTTTACAAGGGTGTGTAGCAATAGGACAAGGGATAATGACTTCAAACTGGACGAGGGTAGATTTGGAATGGATATGAGGAAGAAATTTTTCACTCTGAGGGTGGTGAGGCACTGGAACAGGTTTCCCAGGGAAGTTGTGGATTCCCCATCCCTGGAAGTGTTCAAGGCCAGGTTGGACCGGTCTTTGAGCAACCTGGTCTAGTGGAAGGTGTCCCTGCCTATGGCAGGCGGTTTTGAAGTAGTTGATCTTTAAATTCCCTTCCAACCTTAACCATTCTATGATTCCATGACTCCATTTCCCATAGGGTTCTTCCAAGCAGGTCCCTGAAGAGGCTAAAGACTGCTATCCTGAAGTTCAGGGCTGTGGTCTTTCTTTTTGCCTTGGTCCCTCCTCTGAGGATCCTGAATTCCATCACATCACAGTCACTGCAGTCAAGGCTGCCTTTGACCTTCACAACCCCAGTGACTCATTCCTTGTTTGTGAGTACAAGGGCCAGCTGGGTACCTCTTCTCATTGCCTCCTCTGTCTCTTCAGTCAGGAAGATGTCATTGATGGTCTCCAGGAACCTCCTGGAGTGCTTATTTCCTACTATGCTGTTTCTCCAGTTGATACCAGGGTAGTTGAAGTTATTCAAGTACACACTCATTGACCTCTCTGAAATGCTTATACACTAATGCACGCAGCATGGGGAACAAACAAGAAGAATTAGAGATCTACATGCATTCACAGGGCCATGATCTCATTGCAATTACTAAGACATGATGGGATAGCTCACATGACTAGAACGCTGTCATGGAGGGCTATGTTCTCTTTAGGAAAGATAGGCCAGCGAGGCGAGGTGGGGGAGTCGCTCTTTATGTGAGAGAGCAACTGGAATGCATTGAGCTCTCCCTGGGGGCAGACGAAGAGCAAGTTGAGAGCTTGTGGGTAAGGATTAAGGGGCAGGGTAACATGAGAGTCACCATTGTGGGTGTTTATTACAGGCCACCTGATCAGGATGGGGAAGTTGATGAGGCCATCTACAGACAGGTGAGAATTGCCTCACAGTCGCAGGCCTTGGTTCTCATTGGGGACTTCAACTACCCTGATATCTGCTGGGAAGGCTACACAGCTAGGAATGTACAGTCCAGGAGGTTCCTCCAGTGCATTAATGATAACTTCTTGACTCAGGTCGTAGAAGAGCCTACAAGGAGAAGTGTACTGCTGGACCTAGTACTGACAAACAAAGAGGGACTGGTGGAGGATGTTAAGGTTGGGGGCAGACTTGGCTGTAGTGATCATGAGAAGACAGAATTCAGCATTAAGTGCAGTATGCACAAAATGACAAGTAGGGTTGAAACCTTAGACTTCAGGAGGGCTAACTTTGAGCTCTTCAAGACATTGCTGGGAGAAATCAAATGGGAGAGGGCTCTAGAGGGTAAGGGGGCCCAAGAGAGCTGGCTGGTATTCAAGCATCACCTCCTCCAAGCTCAGGATCAGTGCATGCTGAAGAACAAGATATTGGGCAAGGGAAGGAGATCTGCATGGCTGAGCAGGGATCTTCTGAAAAAGCTCAGGTGGAAGAAGGGAGTTTACAGGATGTGGAAAAGGGGGGTGACGACTTCGGACGAGTATAAAAATGCTGTCAGGGTATGCAGGGAAGAAATGAAGAAAGCCAAGGCAGCCTTGGAATTGAACCTGGCAAGCGATGTCAAGGCCAATAGCAAGGGTTTCTTTAAGTATACAGGAGACAAAAGGAAAACCAGGGAAAATGTGGGCCCGCTCTTGAACGAGACGGGTGCTGTGGTGACGGATGATGCAGAGAAGGCGGAGTTGCTGAATGCCTTCTTTGCTTCTGTCTTCACTGCTCGGGCCAGCTCTCGGGAGTCCCAGACTTTGCAGGTAACAGAGAAAGTCTGGAGGAAGCAAAACTTTCCCTTGGTTTGAAGAGGAACAAGTTAAAGAACAATTAAGTAAACTGGATACCCACAAGTCCATGGGGCCTGATGGGATGCAGCCGCGAGTGCTGAGGGAACTATCAGAAGTCATTGCTGGGCCACTCTCCATCATCTTTGAAAGGTCCTGGAGAACAGGGGAGGTGCCTGAGGACTGGAGGAAAGCCAGTGTCACTCCAGTCTTCAAAAAGGGCAAGAAGGATGACCCGGGAAACTACAGGCTGGTCAGCCTCATCTCCATCCCTGGAAAGATGATGGAACAGCTCATTCTGACCATCATCTCCAAGCATCTGGAGGAAAAGAAGGTTATCAGAAGTAGTCAATGTGGATTCACCAAGGGGAAGTCATGTCTGACTAATCTGATAGCCTTCTATGATGGCGTGACTGGATGGGTGGATGAGGGGAGGGCAGTGGATGTTGTCTACCTTGGCTTTCAACACCGTCTCCCACATCATCCTCACAGACAAGCTTAGGAAGTGTGGGTTAGATGAAGGGACAGTGGGGTGGATTGAACAGTGGTTGACAGATAGAGCTCAGAGAGTTGTGGTTAGTAGCACAGAGTCTAATTGGAGGCCAGTAACAAGTGGTGTCCCTCAGGGGGCAGTACTGGGTCCAGTCCTGTTCAATATATTCATCAATGACCTGGATGAAGGGATAGAGTGTACCATCAGCAAGTTTGCTGATGATACAAAACTGGGAGGGGTGGCTGACACGCCGGAAGGCTGTGCTGCCATACAGCGTGACCTGGACAGGCTGGAGAGTTGGGCAGAGAGGAACCTGATGAAATTCAACAAGTGCAAGTGTAGGGTACTGCATCTGGGGAGGAATAACCCCATGCATCAGTACCGGTTGGGGGCTGACCTCCTGGAGAGCAGCTGTGTGGAAAGGGACCTGGGAGTCCTGATGGACAACAGGATAACCATGAGCCAGCAATGTGCCCTGGTGGCCTTGAGGGCCAATGGCATCCTGGAGAGCATCAAGAAGAATGCGGCCAGCAGGCCGAAGAAGGTCATCCTCCCCCTCTACTCTGCCCTGGTGAGGCCGCATCTGGAGTACTGTGTCCAGTTCTGGGCTCCCCCATTCAAGAAGGACAGGGAACTGCTGGAGAGAGTCCAGCAAAGAGCTACTAAGATGGTTAGGGAATTGGAATATCTTTCTTAAAAGGAAAAGCTCAGGGACTTGGGTCTTTTTAGTCTAGAAAAAAAGAAGACTGAGGGGTGATCTTATCAATACTTATAAATACTTAAGGGGGGGGGGGGGGCAGGTAGATGAGAATAGTCTTTGTTTCAGTGGTGCCCAGTGATAGGACAAGAGGTAACGGGCACAAACTGGAGCACAGGAAGTTCCATCTTAACATGAGGAGAAACTTCTTTACTTTGAGGGTGGCAGAGCACTGGAACAGGCTGCCCACAGATGTTGTGGAGTCTCTGACTCTGGAGACATTCAAAACTCTTCTGGACGCTGTCCTGTGCAACCTGCTGTAGGTGACCCTGCTGTGGCAGGGGGGTTGGACTAGATGATCTCCAGAGGTCTGTTCCAACCCTGACCATTCTGTGATACTGTGATTCATGAGAAACATGGCCTGTGAATGTAAGTCAGTTCTAGCCTCATTTACTTGTTCTTCCTAATCAGGTGGGCTGTATCAGACATCCACTATGTCACCCATACTGGTCTGCTTTTAACCCTTACCCATAAGCTCTCAGCTGGCTCATTATCTACCCTTAGGCAGAACTCTGTGTAATCCAACTGCTCGTTCATATAAAGGGCAACTCCCCCTCCTCATCCTCCTGCCCCGTCCTTCCTAAAGAGCCTATATCTCCCTACTGCAGCTCTCCAGTCATGCAAGACATTCCACCACACCTCTGTGATCCCAAAAAGATGATAACTCTGCGAATAAACACAAATGTCTAATTTCTTATGTTTATTCTCCATGCTGCATACATTGCTGTATAGGCACTTCAGAGAGGCACTCTGGCATGCCAATTTTCCAGAAAAGATCTGGGGTTTTTTTCCATAATTGTGCTTTGTAGGCACTTCCTTGCTTACATGCAAATGCTTGAGGTGACTCTGCTTAAGACCTGCTTTATTGATTTTGTATTCCCTTTTGTTCACCTCACCCCAGACCCTTTGCTTGTCAACCGTGTTTGTCATTCCCTCACAGGTGTTCACTTTGCCTCTCCCATGTCAATCCTAATTAAAGCCTTTCTTACTAGTTCAGTCTTACTGGCAAAGACAACTTCACCCTGCCTAGTGAGATGGATCCCATCTCTCCCAAGCAGATTTTGATCCTTGAATAGGCTCCCATAGTCATAGAAACAAAAATTGTCTTGCTGACAGCAGCTCTGCACCCAATAGTTGATACATAGTACCAGTGCCCTCCTCCTTATACCCTTTCCCCTCACCAGCAAGAATGAGGAAACACCGCCTCATCCCCATTCCCCTAACTGCCACCAGCAGACCTCTATAGTCATTTTTTATACACTCCAGTTTGCTGCTGGCAGTGTCATTGGTGCCTACATGGAAGAACAGATTGCTAGAAGTCAAGGCCTCCTGTAATTCTCACCTCTCCTGGCAGGAGCAAGTGCCCTGAAGTTCCTCAAAGGGTTCCCAGGAGTGCTCCAACAGTCTCCAATGATTCTTCCGGTTGATTTGGAAGATCTTGGAGCAGGATCAGTGAAGTGTTGCACAAACGGCTGTGTCTTTTGGCTGCCTCTGTTAGAAATTTGGGGAGGGAGGAAGAAAAATGAAAACAATATGTGATTAAAAGCCTTTTGACACTTCTATCTGACATCCCCTGTACCCTACGCTGACTTTCTATGCCTTCCCCCTCACCTCAAAGCACCTTTCTGCTCATTTACCCCCGAGGTGACTGGGTACCCAAAGTGTGCTTCTCACCTCCTCTTCATAGGTTCCTGCTACTGCAGCCGCCCCACTCACTGTTCTCCCCTTGCAGGTCAACTAGAACAACTTTCATAAAATCTAACTACAATATTTCTGTAAGCTAGAAACTCCTACTCACTACTAGCTTGAAAGAAAGCCCTTTCTACACAGAAGGTTATCATTACAGTTTTAATTTTAGCATGTGGGTTTCTGCATGTCACAAACTCCCTCAGGATTTCAGAGGATCAGGAACACCTTTACTACTTTCCTATATATCAGAGGGCTTTCCTGGCTCTCACTGCTAACCAACTCTCACTTCTAACTGATTATACCAACACCTAAATTAGCCTTTGGAGTTGATAAAGTACATCCATAACAGACAACACATTCATAGGAATTAAGAAAAAAAAAGTGAAAAAATGAAGGAGAAAAAAAGTATGCATTTTTTTGGACTTCCCACCACCATAAGAGGTGTGTGATCTCTGCCATAGACATTTTCATTGATCCTGAAAAACATCGTTCTCAGGCTGCATTTCCCCAGGAGAGCCTGTCCTGCTGACCCATGTGTGCTGTCTCTGCTTTGAGACCACTCAGAAATTACAGCCATTTTCTCTTCCCCTCTTTGTTCCCCGGTACAAGCCTATTTACCTCTAACCAATTGAGGGAGTCAGTTTATAAGAGTGCCAAAATGGAGGACTAGTTAGTCTGTTTGGTGAGGCAAATGTTGCTGTGCTAAAACAGATGGCATTGTCATGTTTACCCTACTTACTAACAACTCTGATTCACTCAGGAATGAAACAACTATCCTACCTTCCACAAACACCCACTAAAAAAGTTAGTGACAGTAAGTCTGCTTATTGACTTGTATCCTATTTACTGAGTCATAAATGCTTATATCAACCTGTGTGTTAATAAACACATACTGAAGTTCTCCGGTTGGAATAGATGCATTGTTTATATTCTATCCCTGATTTGGGTGAGATACTTTGGGATAATGATGGCCAATGAGTATCTAACTCCTCATATCCAAATTTTGACTTATCTTCCTTCCCAAGCTTGTCTTCTAAGGACACTGTAACAGTTCCTGGGTCAAGGTTTTTCATAAATGTTACCTTCCTTTATTATACTGGAAAACTGCTCTAATGGTAGTTGTTAATATTATTCCCCCAAATCCCATCAATTTAATTATAGTTGCCAGCATCCCTTTTACTCTGAATGAGATTCAACCTGTTGATGCCATTGGCTTATTTTGTACTACATGCTGCTGCACGATGTTTGCTATAACATCATCTTTTGTAATCAGGTCAAGTAACTGTAGAAAATTTCCTTTATTGACTGATTCTATGGACTCATCATGGCCTCTCAGTGCTAATTCTTTCTCTCCTGGCACAAAAGATAATTACTTCTATTACTGTCCTAAAATAACATGTTTAATTGACAGTCATTTTCTGAAGATGCCCATTAGTTCAATGACACCTCAGTTTCCGTGTGACAGGGATTGAGTGTATAATTTATTTATCCTTGAAACCCCAGTCCAGTACTAAAATCTGATGAATAGTAAAGCACAATTGTCTACTCTGTTTTTCAGTGTGCTTTAAGAGAGGCTAAAGAATGCTAAATAATTTTGCCACAGTAGAGGAGCTGGGAGGACAGAGGTACTCACACTGATAGTTGTGAATATCATACAAGACATTGATGGCTTTGTCAGTGATTTCACAAGGACAGGGAAATTTGAAATTCTGCATAGCATAATATGTGAAAAGTTGGGAGAGATAAGCTTCCCTACAGATGCCCCAATTTATGCACAGATAGTGCCTCTCTCTCACGAGTTCACAGTTCTTACAATTTAGTAATTACTATAAAGTAACTATTTAGATTCAGTTGAAGCTTTTACATCGTGTTGCCTTGGAGATTCTGCATGCAAGGAAAAAAAAGATAGCACCCCACTGTAAGAGTTATAGACTGTGTATAGCTTCATTCATTCTTCCAGAGACCTCCTCTACAATTTTATACAGACCTTTTGCTTTTTTTGCAACCCAGTCCTTAGTCTGGAAGGACACCTGGGTTGCTCTGGTTATGTTTTTAAATGAAAACTTTGCTTTTTATGTTTTCGGTTGTTTGGTTTGTTTGTTTGTTTGTTTTTTTTAATGAAGCTGAATTCTCCCTGTTTTTGACAATAAATTTAGGGTACTTAAAAATTTAAATTTTCTTTGAAATTGAAATCAAAATTATTTTGACCAGTTTTTACCATCACTTATTAAGGCTTACTTTCTTACTGCCTAAAGATCCTTTCCAAGTCTCACCTTCTCTGCTGACACATACAATAACATAAAAATCATTAGATAAATCCACAATTTAGTATGTGGAAAGCTATTTTATCCTCTACAGAGGTATGCTAGTTATTTTTAAGTGCAAGTCAGGCAATCAGTAGAAACTGCTATTTTACATTCACCTGTTTCCTCTCTTCATTGAGTCTCTGTGATACAGGAAAGCAGTATATATTCAGTTTCAGGATCCATTGCAAAAATTAAAATGGAACCACCAATGAGTGGGTATATGTTTGTAGGCAGGATCTTCTGTCATTTTAGATGGGACCCATTTATCCAGCACATGGTCTTATTTAGAAGTTTTGTAATAAAACGGCAATAAGTTGTTCCAGTAAAAGTATGGAAATATGATGCCAAAATTTTTATCATAAAAGGTGTACCTTGAAATTTTGCTTTCATTTCTGGATTCAGAAAGGAAAATATTTATTTGTTATAAGCAACCATAGTTCTTTCTAGGTTTTACAATGTTTTGCATAATTTCCCCTCTACATCCAGTATTTCTGTGGATACTTAGAATAAATTGGATATCATTGCTTCTATATTCCTTCCAAAAGTCTAAAAATTAGAGAAAATTATCAGGATAATACTTCTACTGCACATCTGCAGAGACATAAAATGTTTTACAGGTGCTTGACCCAGAGACAAAGACTGCAGAACAAGAAGTCACGAGCACTTCCCCCTAAATCCTGACAGTCTTTCAGATGACACTTGCCCTTGGTTATCCACTTTGAAAAGATAAGTTGTTGTAAGCATCCAAAAGCATCAGATATCAGGAATCTGTTTTTAAAACAGCTACCATTAAAGGCTACTCTGACAAAAGAAACCCCAACAGTTTGAAAATGTTACGAAACTGTGTACTTCATAAAGAAAAGCTGCCATTAGCAAATGTATTTTTTTTTTATGAATGAATTATTTTGTAATGAAAGAGGTCTTTCCGTATTCTCTTGCCTTCAGTTTACAACAAAGTACTGGACCTGATACAGTAGTTGCAGAGTGGGTATTCCAAGCCTGATGTAGTATGGACAAAGCCATAACTAACAAGTTACTGGATAAGATGGTATGACAGACAAGACTTCCCTTGATACAGCCATATTTTCATGGACTTGATGTAGAAAAAAAGCCTTCCCTAAAAAAATATTTAGCTAGTGTGAGCTAGTTTTTTCTTAATTTGCTTTTGGGAGGCATAATTAATTAGAATTTATTCTAGTCCCCGAAACTGGAAGGCAATTCATACTGCCAAATTACATTAAAAAATAGTGCTGCAGTCTGGGAACAGTAATGATGAACATCTTTTTTCTTCCTTTCAGCTGGAACTACTGGGAATGCTGATATCAGCAGGTTAACAACCGCTTGTGAAGTTTGGCCATCTCTTCAAGTTTCAACCAGTGACCCAGAGGTCATGGAAAAGCTGTAAGCAGTATTCCTAACTTTGTAAGACCTCTGCCTTTCTTGTTAGGTGAAAGCCCATGGGGAATGCACAGAAGCTCATATTGTAAGGAATTGCTAGTACAGCTTTGCAGGGTCAGCCGAAAACAAATTTCTGGCAGTCTGTAGGAGGCTTATCAACAAGACCTGTTCTGGACAAAAAAACTTTGCCAAATTAATGCTTGTTAATGAAATAGTGGCAGGCCAGCCCTCTTATTTGACATCCTTTGTGTCCTTATATGCCAGAAATACTGCCTGTACAGCAGCTGGTAATCCTCCAGCAGTAATCACAAATAGCACTAGACAAGAAATGTTCTTTCTGCCTGTATAACAGGTCATTGATACTTTCTATCACAACTGTATGACACGACTGAGGTGACTAGAATAACTAGTAATGAAAAGTAACTCTTTTCTGAATCATTTCAGAAAACACTGCTGGACAACTCGTCTTGTTTTTACAGTCATTCAAAGATGAGGTGTCTCAGAGGACTCAAGCTTGTTATTACCTTTGATACTTTTGTGAAAGGAGAAATCATACAATACAAGATGGAATGTCATCACGCTCCAATGATACCCATTTGGAAATGTTACTTTCTGTGACTACAGGCAGACACAGGGCTGTCTCCCCAGTTGCCACAACTGATATGTGGGTGCAAGACAGCAGGCTCTACTCCAGTGGGTCAAGAAAGAGGGGGGATGCTGAAAAAAGGGAGTGCTTCAGAAAATCTTGCACAGCAGCCAACTGGCCCCTCAGCTGAAGAGATTTCACAAGTATTGCCAGTTTGTTTTCTAACCTCTGCCATTCTTAATGGCTCTTGGAACACAATGTCGCCTAAAATGTTTTTTCACTATTTCACCTTCTTTGTGCGAAGAGGTTGTGATCATTTTGTTCTGACAGGGACATTGTCTTGAACATGTGTATCACTGTGATGTGTGTCAGTCCTCAGTAAGTTCTACCTGAAACCTAGAGCTGGTGAAAATGCTACTGTTCATCTCACAAAAGGAATAAATCTATAGACTGCCATTACAAGTCCTGTTGTGTTCTTGCATAGTTTTCCATCAATCACAAAACTTGCTTTTAGGCTGCTTTGATTCAGATACATACAAATCAGGATTCTGGAATTTCTAAGACAAGGTGGAGAGAATCAGTTAATTTGCAGCCCAAGCAATGCCGTACAGCTGACCCACTGAAGTTTTCAGGGAGCATACTCATATAAGGAAATAAATACATCAGCTGAAGTCTGTCCTGGAAGTCTGCTTAGTTCTTGAGTGTATATTCATGTTTATCCAACACAAGCTAGTCTTCACTTGTGTCAAGAGGGCACAGCAGGTTAAAGACGTGCACTTCTCCCTGTTTTTGAAGCAACTTAGGATAACCACTGAGAGCACAAAAAGTGGAAGCAAGGTGCTCTTGATGGCTGTTGATTGTTGAACTGCCAATGTGTAGTGCCTGTGGGAATTTACATGACTTCTGATGACACTGATTAGAGCTGATTTCCTAAAGACAAGCTATTTCACATCAGCATGGTAATGAGTCATGCCCAGTGCTGATCTCTGTTTCTCTCGCAGTTTAAGTACACAACTTTGAAACACTCCTTCTGTGCTAACACTTCAAATATTACAGAAAATGCTGCTCAAATTTTCCAATGAAAGTAAGAGAGTAAATATATGAAACGCTGTATGGAGCTAACTTTTGTAGAGGATCCAGGTTACTGAAGCACCCTGATACAAGTTTCTTTGCAGTATCAGATGTATACAAAGAAGGATGGATGACATGATTATCAGCATGATGACAGCTTTGGAAGAAACATGAAACTTTACAGAGGATTAAAAATAATGTGAGTAGTATTTGTTGTGTCACATACTTTGATCTGAGCTCTTAACCTGCTGGAGAGGTGCTCTCTGGCAATCTACATCATTAACAGAGGTTAAGAATATCTGGGTAACTAAAAAGATTTAAAAGACTGTCTGGGTAACATTCAGTTCATCTTTTACCAATCTGACAGTAGCTTTTTTTAAGAAGAAAACTGTTTAGCAGGCATTCTCTATATTAACGTTTATTAAAAGCAATGTTTTATGTCAAAACCTGCAGTTGTTCTGACAAGCTGCTGCAAAGACAAGACTTTTAGCCCTCCCTGAAGCAGGGTAGTTTCCACATTTCAGTACTCTTGAGTGTTTGGTCAGTGAATGAAAACTTTTTATTATTTCTGAAGTTTAACAGAGCATTGGAGGTCAGTATATTGGGACATGTTATTTCAAAAAGTGCTCACTCTTCAGCCAGCACCATCCATCTCTTTATACCAACAGCTGATGACAGGCCATCAAGAGGATTAAGGCATAGAATACTTTCAACCACCTTGCTTTTGGTTGTTTTGTTCCATTACGTGATATGTTTATCAAATTAAGTCCTACATGTTTGAAAAGTTTTGCTTATTGTTTCTAGTGTTTCCTTTAGAATCACAGAATCAGAAAATAATGAAAAGTGGGGTGATCTCCAGCCTGACTGAAAATAAGTCATTAAGTCATTATTACATTCATAAAACATGCATCTACACTTCTGATTTTAACCACCCTTATTTTGAGTGATAACCCACAATGGGTTACTGGGATGCAGAGATGTCCCTTTCCTCCCAGTCTGTTCAGTAAAAAACACACATATTATAACATTTAATATGTGTATTGAATATTCTGAGAGAAAGACAAATGCATGTCACACAATCTGCTTTTTCTTCCTCAGTGATACCTCAAATAAGATTCATGGGCACCTATTTTTCCCTGCTTCTGGAAACAACTGAAACATGAAACCTTCCAGACCCACGTTAAAAAGTTAAAATGTACTCAGTTATATCCAAGTAGCAAGACTTATGAAAAAGAAATTAATAATCTTTTATGTATACTCATGATAAACAGATCTTTCATGATATGCAGGGTTAATTTTGGAAACAGTTCAGAGTTCATCCTTAGGTAACTAATGTTTGGGTAAATATCTGATCAGCAAACACTGCAAAGAGTGACCCTTCAGATTACTTGGTGGAAAAAGTTGTACCAATAACATATACCCTCACTGTGGATATCAGATTATTTACCCCATTAAAGAATAACTCCAGGTAGGATGTTTTCAGGTTAATTATTAGCTGGGGTAGGAATACTTACACCAATGCAAACACAGTGGTTCTCATTAAAGTAGACTTGCAGTGCAGGTAAAGAATAAACTTAATCCTTAAATTGTAACATTAGCATATTTGATCCTGCAGTAGCTGATAGACAGTCTTCCTTTTTCAAATAAATTCTCAGTACAGACATGACATTAGAATGAAAGAGAGCAGAGTTACTATCATTATTAATGATTCATATTGTATAGCTTCAGTTATGTAAGCCTGCATTCTAGTGAAAGTCTGTTGTGATGGGAGATGGGACCCTGCCAGAGTCATTATTCCTATTTACTGAGTAGCAGACTAGTTATAAGAACAAAAAATCAATATTAATGGCTGGAACACAAGTTCAGTCCGACCCTGAACAGATCTTATTAAAGCAACGGCAATTTTTCCTTTTTTTCTTCTTCTGTTTTTTTTTTTCTCAAGCAAGATAAATTTCTTTCTGCAGCAACATTTTCCTGTTTAGTAACACCCAGATAACCTATACCTGTCTTAGGAAAAGTGTATGTGGGCCTTTAATTCAGCAAATTCAAATGAAAAGTACTAAGCCCTGGATGTCTGCATTGCCCTGATGATTTCGTTTAGACATCACATACTTAATTTTCTTCTGCTCTAGACTTTGTGCCAATTAAGACCATACATGTAATTGATTCTGAGTTTTGTCTGCCAAACTAAGAAAGAAAATCAAGTTAAAATCTACTGACTTTTCTTTGTTTACCACACCAAAAGTGAAGAAAAATTCTTCAAATTCACTGGTGATAGAGAAGAAGAGCATTCACAATCTGCTAATACCTTCTGCTGAAAGCTTATCCATTCTTTTACAGACAAGAATCCTTGCGAAAATAAAGAATTTTAAATGAACATATATGAAACAATTTGCATCTGGATAAAAATATCCTTCTAAATAAAAAAATTTGAGCCAGAGACCTAGCATGTAAAACTTCTGCCTGTTGTTTTTATTCTTATAGGGAAAGAGAAAGAAGATTTAACAGAACATATCAGTAATCTTATCATTGCATGTTTTTACTGATACACAAACATTGCATTTACATATTGTTTCTTTTTTATTTTTTCATGGAAAAAATTATAAAAGGAATCACAGCTACTCGTCTTGTTCCTTCTACATGATGGTGGTTTTTTTTTTGGACGGGGTGTCCCTTTTCAAACTAACAAAAAATTTAGAACAATAACATATGACATACAAGAATATTATTGGTGTTTACAAAAATGATTGAAAAATAATATCTCTAGAGTAAAGCTGGAAGATGTATTTTGACCAGTAATTGTCTGTCACTTCTAATGGCCTCTTTCTGAAGAGTTTCTCATTATAATTCTTCAGAGAAATTTGCTATGCAGCTAGATTTGTTTATTCATATTTTGCTCATGTCTGTATGGTGTTCTTTCTATTAATCCTCCAAGAGTCAAATTATTTTATGCTCTTTGACCCATCAGATTCCAGCTCATGAAGCAGCTTAATTTTCACTGAATTAAGACACGTCCTCTTGAGAAACACCACAAGATCTGTTATCAAATTTCATAAACTAAAGTCTAGCCACAGTTAAAGTTAATTTCTTAATAGTAAGGAAGAAGAAAATTCTCAGCTCATAACAGAATATGTTAGGTTTCTTGCTTATGAGTTGACTTTTGAGAACAGAACGGATGTTCATAGTATTTACGTAACTTAGACAAATCAGAAAGCCTGCAATTCCAAGCAATGCTTCCCAACTGAAATAAATGCATAGAAACACAAGCTGTCACTGCAATGTATTTGCATTGCAGATTAGCAAGCAGATCTGTATACTCTCCTTCCAATAGCCAAGTACTGACAAGACATCAATACATTGTGAGGGGAGCTTTAACATTTAAAGTTTAACAATCAGGGTTTAAAGTTGAATCACACTTTCTTGATTTACGATGTTGATCAACATTTGTAAGTACAGAAGTACGTTTGTAAGGCAGAACTGCAAATAACTTTGACTTTAATGACATTATTCAAAAATAATAAATAACCTCCTTAGTCCTAAAGGTAACACTGCTTTCATTTTGTGCTGAATACTCGATAGCTCTTGCTGATGGAATTTCTGCCCAGAGAAGAAGGTTGAAAAGCTGAAGCCATTCATCCATAATACAATTTGCATGTTTTTAAACTCTGCAGAGAAACACCAGCCTACTGAGACTAACATTAATGCAGTGCTTTTCCTGATCAATTTGGCAAGCCCAAAAATATATCCACTGAGATGACCCCTTAGAAGAAGATGAGTCACAATCTTAAGATCCACCATATATCTCTTCAACAAAGGCTGAAAGCAGATGCATGAGGAAGACAACCGTCTGTATATGGAACCAATATATTTCTAAGTTATGTGACTGTTTCTTTCCAGTATAGTATTTCTCTTGCTCTCTCTCACACACACACTCTTCCCTACAGACTTACTGAGAGACGTTCTTAAGAAGTTCAATGGACTAAAGTACATAACCCACTACGAAACTAAAGACATACGGAAAGAAGTTCTGAGATCCCATGGCTTAGTCATATATAGAAAATAGAGACTGAGGGCTTCTCAGGGGACACCCTAATGCTATTTTAGTCGTAAGAGAAGTATAATTCCGGCTACTTCAAATGTATGATAAAACAAGAATTGTCAGGTAAGTCTGCCTAATTGATCCAAGACTTCTGACATTGACATTTACCTCTTCAATTTAAGGGAGAAATTTCATATGTAGCTAGAAACATATTATAAATCACAATACAAAGCCATGGAGGTTACTAAGAAGAACTGCTAAAGCAAGTCTCTTGACTTGCTCTTTACCAGCCTTTCTTTACCTTTTAAATCAAATAAGATCAACTACCTTAGGAGGTTTTATGTGTTTGATATGATACAGGACAGCTTTCTGGAGGTTTTTCACAGATGTGAAAGAATTGACTCAGTTTCAGAACTCAGCATGTAAACTACTAATGAATACATTTTGAAAAAAAAAAGCTTGATTTCTATAAATGTGACTTATTAAGTCCAACTTTTTTGAGGGCAGATTAGAACTTTTTAGGAGCAAATAAAAACATTAAGGAAACTAAAGCCTTCTGAGAATTCTCAGTCCCCTCAGTCTGAGTATAAGAAATCTCACAAGCCACGTATTCATGTAGATTTGATTTATTTTGACTTCCTAATGAACTTTAAACAATTTTTAACAGTAAGAAGTCATTCAATAGTTTCTCCAAATAAACCTTAACTTGTTTAAAAGGTATTTGAAGTAGCACTATCTCATTGAAACAGAGCAGGTTTCAGTGCATTGGTATCCAGAACATCAGCCCTAGACCAGAAGCATGTATCTGTAAAAGAAAGGTGACAATCTATAAAAAAATCAAATCCTTTCTGCTCTGAATGTCTGCTTTCATGTTGGAGAGGGAGATTATCAGGTATGTTATGACAGCTCAAATTCAAAACTGATTTAAACATCTGTATAGCTTGAAGATCAAAACAAGTCTTTATAAGTCTAGGTTAACATATACCCTTATACTAAGCAAAAAAGAAAAATCCTCTAGCTAAATACAAGGCCACCATGGCTAACTTTATCTTCTGAGACTTTTTTCCTTCTATGCTGTTCTCTTTTGACATCTAATAATCTAGAGCGACCACTTCTCCCTTAGGCTCAATTGCTCCAGGCTGAGAAAACAGAATATGTACCACCTGATATGCTACTTGGTCCCATGATTTAGAATTTCAGATGAAAACCAGTTGATGCCAGTTGGAAGTCCAAGTTTTCACTTTTCCAAGGATGACATAGTTTGTGCTTAGGAGAAGGCACACACATTTCCAGAACAGGCTAAACCAAAATGTTGCCCCAAGATTCAGCTGTATCAAACAAGACTAACAAATAAACTTCACACAGGTTTGCTCAGCAGTGTGCATTTGCTGGTTTACATTTCAGCTAATTGTTACCATTCTGATAAGTGCATACAAAATTAGAGTTTCCTCAGGTGGCAGTTAACATTTAATCTTCCTCCGGGACAAATAATTTTTATTATTTGGAGTTTGCTTTTTATAATACAATAGCTTGGGAGGCAACTGCAGTGGCAAGATGAAGAAGGGAGAAACTGAGCCTCTGTCTCTGAAGGAATTATCATTGGGCAGGCTACTATTTCCCAAGCTATGCCTTTCCTGCAACAGCATACCTCACACCTTTGCCTTTGGTTTTGTTGATCTGAGCATATGGGAGGTTGCATTATGCCTGAGGACTGAATAGGCTTATCTGAATAATAATTTTGAATGACTTAAGAATTTCTGACTTTGAGTTGTATAACACAATTTCTTGTGTTTTTATCTTATAAAAGGGATAACTTTCTTGGTCTTTCAAATAATAAGACATTCATGTCATATTCTTACAATTTATTTCACTCTATGTGACAATAATAGGACGTATTTATCTGAGTTGATCTCTCCATTTTTATTTACATGCATAATTATATTCTCTCTCAAATTGCTTTTTGCTAACCTAACCTAGAAGAATCCTTTAGTATCATAAATAGAAAAGTATTTTCTCTAATCCTCAGTTGGTCCTTCTCTGAACCTGTTACAGTTTGAATTTATGAAAAGTCTTATGCATATCTTTACTTTGGTACTAGACCTTCTCTTCCTCTGGAATTCTCTGATGTAAATATGCACCCAGTGTATCTTCTTCATTCTTGCATCATCCTGTAGGCTTACAGTTACTCCATTTTCATATAGTATAAAGGTTTCTTTTGCTCTTCTGCAACTGCAAGCCAGTGATCCTGAACTTAGAGAAATATTACAAAACCCTAAATTTGTGAGCTTGCATTTTATAACAGTAAGAGTTCCCCTTTTTTTTTCTTTTATTCTCAAGATCATCCAATTCTTTGTATACAGTATCTAGTTGCCTTCTAGAGTTTTAAGGCCTAAATTATTTTGTCATCAGAAATTGTCATTAACATTCACTTATTTTTTTCTTACAAATGTATTAAAATAGTGATTAAGTTTAGTCTATTAGTCTCTGAAGAATTTAGCTAGTAACCACCTATACAGTTGATACTTCATCTAGCAACATAACATGCAGCTGTCTAGTATTTATCAAATTCTTAATCCACTCAGCAGCAGACTCATTTTTTTGTACTAACACTGATTTTTTTTTTCCAAGTGGCACTGCAGCAAGTGCTGTATTGAGCCAAAATTTGTAAAATCTATAATACATTTTAAGTGTTTATTTATTCTGTAATTGGTAATCTTAATAGAGAAATATATTAGGTTATTTTAGCATGCTTTTTTTCTCAGTAAACTTATATTACATGTTACTCAGTTATCTATTTCCCATCATATTTTAGTGATTGTTTAGTTCAACATGAGCTTCAAAGGTTTTTAAAAACAGTTTTAAAACAAATGTGTATAATCAAACAATATTCTCATGAAAACAGAAGGGTGTTAAAAACAAAGCGCCACATATAGCCTCAGATTTAATAATTCTTGACTTTTGCATGTCTGACCATGAAAAATTAACGTAGTTAATTATAGTTTTTCCAAAGCCTATGAAGAACAAAAACTTATTAAGCTAATAATTTGGCTTGTACTTCAATTCAGGTATAATTAGTAAGAACGTCAAAACATAGGTTTCAGGAATACCAATACTGTGAACTGGGATCTGCTATAGATCTAGAATAATTTGACGTATACAAATTCAGTGCATATAGGTGAGATGCTTAGTTGTCAATGTCTGTTCTATTTTATGTCGTTCATAAAGACTGCTGATGTACCTTAGGATACAGGATATTTTCATGAGTGGGTAAGCCACAGTTTTTGCCTTTGTGCACACTTACAGTATTCAGCACACTGTCCTGAATTAATTTACACTTAAAATGGTCATTATGGAAAAAAATTTGTAAGTGTTGTTCTGTTTTCTGATTAGCAGAAGAGTATTTATGATAATACTGTTATAGTTATTGCTTTCTAAAGAAGCTTTGAATATAGCGTTTTTTCACCTGGGCTTTTACTACTATCAGAAATCTAGGATTACATCTTTGGGCAAATATGAGTATTGAAAAATTGACTGACTCTCAGTCAATTTACATTTTATTAGTTTATACTTCTAAGGCTCTAATCACACCGAATTTATTTGGTACAGGCAATGCATCACAATGAAAATATTTATTTTCCATTCACTTGCTCCTGCAATATTTTTTAGCCAACATATTAGTAATAAACCATTCTGAATACTCTATCAAGTAGATAGATTTTAGTTATATTATAGTTTGCTAAACCATTAAATCTAAAACTGAGATTCTGTGAAGACCTCAACTGTAAAAAATATTACAGGCAAAGGCTCATATGATTTGATTTCATAGTTTAAGCATGCTTTAGATGAGATCATTAAGTCATAAATTCTGCCACTACGTAATGGCAAAAGTTAAGGCTGACCACTGGATTAAAGAAAAAAATAAATTACTTTGAATTTCAATATTCCTCATTTCCAGCTAATGTTGTGGAATTATACTGATATTCTTAAATATGCCATAATGTCTCAGAACAACCAAAAAGAGGAATCCATCCTGAGGAAGTCTCAATTAAAAATAAATAGATAATTATTCTGAGAATGAAGAAAAGGAGACTGTGCACCAGTGGGAGCCAGCAGCATCAGATTTATTTGGCAGTGGAACCAGACAGTTAAGATTATTTTGAACAGAAGCAAAGCCACACAAGCCTAAAAATACCTCACCGTCCCACAGGGCCTCTCACTGGTGAAGTATTCTGTATAGTACAACTTTATCGTTAGCCTGTTACCAAGATACTAGCTACTTTTTTAAGACAAATCTGATAGATAATGAGTGAAGGAGTACAGGTTAGGTGATTCAGGACCCAGTTCAGCAAAATGCCTCAGCACATCCTAACTGTGAAGTTAGTAGTAATATGTATGTTTACCAGCAACATTTGAAAGCATGTGTCTGGATGTAAGTTAGAGTACCTACTTGAAAACATGCCTCCATATGAGGCAATACCAATGCATGCCAGCTGACCACATATCCATGTTTATCTTACAAAAGCCTTATTTGCCAAGTTGAAGTTAATGCAGTTTTTCTAAACAGCAAACCAATGCACCAAAACAACAGTTGACTGATCAGATGGATTGAGATAGGAGGTTAGCTGAAGGTTATGCACAGGTAGTCCTTCCTTCCTTCCTACCCTCCTTCCTTCATTCATTCATTCCTTTTTTCTTTCCTTCCTTCCTCATTAGTTGTCAGTTTTCAGGTTTTCAGTCATCAGTTGTCTTGATCAACACCAATAATAATTGCATATTATCATCATCATCCTCATCATCCTCATCATCATCATCATCACAAAGTACACCTTTTAAAAAACAATGTTATTGCGTTTCTGACACCAAGAATTGCAGCCTACTCTACCCTACTGGTAGTATCCCTAAGTGGTACTTAGTACCTGCAAGAGCTTTCCAGAGACATCAGCTGCAGAATAACATCCTCAATATTTTGACTACTCTCAACATGCTGAATACACCTGAGCACTATACTGTAGTGCCTACAGCTTCCAGACTCGGAGATAAAGTAATTACTGTAGATAGGCAGAAAAGGTGTCTCAAAACAAAGCAATTCAATTTAATTAGTTAGTCTATCAGTTGTGATGGGTAGAAATGGAGGTCATAGAGGCAGACCATCACTAAGTTCCTGAATAGTTCACAGAATCACAGAATGGTCAGAGTTGGAAGGAACCTCTGGAGATCATCTAGTCCAACTCCCCTGCCATAGCAGGGTCACCTACAGTAGGTTACACAGGACGACGTCCAGGCGGGTTTTGAATGTCTCCAATGTGGGAGACTCCACAGCCTCTCTGGGCAGCCTGTGCCAGTGCTCTGCCACCCTCAGAGTAAAGAAGTTCTTCTTCATGTTAAGATGGAACTTCCTATGCTCAAGTTTGTGCTCGTTACCTCTTGTTCCTAGCCTTCAAGAAAGAATGGACAATACAGAGCAGGGCATTAACACCAACATGGTTAAGAATAAGATAGTAAAATGAGCCCAGCCCTTCATGGTATCACCTTTCCTTGCCTCACTTATTTAATCTGAGAACCTTCATCTATTCAAAATATACTCTGATAGCCTGACCTTCAACTTGTCAGATGCTTTTGTGCCATTATATGATGCTGTATCCTTAAGCAAAGAAACAACAATAAAAAATTCATAGCATAAGTACAAACTGTATTGATAAAAATTGTACTGCTTACAGTTAGAAGGGGACACATCAATGTCTTCTTCTCTTGAATCTCTTGCTTATACTGAAGTCCTCTTGCTTCACCCAATGGAGACATTACAAACCTCAGTTTAAGCATGGAAATGGATACTCTCCTATTACCTCTCTGTACATGGGAGGTTTGTTCCCAGGGGCTGTGTACAAAGCAGTCAGTGATTTCACCAAAAGGATTCTATATTCTCTTATTGGAAACCTGGCTGAAAAACACCAAAAGGACTCTACCCCTAACAAAAAAAGCAATATATGTGATATTCACTGCTAAAACAATTCCAGGAGAGTTTTCAGAGATACAGCTACAGGTGATGAAGCAAACTTTACCATTCAAGAAAAGGATGAAGTCTTGGAGCTCATGTTCACACAAAAATAAAACCTCTTTTAAGAGGAACCTCCTGAGTTGCTCTCATGAGCTCGTATTTAAACACAGCTATTGGAAATTTCTCACGAAAAATAGTTCGGAAGAACCAGCCAACCAGAAGTTCCTGTTCTCCACACACTATGCCACATACCTCTTCACTGACAGGATCAGTGGATGAATTTACCACCACAGATTATGTAGCCATATGAGCTACCTTGCTATATTTTTTCTTGAAATTTGCAGACATAAAACTATAGGTAATACTAACACCTAGAGATCAGGTAAAACTGGAAAACTATAAAAAACAAACAATAAATCCTAAACAAGTCCTTGAAATATCAACAGTGAAGGAACAATAAACTTGCAAGACTTTTTTTGTATTCAGAGGTCCCTGAGTTGCCCTGATCCAGACAAGTATTGGTGTAACTCCTGTAATTGCTAATTGTGTATATATTCTGTGTCCTCCTTTATGAGACGATATCACATAATCACAGAGTGGCTGAGGTTGGAAGGGACCTCTGGAGGTCATCTGGTCCAACACCCTGCTCATGCAGAGTCACCTACAACAGGTTACTCAGGACTGTATCCAGACAGCTTTTGAATATCTCCAAGGATGGTGACTCCACCACCTCTCTCGGCAACCTGTGCCAGGGCTCAGTCATCCTCACAGTGAAAAGCGTTTCCTGATGTTCAGAGGAAACCTTCCAGGTTTCAGTTAGAGCCCATTGCCCCTGGTCCAGTCACTGGACACCACTGAAAAGAGCCTGCTTCTGTTTTCTTTGCAACCCTCCCTTCAGGTAGGTATATACAGTAGTAAGATCCCCCTGATCTTCCCCCTGAACCTTCCTTTCTCCAGGCTGAACAGTCCCACTCTCACAGCAGCAATGCTCCAGTCCTTCATCATCTCAGTAGCCCCTTGCTGTGCTCTCTGCAGTATGTCCATGTCTCTCGTGTAGTGAGGAGCCCAGAACTGGACAGAATCCTCCAGGTGTGGCCTCACCAGTGCTGAGGAGAGGGCAGGGATCACCTCCCTCGACCAGCTGGCAATACTTTGTCTAATGCAGCCCAGGATACTGTTAGCTTTCCTTGTGGCAAGGGCACATTGCTGGCTCATGTTCAACTCATTGTCCACCAGGACCCTCAGGGCCTTCTCTGCAAAGCTGCTTTCCAGCCTGCCAGCCTCCAGCACATATGCCATTATGCCTGGGGCTCTTCTTCCCCAGATGCGGAACTTTGCACTTCTTGTTGAACTTGATGAGGATATAGGATATATCTCTTCATTGCCTCATCATGTTTGAGATATGTATGATTCTGTTACTTTTAAGTACAAAACCAACCAAGGACAAGAGATACTTTGCAGAAGAAGCATATGTTTTTAAGATGCTGCTTCTGAAAAACCCATTTATAACAAATACTAAGATCTTCTGGGTGCACAGTAGAAGATGAGGTTACACCTACTTGGCGACAGTGGTGTCGTGATTTAACCCCAGCCAGTAACTAGGACCACGCAGCCACTTGTTCACTCCCCTGTGTTCAGATGGGGGAAAGAATCAGAAGAGTAAAAGTGAGAAAAAACTTGTGGGTTGAGATAAAGACAGTTTAATAGGTGGAGCAAAAGCCGTGCACGCAAGCAAAGCAAAACAAGAAATTAATTCACTGCTTCCCATCAGCAGGCAGGTGTTCAGATATCTCTGGGAAATCAGGGCTCCACCACGTGTAATGGTTACTTGGGAAGACAAATGCTGTAAGTCCAAACGTCCACGCCTCCTTCCTTATTCTTACCCCAGATTTATATACTGAGCATGACATCATATCATAGAATCACAGAATGGCTAGGTTGGAAGGGACCTTGAAGATCATCGAGTTCCAACCCCCCTGCCATGTGCAGGGACACCTCCCACTAGACCAGGTTGCCCAAGGCCACGTCCAGCCTGGCCTTGAACACCTCCAGGGACGGGGCTTCAACAACCTCTCTGAGCAACCTGTTCCAGTGCCTTACTACCCTTAAAGTGAAAAACTTCTTCCTAATGTTTAATCTAAACCTGCCCTAAGCCTATGCCTGCATATGGCATGCAACATCCCTTTGGACAGTTGGGGTCAGCTGTCCCAGCCGTGCCTCCTCCCAACTTTTTGTGCACTCCTGGCCTACTTGCTGGCAGGGCGGTGTGAGGAGCAGAAAAATCACTGACTGCTTAGCAACAACCAACAACATTAGTGCACTACCAACACTATTCTCATCCCAAATCTGAAACATAGGACTACACCAGCTGCTAGCAAGAAAGTCAACCCCATCCCAGCCGAAACCACGACAAGTCATCAGCTGAATTTGCAATTAAGCCCATAATTGGTACTGATATCCCTAGCTGTCCATTTTCCTGATCAAGCAGCAGACATCTGACTTGGCACAGCCTCTAACCAGACCAGGTGGAAATCAGCAGTTGATATGACCTGACTTATGAAAGCTTGGAAAATTAGGTATATAATGGTACTAAAAAATCATATTGACGGTTTGTTGGAACATCTCACTTCCCTGAATTGAACTGAGATTTCACTGGAATCTAACCTCTTGGAGGAAGTATCTTGGAAGGAAACATCATGGGGGTGGAACCATCACCACATCAATTAGGTCAAAACCTAATATGTGTACCATTTAAAGTGCTACCTACTTTGTCTGCCTTCTTTCTGATACAATAGTCTGAAGAAGTGCTCTCTACACCTTAAATTGTCAATAGCTGTGAGGATTCATGAAATTTAACAATAGTTGTAAGTTTTACAAGTAGAAAAGCAATCTGACACTCAGCACTTCAGTTTGGCCAGCCAACAGCGTACAGGTTTTTGCTGAAGTACTTTCATTCACTTCATTTGTTAGGCATTCCCAACCATTAGTCTCGATTCAGCCTCCCTAGACTCCTTTTTTAAGACATGGGATTTTTGCATAATAGTCCTAACACCAAATTACTCTTACTTAACTGGGCAATCAGCTCCCTGTCACCATGATGACCACAGACTTTTTCTCTTCCAAAACCAAAGCAGTGGGAAAAGAATTTCTGATCCCATAAAACTCTGCTTCTCAGGAGGCTTGGAGGTGGGGGAATGAAAGATTCTGCAGTCAGACTCAATTTTCCACTTTTTAAAGCAGTCTACAGCCCTCTTTTCCCCTATTCAGATGGTTGGTTTCAAATGCAGTCTTCCATCTGCTTTGCTAACCTTTAACCCTCTCCTGCCTTATTGCAGTTGGATACATTCTCTCATAACTTCCACAATTTATAGAAAGACAACAGCAAACAGCAAGGTCATGCAAAGATAGCAAACAAAAAAAATCACTCTTTTTCCACTATATCATCACTATTACTACACAGTGAATAAAATATAAATATCTAGATGAACAGGGAGAAAATTCCTAACTCATCTTGCATTTATTCTCTGTCTTTATACTCTTTTCCCTTCGCCTAACACTTTTATTTAATAAGTATTTTGGATATAAAGATAGGCAAAAGGGGAAAATCTAGCAGCTTGTATTCCCACCCCCATCCCACCTACATACATATATACAACTACATACTCCCAAGTCTCCCCTTCCTTCCAAGTTGCCTTCTTGCCCCTTAAATATATTTTCCTCCTACTCTCTCTCAAGACCCTTTAGATTCTTGCTTTACCACTTCTCAGCCTGAATAGCTGGGTACTGAGAGCTCAGCCCCTGCCTGGCACATTCAGAGAACATGAGCTTCCTCCTCAGGATGCAGATCACAAAAAGGCTTAAATACACATTTGTGACAGAGGGCTGGCATCTGCTATGCAGAAAGTAAGGTGGCAGTGAGAGGAGAGGGAAATACACAGCAATTTATCTGCCTATTATACTTCAGCAAACCTGCTGGCAGACCAGGTGTTGTCTGTGTAAGTAACACTTTCTCCTGGTGAGGCATTAGGTGGTTAGAGAACCAACCTTAGACACACATCATCCTCTAAGAGCTGGCCCTGAAGCCCATACACCCCCTGCACCTTCTCAGGATAGCCTGTCACTGTTCCTCCTGACAGAGGTCAACTCATCTCTGCCAGACAGTTTTACCAGCCTGTCAGAAATGTGAGTAAATTGTGTCCTCTGTCAGTATTGCACTCTGCCAATCCATCTTCCAACCCTTGATTTCTTTACTTTAAAAAAAAAAAAAAAAGTTAGCTTTTATTTGTTCCCCTTCAATGCGCAGACTTTCTCTTCTGATTCTATATAAGGATCCATGACCTCAAAGCCAAACCTGTATTTCTCCCTGTAAAAGTAAGGAGAACAAACAATTTACTTGTGTCTTTCCTATAACAGGTCCTCTGTACCGATAACCTATTCTAGTTTTTCCCATCAGGTTAAATATTTCTCTGAGGCACACAAGACTCTGAGATTAAATGAGTGTCCTCTTGGCTTTCTGACCTCTGGTTAGTGATGAGTTTCCTGCCCTCCATAGTAATGGGAGAAAAAAAGAAAAGTGATGGATGGCACTGAGAAAGCTGTTAGAAAGGGAGAAGGCAGCTTACAATGCCTCTTCAGTGTGAAATGATCTACTTCAGTGGTAGTGTTGGGTGATGGATTCAGGACCCTTTCCTATAATCTGACTTCATTTTCACTCTCTTCCTGTTTTACACAATCACCCAGAAAAGCACTGCGTTAGCTGCCACTGCTTGATGTAGCTTCTCTGTATGTAGCTCCTCATTTGTTTTTACCTAGATGAGCTTTTCTGACGTGCTGGATATACTTGGCATTTTTGAAACCTGCGTATTTATTTCCTTTGCTTTCTACAGGGAGAGGGACAAGAATAGCAAGGCTAGAGATTGCTTAGTTACATTCTTGAATTACATAAGTGTGGATACATTTAGGAAAAACACATACATACGTACATGACCATATTCAGAAAATACAGGTGTCTTCAGAAGCCACTGAGGCAAGGGCACAGACAAGGGCAAGGAGACAGACATATCAGGGCCACACTTCTAACTCAGTGAGTGAGGTGTTGTCCAGGAGATTAGTGACATATATTTCATCTCCTGGTGTTCAGGGAATTTGTGATGTTTGTCTGAATAGCTCTCACTCAAAAAGGCTTCCTGTCCATAATTCTTGCAGCAGAGTCAGTGTCCGCATCCTTCTTGGTAACATTTAGCATCATGAAAATTGCCAGTTATATTTCATTTTTAGAGTCTATTTTTTCCCTATGTACAAATCAGGGTATGGTTCCTTATCAGATGTTGCTCTAAGATTTCAGTTCTGGCAAAGGAAAAAATCAAAGCAGAAAAACCTTGACTTGAACCACAGACTAATGTAAATTGAAATGGAAACTATTGCTGAAGAATTACTATCGAAACTGTAAAGCCAAGATTGTGAGAGGTTCGTTTTTTCTAACTGTGATCATGCTGAGATGGGAATATCTTTTGGAGCCCAAGGCTTATTAGTTTAAGTATTTAGGAAGGTTCCTTAACCCATTCAATACCAGCTCTTTTATTGTGAACTTGATATGCTCTTTCACTAAACAATGAACATACTTAGCATGTGTGAATCGCACTGATTTGCCTGTAAATGGTCATGGAAATAGTTTGCTTAGGTTTTTTTTATATGTTTGGTCGTTTGTTGGTGTGCTTATTTGGGGTGTTTGGTTGGTTTTAACTTCACAATCAGGTAGGTCACTACAGACTTCTAGAATTACAAACTAGGAACTCTTGTTTTTTGGGGGCTAGGCAGGCAAATAACACTTGAGTCTTCAGGAGGTATTTTTGTTTGGTTTGTTTTGGTTTGGGTTTTTTTCTTGAGAATGTTTTTGGTTTATTTGTTTAGCATCAGTAAAGATGCTGGATACCTAGTACACTTTTCTTTAACAGTCGATGTAAAAGCAGCATTTGTCCTCATGAACATCTTGTTTGTCGACTTACTGAAGTCACTGCTTAAATTCCACTTGCATGGGAAATGCTGTTATGCAAGTGACACAACAGGAAAGAAACAAAGCAAGAAAAATTCATCCCACGTGGCAGTCTGTTAGTTTTGGCGGCAAAGCAGGTGAGAAGTCAAGAAAGAGGAGCTGACAACTAGATTCCATTGTCAAGAAATTTATCTGCACCTGCCATCAAGACCCATGTTGAAGGGTAGCTGCATGTGTAAAATGTGGACAGTGCTCTGCATTCCCTGCAACAGATGAATTGTCAGGAGAGTAGGAAGCATTATAAATGAGGCAATGTATTTTTGAAGTGCAATGCTATTTTAAAAATAAATGCTGAGCTCAGGGACTTGGACAACTCTGGAGATGGATTAGTTATGAATAAGGGGTCTTTCACCTTTGTCTCTCTAGTAAGAATCCCCTAAGTATGAACAGAGACTGAAAGCTCATTAATTTGTGAACTATTTCATACAACCTATGTGAACTGAAGCAATGGACTTTGAATCATGGAATTACACAATAATTTAGGTTGAAAGGCATCTCTTGAGGTCATCTGATCCAAATGCCACCCAAGACAGAGAGAACTGCAATGTTACATTAGGCTGCTCAAAACCTTGTCTGGTATTTCCAGCAATGAACATTCTACAAGTTCTCTTGTAAATCTGCTTCAGTGTATAACCAACCTCATTGTGAAAATGTGCTCAGCTTCTAGCTGATATGCAGTTCCTCAAGGGGAGTCACACACTAATTCTCACCAGGAAGGTCAATATTTAATGTGCAAAGAGGCCAACACTTCTTGCTTCTCTACCAGATTAATGATGATGCTGGTGGACCACGTGCTGCCTTCCTCAACACAGTGAAGTTCTGCTGAGCCTTTCAAAAGCTTCTTTTCTTTTCTTGAATATTCACTTATCTGGGGGTGAGGGACTAAGAGCAGGGAGGGAGGAGAGCTTTTTACTTTTCTTTCCTTGCTGACTAGCTAATAAAGAAAAGACAATGTCTAGAAAACAAAAAGTTTTGAAGTATGAACAAAATATGTCTGATCTCTAGGAGAGAATCTATCTTACCGAATGCATTCATCACTCAAAATATATCTGTTTTGAAACCTTTAATGAGAAGTGTCCTCAGGGAAAAGTTTTCTCTCATTTTACTTGAGAATCGCACAGTTTATCATTTGAGTATCCATTGGCCATATTAGAATTCAGACAAATATCTGCATATTTTAAATGTCTGCCTGAATACTGAGATCATTTGTCAATGTCCTCACTGAATTGTTAGTCAGACAGAGTCATGCACATTATTTGAGACAGAAAATGAACTGTTTGGGTTGCTATGGTTACAGCCATGGAGAAGATAAATTTGTGCAGCTACTATCTTTCTTGAGGGGGTGGGGTGGGGAAAGATAATTGAAAACCTAAAAGTTAATCCAGCACATCAGGACAGGGTCAGAACTGAAACAAAGCTTTACGTGTGCATTTCATTATATGGGTGAAAGACACAATGTATCCATAAAAGTAAATAAATATTGATGGATGCTTCCATTACACTACCCTTCTCTAAATTTATGCTGTAATTTGTACCAGTCAGGTCGTGGTGATTGGGCTGATTCAACCAACAGGATTTGTTAATTTGGACAGTTTTCTGATTTAAAATAGCATGATGAGGTGGTGGTTTCCTCCCTGAGAATTACTGCTAAGGCTTTTGTTTCATAGAAAGGCAGAATCATCGAATCATTTAGGTCAGAGGGATCTCTTGAGTTCATCTAAATGTCCGTGGTCAAGTAAGGTCACCTACACCAGGTTATCCAGTGCTGTGTTCAGTCAAATTTTCAGTATCTCCAAAGGTACTCCTTAACCCCTCTGGGCAATGTATTCCACTGTCTAACAACCCTCAGAGTAAAAAGAGTTTCCTTGTGTTGACAAGGAATTTAATGTGTTTCCATTTGTGCTCATTGCCTCTTGTCATCTCACTGGGCAACACTGAAAAAATCCTGGCTCTGTCTTCTTCATTCCCTCCTGCCAGGTATTTATACATAATTATAAGATTCCCCTGAGCCTTTTCTCCAGGCTAAACACTCCCAGCAGTCTCAGCCTTTCCTCATATGACAAATACTCCAGTCCTTTCATCATCTTTGTGGCCCTGAGCTGGATTTTCTCCATTAAGTCAGTATCTTACTTGAACTTGGGAGGCCAGCACTAGATACAGTACTCCAGATATGATCTCATCAGTGCTGATCAGAGAGGAAGGATCGCCTCTGTTGATATGCTAGCAATGCTCTTTCTAATGCGTCTCAGGGTACTATTCACCTTTTTTGCTATGAAGTTGCATTGCTGTCTCATGGTTAGCTGGGTGTGCTCCAGGGCCTCAAGGTCCTTCTCAACAAAGCTGCTTTCCAGCCAGATGGCCCCCCAGCTGAACCAGTGACTGGAGTTATTCATTGCCACAGCAGGACTTTGCTCTTCCCTTCATTAAATTCCTGTCTGCTGAACTCTCCAGCCTGTCATGGATGTTCTGAATTGCAGCACACTCATGTGGTGTATCAGCCAGTCCTCCCAGTTTTGTATCATCTGCAAACTGTCTGAGGGTGCACTCTACTCCGTCATCCAGGTCATCAATTAAGGTGTTAGACAATATTGACCTCAGTATTGACCCCTGGGATACACCACTAGTGGCTTGCATCCGACTGGACTATGTGCCACTGTTCACAACCCTCCAGGTGCAACCATTGAGCCAGTTTTCAGTCCGCCTTGTTGCACACATACCTAACAGATTCTTTGTCAGGTTGTCTATGATGATATGGGAGACAGTATGAAAGGGTTTACACTAAAGTTGAGGTAAAAAACATCCACTGCTCTCCCTTTGTCCCACATTTTCCTGAGTCTTGCTTTTGCTGTTCATGTACATGTACAATCCTTTCTTGTTGCCCTTCACATCCCTTGCTAGACTCAACTCCATCTGGCTAGAAAATCCGAGGCAGCTTTTCTAACCGTATCGCTGCAATATCAGATAGCATGTCCTCTTGGGTTACATTTCCCTGCTTCCACCTCTTGTGCAGTTCTTTTTTATGTCTGAGTTCAGTTAGGAGCTTTTTGCCCGTCCAGGACTGGTTCTTGCCTCCTTTTTTAGAATTCCTAGTTGTTGGGAACTTGGGGGAGGTTATCCTTGAATATCAACAAGCTTTCCTGGACCCTTCCTTCTTTCCAGGGCTACATCCCATGGATTCTTCCAAGCAGATATCTGAAAAGGTCTGCTCTCTCTGAAAAAGTCTAGTCTCCTGTGGTCCAAGGCTGTAGTCCTTCTTTTTGCCTTGCTTTCTTCTCTTTGGGTCCTGAACTCCACCATCTTATGTTCACTGTAGCCAAAGCTCCTGCTGACTTTCACATCTCTGACCAGTTCTTCCTTGTTCTGGGTCTAGTCACGCACCTCTACTTGTTGACACCTCTGTCATCTGGTTTCAATTCAGTATGATGTATCAACCTGCGAAGCCAGAGTCCCACATCTATCCACTCACGACTGAGAGTTCTGATTACTAAGAAACATATTTCTATTCCCCAACTTCATGCAGATGAGAGGGGTAGGAAGACAGGCATTCACTTCCTGCCTAAAATACTTTTAATTTAGGCAGTATTCTTCTGAGACACATGAGAGACTGTGCAAAGCCCTTCAGGATGAAGAAGGTCTTGAAACATCTGTGCTGCTCTCTAAGGCTTATCTGGTGCTCTAACCTATGTGGTAGCTATAACCAAACTGCTCGTGTTAAGCTGCATGTAGCCAAGTGAGGCTTCTGCCTTGAAATTATCTCATGTTCCTGGTACCAGGACCCCAGGATATCCAGATCCCTAGCTGTGGGAAGAAGCAAGTTAACAAGATCTTCAAAATCCCACCCTGTGTTTTGTTTTCATTCAATCCAAAAGGAAGTCACAGTAGCCATCCAGCACTTCGTTTTCCTGAACAGTCTTTTGCACATCTTCTGTATGTAATTGGTCTAGGGAGTTTGACAATCTGGCATAATTGGTAGTTTAAAGTGAAAGAGGGGGTGGCCTGACCACTTTCGCTGACTATATATATGGATAAGAGTGGCCTTGGCTACTTAATGTAATGATTTTTAATGTATCCTGAGCATACCTGCCTGGACCCTTAAGCAGTGGTAAGGCAGGAGCTAGCTGTCCACCTAGTCAGTCAAGAACAGGCTAAGTGAATGCAGACACCTGAATTCTGGCTCATAAGTAGTACCCAGGTCCTCCAAGAAGCACCTACTGCTTTTTAAACACATGTGGGACTAACCAGTGATGGAGGGAAGAGTTTACAGATCACTCCCTGAAAACTCAAGTAGTCTTGGTCTTTCTCTTAATTGTTACCTTTTAATTTAATACCTAAAAATACAAACTTACGAAGACATGAATGAAGTTTGGGTTCAATTTTCTGCTGGGAGGTCTTTTCTGATGTCAGCAGAGGTGCTACTAACTTACAGCAGAGAAGTGAGATCATTATTAGGCCTATCATAATCTATAACAAGCTATTTAAATCACTATGAATATATTATTTGACACATTTATTCCTGCCTGTGAATTATTTATGAACCAGTCCAGAAATCTTACAATGCCAGTGTTAGCCATAGCCAACCACCAGTAGATTACTACGTAAGCTAATATCATTAGTATTTTTGCATGCCGTTCACCACTGATCTTGCTGATTGCTGATACCACCCAGCTGCCAGCTCATGATTACCTTTGTGAGGAAAAGCAACCATTTCCCAAAATATAAAGGCTGCAGAGTTTCCAATGTAACTCTGGCTTACTAAGCACACTAAAAGTTTTTGGCAATGTGAGAGAAAATTTTGGAGCTAAGTAATAATTGTAATTGTTAATGTTCATTAAACTTGTTAAATCTACAAAAAAAGAAATTGCTGAGACGATGATCTGAGGGGTGGAGCACCTCTCCTATGAGGAGAGGCTGAGGGAGTTGGGGCTGTTCAGCCTGGAGAAGAGAAGGCTCCGGGGAGATCTTATTGCGGCCTTCCAGTACCTAAAGGGGGCCTACAGGAGAGCTGGGGAAGGACTTTTTACAAGGGCATGTAGTGATAGGACGAGGGGGAACGGCTTTAAGCTGGAAGAGGGCAGGTTTAGATTAAACATTAGGAAGAAGTTTTTCACTTTAAGGGTAGTAAGGCACTGGAACAGGTTGCCCAGAGAGGTTGTTGAAGCCCTATCCCTGGAGGTGTTCAAGGTCAGGCTGGATGTGGCCTTGGGCAACCTGGTCTAGTGGGAGGTGTCCCTGCCCATGGCAGGAGAGTTGGAACTCGATGATCTTCAAGGTCCCTTCCAACCTAAACCATTCTATGATTCTATGATCTACAGTTGTCAAAACATTCCTAAAATCTGAATAAGCACCAGAATAAATATGTGATCTCATGTCACTGTTTCCTCACCCTTTTGGGGATCATATTAACTTTCTCCAGGAACTGTATCAGTTGTGAACTATACCGATGCAGTGATTAATACTAGGTTTTGATCACCTCTGGTCTACTTGTTTAAATCAGGTTTTGTAAGAGATTTAATGACCAAGATGGTTTTAAGAAAAAAAAAATCTCTTAAGAACTAAATTCATATTAACAAAAACCTTCTTACAGGAGGCAGGATTATGATTAGCCAAATCTAAATTAAAACCTAGGGCCCCTCTTCCTACCAGTACCAATGCTTTTAATTTATTTCTTAGGAAGGATTATGTAAGATATCAGATAAAATTAGATTAGATACATTTCTCCTCCACACAGATACAGGATGATAATAACTTTGGTAAAAATCATCTTCAGCAAAAAGCATAGCTCAAGAGTGGCGGCAGCTCCCCATGGCACGGACTGGCAGCTGGGGCCCATCCCACCGTCCCAGCCAGGAGCAGGGCAGCCATGGGACACTGGGGCTTGCGAACCAGCAGAGTTACTTAAATGCTGTAGGTTTCCAGGGGGCTATTTCAGGGGAGGTAGAGCTGGAGCATAGGCAGGGAACTGGGTGAATGGCATGAGAGAGTTCAGGCTGGGTGGGTAGGCTCATGCTTGCCGTGAGGAGTCCTGGAGGCCAGGCAGGCTAGGGGGCTGATGGTCACCATGTATAAGCAAATACTCTTGCTGTAGGGTCTGCACATGTTTTCTTTTCAGAGACTCCTCTGAAAGGCTGTTTTAAACCAGTTCTTCTCCAGAACCTAAATACAAAGTGCCACAGCTGGGGAAAATTTTCAAAAAACATTCTTTTAGTCTACTTCAGAAGACTTTTTCTTGTTTTAGTTTTATTTTCAGGTGTGAAAATAAAGCCAATATGCTGTCATTTTTTATGACAATGCATTCCTATCATAAGTAAAAAGTCATATTAATACAATAATTTCATTTTCCAGTTCACTGGCCCATAAAGTGGCTTATTGCACTTGGGTACTTAATACAAATACAGAAAAGTATTCACTTTGATATATTTTAATTCTATCAAGAGTAGTGGTGACATTTTAACAATAAGAACTAGCGAATGAGTTGTTTAGGCCATTAGCCTTTCCCTTCCAGATCAGCATTAAAATCCAGCCCAAGTGAGACCACATAATCTCCAAAACAGTTTTTATCCAGGGGCTGATGTTCAATAATCTACAGAAGGTTCCTATTGGAAAATCCAATTCCTCGGAAAGCCTAGGAGATGCCACCATTCCTGGGGATAGATGCGGAGTGGCCGCATAAGGCTGCCAGGGCTACCTCTCCTGTCATTCAGATTGGGGATCTTTCTCTGCTCTGCCCAGACAGAGCTGCCTGTGTCCAGTGAGCTGCAGAACAGTCGATAATGTCATGAATGTTGCACTCCTCTAGCTATCCTCAGACATTCCAGCCCCTCCCAGCTATCCTTTTGGCAAAATAAGAGCAATTATGGTAGTCACAGCTAGCAAAAGCAAGGGACCAAACACAATTTTTATAAAATCAGTGGGTCAGAAATCATGGCCTCTCACACATTGAGAATGGAAACTGTTTTGCGTTGCTGCATATGTGGTCCATTCCCTTTCCCCCATTCGCAATGTATTTAGAACAGAATCATAGAATATTTTAGGTTGGAAAAGACCTTTAAGATCATTAAGTCCAACTGCGAACCTAGCACTACTAAGCCCACCACTAAACCATGTCCACTAAGTGCCACATCTTCGTGACTTTTAAGTACTTCCAGGGATGGTGACTCATCCACTTCCCTGGGCAGCCTGTTCCAATGCTTGACAGCCCTTTCAGTGAAGAAATCTTTCCTAACATCCAATCTAAACCTCTCCTGGCACCTCTTGAGGCCATTTGCTCTTGTCCTATCACCTGTTACTTGGGAGAAGAGACCAACACCTTCCTCTCTACAACCTCCTTTCAGGTAGTTGTACAGAACTATAAGGTCTCCCCTTAGCCTCCTTTTCTCCAGGCTAAAAAACTCCAGTTCCCTCAGCCGCTCCTCATAACACTTGTTCTCTAGACTCTTCACCAGCTTTGTTGCCCTTCTTTGGGCATGCACCTCAATGTTCCTTTTGTAGTGGGGAGCCCAAAACTGAGCATAGTATTCAAGGTGCAGCTTCACCAGTGTCAAGTACAGGGGGACGATCACTTCCCTAGTCCTGCTGGCGACACTATTTCTGTTACAAGCCAGGATGCTATTGGCCTTCTTGGCCACCTGGGCACGCTGCTGGCTCATATTCAGCTGGCTGTTGACCAGCAGCCCCAGGTCCTTTTCTGCCAGGCAGCTTTCCAGCCACTCTTCCCCAGACCTGTAGCGCTGCATGGGGTTATTGTGACCCATGTGCAGGACCTGGCACTTAGCCTTGTTGAACCTTATACAGCTGGTCTCAGCCCATCAATCCAGCCTGTCCAAATCCCTCTGTAGAGCCTTCCTACCCTCAAGCAGATCAACACTCCTACCCAACTTGGTGTCATCTGCAAACTTACTGAGGGTGCACTTAATCTCCTCATCCAGGTAATTGATAAAGTTATTAAACAGAATGGGCCCCAGTACTGACCCCGGAGAACACCACCTGTGACTGGCCACCACTTGGATTTAACTCCATTCACCACAACTCTTTAGGTCTAGCCATCCAGCCAGTTTTTTACCCAGAGAAGCGTACATCTGTCCAAGCCATGAGCAGACAGTTTCTCTAGGAAAATGTTGTGGGAAATATTGTCAAAGGCTTTACTGAAGTCCAGGTAAACAAAATCCACAGCCTCATCCACTAAGCAGGTCATCTTGTCACAGAAGGAGATCAGGTTAGTCAAGCAGGGCCTGCCTTTCATAAATCCATGCTGACTGGGCCTGATCACCTGGTTGTCCTGTACATGCCGTGTGATGGCATTCAGGATGATCTGCTCCATAACCGTCCATGGTACCGAGGTCAGGGTGACCCTCTCAGCAACATCTGGAACCTTAGCTCCCAGAAGGCAGCATACACTGTCAGGATGGCAGATAGGCACCTTAGTGCCCCCTAACATGGTCACACACTACTAGCACTCATCATTGTTTTTTACTATATCTACTGTGTGCTGCTCATGCAGGTCCTCCTGGCAGACCTGGCTCCTGGGTGTCTATAGCTGTTAAAGCTTCATACCTGTTTTATGTAGTGATGCCAGAGGGTGGGAGCTGAAGCAGGGTCCTGCTTTTGTGGGTCACCAGGGTCCAAGATGCCTCATTCTCAGTGGCATCCACTGCAGCAACATAGTTATCAAAACACCTATATATCTCGGTCTCGGCTCCTCTGATACTACATAACCTTTTATCTGTTTCTTGCAACTTGGTCACCTGACATAACAGATCATGGGCCTGTGCATGCTGTGTGCATGTACTTGCCTTTCTGCCAGGAGAAGAAGGGTCTGGGCATTCACAGCAACCTACCACCTGTGCTGATGTCTCCCTCCTTACCAGTTCCATCTGGGTGGATGCATCAGACATTTGAGGGGCTTTCTGGAGGAGCACTGGTTTTAGCTCTGAGGTGAGTGCCCACCATTTTGGCAGAGACCTTGAGCACTTCCCTGGGCACTTAACCCTCTCATCACCATCACTAAGCTCTAGACAGTCGAAACACTCCCTAACATAGAAGGGCTACCTGACCACCCCTCCTTCCTTGCCTGTCCCTTCTGAACAGCCTGTAGCCATTGATAGCCACACTCGAGTCATGGATTTGTCCCACCAGGTTTTACTAATGGCAACCGTATCATAGTTTTCCTGCAGCACAATGGCTTCCAGCTCCTCCTGGTTTTTGCCTGTGATGTGTGCATTGATGTAGAGGCACTTTGGCTGACCTGTCAGCTGTGTCACCTTTTTAGAGGAACATCCCTCAGTTCATTTGAGGTATTTCACTGGTGTTTCCCTGTTGGCTCCCATTACTGCAGGAGCCCCTGATGCATCTTTGTAAAACTCTAAGTGTGCTGCAGTGTAGCCAGCACGTCTCAGAGCAAAAGCTGAGGGCCCTTGCTAGCACCTTGTTCCTCTAACACTGGCCTGTCACCCCACAACTTGTCACAGGCAGGCCTAATATTATCCCCCTCCCCCTTCAAGCCTAATTTAAAGCCCTGTGAAAGACCCCTGCTAGCTTGTGACCAAAGACCCTCTTCTCCCTTTGAGAAAGGTGAATCCCATCTTACGCCAGCAAGCCTGGTGCTGTGTAGGCCATCCCATTATTGAAAAAAACAAAATTTTGTTAGTAACACCAGCCATGGAGCCATGTATTAATAGACTGGGCTTGCCTATTTCTTCCAGTGTTGTTGTCCATGGCTGGAAGGAGAGAGTGAAAAATAACCTGTGCTCCAGATTCCCTTACCAACCATCCCAAGGTCCTGAAGTCTCATTTGATCACTGTAGGACTACCCGTTGCGGCTTCATCGCCACCCAGATGGAAAAGTAGTAATGGGTAATAGTCCGAGGGCCATACCTGTAGTCCTCCTTGAAGCCAGATGTTTCTGTTAAATTATGCGAAAGTAACACTCTTCACATTTAAGTATGAAATGGAAGTGTTTGTAAAATCATTGCCATATCCAATTTTGTTTCTTCCAGACAAAATATTGAAACTGAAGAGGCTGAGAGAAGGTGCATTTCCTTATAATCTTATAATCTGTTGACAGTGTACATAGATGTATAAGGGTTTTTTAATTTAAATTTTATTTTAATACACGGATACCAGGATAAAGAGAATACTTACTCAGCTGTGGAAATGCAAATGTCATGAGTAGAGCTAAACTGAAAAAGGCCTTAGCACAATGAATCAAATGAGATTGTCTCAGTTTGTAAGAGTCTAACCCTGTGTTATCATATTAGAGTGTGCAGTGAAGGAACTGCAATAAAATGTGGCACCATCCTCTTCTTTTGGACCTCCTCTGATGATCCTAGATGACCCAGTATAATTAAATCAGGATTGTTCATTTTTGGATAACACAGCAATATGTACCCTAATTGCTGGCTGTGAGGCAACTTGTTCACCTTTTCTTAAGTGTTCTGAATTACTGACAATCTCATTAAAAAGTTGACCATTATATTGCCATGTAGATATATAAATCTGGCACAAAAAGAACTTCTATTAGTCACTGTGTGTCTGACAGGGGCTGACAAAAATGATGTGTTCATACATATAAAGCCAAAGATCAGATCTGTTTCAATACAGTGAGTATTTCTCCATTTAGTTTTAAAATTGGGAGCAACTCTTCATGGGAAAGGTTTAGAACGGGAGTCTGAATGTATAATGATCTAGGTCTTCAAATACACTAGTCATTAACATTCCTTAAAATTAAGAAGAAACATGAAATCAAACGGGTAACAGAGCTGTGGCTTCACTTCCCCCTCAAATATTTATCTGTGTCAAAAGCAATTCCAAAATCCAAGTGAGTAAAGTTTTTTTTAATGCAGTTATTCTGTTTGTAAACAATTTTTTCCATAAATCAAGATTACAGTCATTGATGAAACCCAAGATTTGTGTTCAATTGGAATGTAAGAAGAAAATACTATACACAAATTCCCCAAACTGATCTTCCCTCCTCATTTAAACAACCTTGTCTCTCTCCTGCTGTATTTGTTTTACACCTACTTGATCCGCAGAATTACTTTTTATTTATTTTGTCTACTTAGCTCCCATAGCTTTTTTGTATGCTGTTTCTCTACTGTCAGAGGAGCAAGACTCTCTGTAAAGTCTATCCATTTTCAGGGAACATAAATTTCCATTGTTTTTGCCTGAAATCAAGAGAGAAGAAACTAGGAAGAAAGAATAAGTTGGTAGATTAGTTCTTCTAATCAAACCAACAATCCCCCCCTCCCCCAAAACCTAGACAAAAAACAAAATTTAACAAAGTAAAGCAAGAAACATCAGACTGCCCCAAACACATTTATGTTCAATTCAACTTTGAGAACACTTGATTTCAGCTGATGATTCACAGTTGGGCCAGTTGGCACAGGTCTTCTTAAGTTAATGATATCTCAGCTGCTACCATCTAAAGAGCTGGTTTCTGGTACGTGAGCATAGGGGACTGATTTCTGGCTATAGTAGAGGTAAGCCTCAAATCAAAATATCTGGCTAAACCAAGAAAATTACTACGAAAGTGAGAAAGATATTTTGGGGGTTTTTTGTGTCTTTTTATCACAAATGCTAATTGTTAAAAAGTGCTTAGGCATTTCTTAAACTTGTCTTTGCTACAATGGACTTTTGATAGTTCATAGTTCATCAGGAAAGCCTGGGACCGTGTTAGTAGTTTGGATAGAGAGAGAATTGGTATTAACAGAAAGTTCGAGATCTGTTGGTATTTTTGCAAAAAACAAGTCTCTGAATTCAAAAATATCTAAATTCAAACATTGCAACGTGTTTTGAGAACTCGGGGATAAACAACATCTTAGGCTGCTTCGTTAATGAAATTAGGCCTTTAGGCAGCAGTCATTTGACGTTTCCTTTGTGTTTGACACACCAACTCTTCATTTCTTTTCAAATATATTTTTTTTTAATATGCAATGATTTTTTCAGCAATGTAATACACGGAGAAATAAGTGGCTCTGATGGCTGATTAAATAATAAATCATTTAATCATTTACAGAAGGCTGTTCATTGTACTACAGCATAGGACAACAAAGAACATAGATACATTTGAGTCATTTATTCAGAGAAGTAACTGATGGAAAAGAGTCCTGATGGCTGCTTGTAATCTTTAATGTTAGTTGCATTTACTCACTACTTAGCACAATTAAATTAATTGCTGATGTTTTGTTAGTATACTGATGGCCAGAGTAGTCACATGCTTTTCACAGATACCATAATTTCCCCAACTTTCTGTTACCTGGGAAGTAATGAAAAAAGGTCTTGGGGTTTGAAAGGGGTTTCCTTTTTTTGTCTTAGACATCCTGGTGATACAGGATCTTGGCTCTATATTATTCAATATTATTATCAAAGACCAGAAGAAAATATAAGGGTTTGCTGTTAAAATTTTAAAGATGACAACAGACTGGCAGAGCAGTAAATGTTATTGGCGACACATAATGGTTACTAAGCAATCTGGGAAGGTGGGGACATTTATGATCTGCATACATGAAATCGTATTGAAGACTTTAACAGGGTTTTAAATGTCTATAAGATGGAGTATTGTGAGCTACCTACTACAACAAAAAAAATAAAAATAGTGAAGCTTTGTTGAGACTGTTAGTAGAAAGCTGGATGTCCATACTTTAAACTTACTTGGCAACACAGGACAAATTCCACTAGAACACAACACCAACATTCCATAAACCTTTAATAAGGTGTATTTTTCCAGTCAATTTTCCTTTCTAAGAGGAGGGTGTTATACAGGTGTATAACATAAGGTGTTATACAGGAAAAAAAAGAATGCCTCTGAACTTTTATGAAAATGAAAGAAAATTACACAGCAAAATTTGGATTTAGAAAACTTTGAAGAAGAAGTAAGAGAAATACTTTCTACAATGCTGAATATCCTTCCAGTATAACAAGAGATACGGCAGTTTTTTCATTGTTAGAAGCAAAACTTGCATTGACTTAAATTCCATCAAGACTTAGTCTGGTACTTCTGGGCTTTTTCCCATGCTTTCTGCCTCTAGAGCTGAGCATTTTGCCCTCATTGCTCCATTTGTAGTCTACATTCTTTGCAAGTTAACAATGACTGAGTATCAGAAAAGTCAGTATTTCAGATCAGATAAGCATATAGAAAGGTAAACATTTATTTAAATCTTAGTCTGTCTTCTTGGGATGGAAAAGACTGAGTTTTCTAGAAAGATTTATTTCCAGAAATAGACAGCATATCAAAGCCTAGATTCAAGAAAACTTTAGAAACTACAAGACCCCAAGACATGTTACTTGGTAAATTCTTGCTTTTCCCCTTCTCAAAAGCTTATACAATTTTCTGGCTATGAACGTAACTTACAGCCATTACACAGGGGCAATGAGACAGTATTCCCACCCAAACTGCTCTTGGCAGTTAGTCCTATATTCTTGAAGTGGGTGGTGAGAAGCTTGATGGATGGGGTGAGGGGTGAGGAGTGTGAGACGCTATGGGTTTGAACTGCATAAGCATCCAAGGAAGAAGAACCACTCTTTTGTAATGCTAAGCAACCACTTTAATAAAGTGGTGGGTGTTGTTATAAACACTTGCAAAAGTGATCACACTGCTGTTTGTGAGGGGCTCAGGTTGCTGGGAAAGTGCATAGTACACTGCTGTGTGTGTAGTGAGGCTCCAGCAGAATTATTTCCTTTGGGGAAACTGAGGCTGAAGAACATCTTGATCCTTGACCAGGATGTGACGGATGGGACAAAGAGCTCTGCACACTGATAATGCTTTGTGTGCTCTGGTACATAATTCTCAAGTTAAACATGCAGAAGCCCTGTACCTTCCAGTTTCAATAAAGCTGCTCTTAAGAAAAAGGACTGCTGGACACAGGGGGTTTTTGTTGGTGTTAGCAAACCAGCATCTTAGTTGGTTTTGGACACTTGAAATCAGTTCTTTGACTGTTCACCTGAAGATGCGCTGCTTTAATGAGGACTCTGGATTCAGCTGCAAGCAGAACATATAGGGAATATGTTTAAATTGAATGGGTAATGACCCCATTTTTCCTGGGGTAATAGGCTCCCCTCTGTGAAAGAAATTGCAAATTATTATTAGTTCATATGGCAGAAAATTGCAAAGTCAAAAGAAAATAAATATATTCTTCCATTACTAGATCTTAGAATTGTCTATATGGTTGGAGGGTCTAAGATGAGGTTGCTTATGAGTTGGAGGCTCTAAGTCTTATTAATAGGAAGCTATTAATAAAACAGAGTAGTTAAATTACATAACCAGAACAATGTTCTTGGTCAGCTGACAAAAACCCTGTTCATTTCTGGCTCATATTTAATAATCTTCAATATATTTGGGTGGTGAGTTTATAATTCTTTTTCCTCATGAGACATCAGTGGCTGTGATGATAGAATAAATACCTGCTTCGAAAATACTTTCAGGAAAGTCTATAACTATACGCAGTTCCATGGAGCAAAATTATGAGGTCTGACTTGTCATAAGATGTTGCAGCACGCTGAGTAATATGGACATATTTCAACCAAATGAAGTTAAAGTCACTTTTTTTCAAGGACAGAAAATTTTTAAACATGGCTCTAATATGCAGCCCAGCCAGGCAGATCTGCAGTATCTGACAGAAATTCTGTGGGATTCTGTAGGAAGGAAGACGAGAATTATATATGGATAATTTTCACAAATTTGTGTTACATTCTTTGCTCATTTGCCTATTTACTTTTTGGCCTTTGTATCTTTGAAAAGCATCAGGTACAGCCCACAGAGAAAGAAACTCTCTCCAGACTTGCAACACGTGCAGTGCCTCAGCCATACCATTTCAGTTAGGAGATGTCCTTGCCTTCTGTTCCTAATATCAAATCTAGTCCCCCATCTTGCATAGTCAAGCCTCATTACTCCTGCTGGCAACAAGATCCTTTGCTGAGGAGCATGCCCGACCTCTACCAAATGGAAATGAAATACGGTATAAAAATAGTCCACAGAATCATTCAGCTTGGAAAGGAAGGATCCTTTTCTTAAATTGTGCTTACCCTTTTTTTTTTTTTTTTCCTCCTAATGCCCCCATAATAGTAACTCAATGAAAAGATATATGGAAAAGATGTAGGGTTTCTTTTTTTTTGCGGGTGTGGGGGGGAAGTATTTCCTTGCTTTTTGTCACTCTAATTCTCATTTGTTGGGTTATTTTTCCGTGAATAAATGCTTATTTTGGATTTTCACCCTTTTCATCTGATAGTAACACAGTTAGGTGGATATCCTTCACTTGAAATGACCTTTTTCCAGATCATATTTGGATCTCATTTTAATTGGCAAAGTTACCCTGTGTTTTATATCCCATTTCATCTCTCTATATCTATTTTCAACAAGAAAGAATAGAAATTAATCTTTAAAATAATGCATACAACAATCCTCCTAAAAAAAAAAAAAAACAAACAAACAAACTAAAAAAAAAAGGAAAAAAAAAAAAAAAGAAAAAAAGAGCACAGTATCTGTCCTAGATATATTAAAAAAAATATTTAGGATGTTCTTTGTTTTTCTAAATGCTTATTTGTGCTTTATGCAGAAGTGTTGCCCTTTTATAAGCTGGAGATATCTTCAAGAATGACTGAATTATGGAAATGTGTGACTGAATCAGAAATTAATATAGCATTTCTGAAGCACCAAGCCTTTCTCTGTTTCAGGATAGGTCATTGTAATGGTCTGTTCAGCCTTCAGTGGAAACGTTGTGGATTTTCCATTTGGATTTGCAGGGGGAGTGTGTCTTTTATTTATTTATTTTCAGCCCTGTCATCAGACCTACTCTCACTGAGCAGGTAACCTCCCATCATCTTCAGTGAATGCAACATTAACAGCACCCTTGTCTGTCAAATCTGAAGGAATCACAGTTGACCTGTTTCTACCTGAGCCGTCTATCAATCACAGTCCCTCCAACATGACTTGCCTTTCATCTTGGTGAAATACCCCAGCCTACTCTCTTGGGCTGGGAGCAAACAGGCTCCATTGAGTTAGTCAACACTACACACAGGATACTACTCGTATTTGAATTGGTCATCAGGTAAAGATTGTCAGGAAATGGTAATGAACTCTCTCTACCAGTTAGATCATATTTTATAGAAATAAGAAAAAAACAGACCAGGTAATTCCTCCCCAGCCTGTTTCTGTGAAATGTCTCTCCTGTCTAGTCACTTCTGAATGTTGCACTAGAAAGACAAGCATTTCACTTAATACAATGAAGCCACAGCTAGTCTTCTCTTGTTCAACCATGTAGCCATGTCCTTGGTCATATTTATCAAAAACTAGTACCAGCCCAATACTTCACATATTTATTGCAGTCTGTCTAGCTAACATTTTACTGATGATTTTATGAATCTTCAGCTTAAGCTAAGAACTTAGTTCAAGAAGTCTGGAAGAATTGGACTTTAAAAAGGCTGGTGCCTTCAAAAGTTTTGAAATAAGTGTCGGAATTAGCTATGCAAAAAACTCATGAGATGGAAAGTCCCCTGAAAAGTTAAAAAATGACAGTCTGAGTTTACAGACCATATTCTGGAGTTTCAGAAAAGAAAGTCAAGATCAGGTGTGCTAGGAACTACTCTTCCACGTTACAAAGCTGCATTTTCATTATCTTCAAGCACAGACATGCAAGACAAGCATGTCTGGCCTAATGTGGTTTTGGAAGGGTGAAAAGTCCCAATGGAGCAACAGTTCAGTGCAGATACTGTTGCTAGCTTCTCATATTCCTGGATTATGCTACTTCTAGTTGTTACACATGTGTGGATCAGAGATCAGAGCTTACCCATTGTGAAAAGCCATTTTACACCCATATAAAAGAGCTTATTTCACAAATGAATAAGCCAAAGGTTTAGCTTATTTGAATATCTGAATGAGATCCAAAACAGATTTAATTGAATATTCATTTCACACAGCTTTAGCCAACTGAGTTGCTTAAATGAATTGATCCCATGAGTAACAGTATATAGATATGGATACTTAATGAATGAATTGACTGTAGCCTTCAGCAGTGTCCTGTGTAAAGTGGCAACAGGGTGATAAAAGACTAATTTTTACCTTAACACACAATGGTTTTACAATACTGTAACTGCGTTGCGGAAGTAACACATGAAATTTAACTTTTACAAGATGGCAAGAGGTTATCTTTGTCTACTGAGGCACCAAGGTGCTGCCATTCCTATACAGGTCATCTCCTAGCCATATAGATCCACCTTCTTGCAGGTACACTTGGAGTTTCTCAGTGGGATTTAATAAAAGCTTATCATTCACTTACTGTCAGCACATTTCTGAGCTTCTGTCTTCCTGCAGAGATTTGCAGCCCCCACCATGGAGCAGTGTAGCAGTGTCCCAGCCCAAGAGGTATCAGTTTTTTCACTGGACCACGTGAAAATGCATTTCTGGCATTTTCTGCTCTCATCAGTCTTGATCATCTTTTTCTATTTAGGTTAACTAGACTTCTCGGATGATTGCAGCACAATGGGTCTAAATAAATAAAGACCATGGGAGAAAGGAAGGGGACGTACTCCATGGTAGCACTGCTCTTCATACCATGTGATTCTTGCCTTTTTGTGCTTGCTACAAAATCTACAGGGCAGAAGATACAGTGTACTTTTGAAAGAGTGTCAAAAGCTTCCCCCAAATATTCCTCACTTACCTGTGTGGTGTGTTGGCCTTGGCCAGCTGCCAGACACTGACCTAGCTGCTCCTTCACTCCTCCTCCTCCTCCAACAGGGCAGGAGGAGAAAATAAGATTACAAAACTCCTGGGTCAAGGTAAATACAGGGAGATCACTCACCAGTTACCACCATGGGCAAAATACATTCAACCTGGGGAAAATTAATTTAATTTATTGCCAATTTAACTAGTTTTGGATCATGAGAAGCAAAGACAAATTAAAGCAACACCTTCTCCTACCTCTTATTTCACAGGCTCAACTTCACTCCCTTGCCCCCAGCTCCTCTACCTCCCCTCCTCCCCTGGGTAGCACAGGAAGATGGGGAATGGGGGTTTGGGGTCTGTCTGTAGTTGCTCCTCTCTGCAGCCCCTTCCTCCTTGCGCATTTCCCCCTGCTCCAGCATGGGTTCTCCGCAGGCTGCAGTTCCTTCTGGAAATATCTGACTGCTCCAGTGTGGGGTCCTTTACAGGCTCCAGCATGGTCCTCTCCATGTGCTGCAGCTGAATCTCTGCTTTGGCACTTGAAGCAACTCTTCCTTCCCTTCTTTCTTCACTTGGTGTTCACAGGGTTGCTCCTCACGCTTCTTTTTTCTTCTTTTCCCCACCTCTGCCCTCACTCCTCACTCTGCCATCTGGCATTTTGCCCTTTCTTAAATACATTCACAGAGGTGCCACTTTTCTGTGCCATGTGGCTGATGGCCTGTGTCCTTTGGTGGGTCCATTTTGGAGATGGCTAGAAACAGCTGGAATGAGCTGTGTCTGGCACAGGGCAGCCCCTGACCTCTTCTTACAAAGGCCACCCCTGCAGACCCCCACTGACAGCGCCTGAACACAGATACCAAACTCAGCCTGACTGACTTTCTGTCTGTTGTACGTTGTATGTTGCCTTACTTGCAGCAGATGTAACAGTAGTCTTTTATTTTGAGAGAATATTGGTGTACTCCTCCAGGAGACTGTACTTCCAAAACCAGACTCAGGGACATGCTTGTGAGCACTCAGAAATGCTAACTGTAAAAATAAAGAGATTTTTCACAGAATTGTTTGAAGAACTAGTAGCTGAATGTGAAAATGAAGCAAGATAGACAAATAAATAGGACATGTACCCTGGAAAGATGTAGCTAAAGGAGTCAGGATACACACGTTCTGTGGCTCTAGAAAGAAACAGCAGAGTAAGCAACAGCTTCTCTTGGCTGGTAGCGGTTCAGAGCTGCATGCAACTCCTGCATCTCTTGTTTTGTTTCTCCTGTTGGGTTTTGTGCATTCACTGTAAATATAAAACTTCAAATTTAAAAATAGCTGACTACCTTTTCAGTTTCTCTTTTAACCTCATTTCTTTTTAGCTCTCTGGTAATGACATTTCTCCTTTGTAAATTCATGCTGACTACTCCCATCCACTTTCTTGTCCTTCATCTGTTCGAAAACTTTCTTAGGTATTGGTGCGAGGTTGACCAGTCTATAGCTTTCCAGTTCCTTCTTCTTGTCCTACTTGACAATAGGAGTGATACTTGCTTTCTACCAGTATTCAGCAACCTCCTCCATCTCCACTATCTGTCAAAAAGATGACCAAAAGTAGCCTCACAATGACATTGGCCAGCTTCCTCAACACTCATGAGTGCATCCTATCAGGTCCCTGCAGATGTGTAATTTCAGTTTTGTTAAATGTCCCCTAGCTTGTTTACAATCCACTGATGGTAAGTCTTCATTGCTCCAGATTTTCCATGCATATTTGTTCCAAATAAAGCAAACATATTTCTAATGCACATACTTCTTACACTTTTCTACTGGCCAGTTCAGGAGGTGTCTACTCAGCTGTTTGGGCTTTGTGTATTCCAGTCTTAGGTATCTAAGTCTCACCCTATGGACTCAAGTCCGTAGAGAGGACTTGAGCATCATAGGTTTCCATAGGCATGTTGGCACTTTTATGCCCCATTTGCATGACTGTGCTCTGCTGGATTCACACAGTGTGGGGAGCACAAAGGCCAATCCTATGGTACATTCCACCAGTGAAGAAATAGAAGTTTTTGGGTCAACTGACTCGCTCATGAAGTGGATCCATTTCCACAGATCAATACAGTTTAAGAAAGGACACTCAGAAAGAAATTAATCGTGCTGATCCATCTTTTTCCACTAATGAAAATTAGAAGTTAAGGTGGGCACTTTTTTGCTAGTTATCTGTTTTGTACCACACCTTCCCTGTTGCAGCCTGCTGTGTCCAAGCTGGGGGTTATCACTCAGCAGCTGGAATTACCTTTCAGCTAAACTTGAGAACTCTCAGTGAGAGTGACAACAGACTGCACATAAACTGTCTGTGCTGGGGGAAGGGCTTCTAGCATAGGTATCTCACACAACATCCCTCCTTTCTCACTAGAAACAGCTTGCTTGTATGGTTTTTTTTATTCCTTCCCTTGAAACAACAGGACAGCTAGATGGTTATTTCTCTCCTTTGAAAGAAAGAAATTAAGGAAAGAGAGACAAAGGCTGAAAAGAAGCATCACCAATGTATACATTTGGTGCATTAAATTAAGACTGTAATAGGAATGCTACACCTACAAAATCTGGAAAACACCGAATCCACATTGCTCTGGGAACTTGTTTGTCAGAAGCATTCAACGGTGAAAGAAAACGGTGCAGATGCTTTAATTAAGCAGTGTAAGACTTCAGCTTGCATTAGTCTTGATTTTAGCCTCTGGACATGGCTTCAAATCAGGCAAATACAAAAAACCCTGGGTCTTCAACCTAGTCAAAAAATACACCTCTAAGGAAATTGCTTTCAATTTTCCCTCCCATCTGAACAAGCACAAAGACAGACAATGACCAAAGAGCCACTGAACAAAGTGCATCTAAAATATCAATTTTCCTTGAAATCAAACAGCTTATGAGAACACAAACAGAAACATAAAAGGGAATAAGAGGGCTGACATATGCCCCACTTTCTCACATTCATGGGCGAGACAGGAAATACTTTTTTCAGTCATAAAAATCTCTCTCTAGTTGGAAAATCATTTTAATGATGAATTCTGGCAAGTAAGACTGAAAATTCTGGGCAGAAGATGAGTTGCAACTTAGGAAAATAATTTCAGTCATATTTATAAAAAATACTGAATCATTTGTGCAAGAAATGTATAAAGAAATGATAATACTGGATTAATTTTCAGAGGTAAGAGTAAGACCACTATATAATTTACTTTATGTTACCTGGCTCCACTAACCTGACTTCATAATTGAACCATCAACAAAAATTTAAACGTCTTCTGAGAAAGGAAATTTTGTCAAGAGCTTGACAAGATAAAAGATTTTGCTTCGTATACATAGTGTGTGTCAGAACCAAGGATAAAGGATAAAGTAAATGTCGTATCTAAAAAAGATGCCACTAAAATGTCCTGTAAAAACAGATCATTTCCAAAGAGGAAAACATGAATGACAAACATTTTCTGAAAACCTAAAAAACTGAGAGACCTCCTAATGCAAATGTTAAGAAACACCGTATTATGCTCATGTATATACACTAAATGTATCATAGAGTCATAGAATGGGTTGGATTGGAAGGAAATTTAAGGATCATCTAGTTCCAACCCCCCTACCATGGGCAGGGACATCTACCACTAGACCAGGTTGCTCAAAGCCCCATCCAACCTGACCTTGAACACTGCCAGGGATGGAGCATCCACAACTTCTCTGGGCAACCTGTTCCAGTGTCTCACCACCCTCAGCGTGAAAAAATTCTTCCTTATATGTAACCTAAATCTACCCTCTTCTGGTTTAAAACCGTTACCCGTTGTCCTGTCACTACACTCCCTGATAAAGAGTCCCTCCCTAGCTTTCCTGTAGGCCTCCTTAATGTGCTGGAAGACTTCTATAAGGTCTCCACAGAGCCTTCTCTTCTCCAGGCTGAACAACCCCAACTTTCTCAGCCTGTCTTTATAGGACATGTGCTCCAGCCCTCGGATCATCTTTGTGGCCCTCCTCTGGACTCACTCTAACAGGTCCATGTCACTCTTGTGTTAAGGGCTCCAGAGCAGGATGCAGTAGTCAAGGTGGGGTCTCACAGGAGGAGAGCAGAGCGGGACAATTACCTCCCTCGACCTGCTGGCAATGCTTCATTTGATGCACCCTGGGATATAGTTGGCTTTCTGGGCTGTGCACATTGCTGGCTCATATTGAGCTTCTCATCAACCAACACCCCCAATTCCTTCTCCTCAGGGCTGCTCTCAATCCATTCTCTGCCCAGCCAGTATTTGTGCTTGGGATTGTCCCACCCACGTGCAGAACCTAGAGCTTGGCCTTGTTGAACTTCACGAGATTGGCAGGGTCCCATTTCTCAAGCTTGTCACTCTGGATAGCATCCAGCGTGTCTACTGCTCCACACAGCTTGGTGCCATCAGCAAATCCGCTGAGAGTGCTCTCCATCCCACATGTTCATGACAAAGATGTTATACAGCACCAGTCCCAATACTGACCCCTGAGGAACACCACTCGTCGATGGTCTCCACTTGAACATCGAGCTGCTGAGTGCAACTGAGTGCAACCATGTAGCCAGCTCCTTATCCACTGGGTGGTCCATCCATCCAATCCATGTCTCTCCAATTTAGAGACAAGGATGTTGTGTGGGACAGTGTCAAATGCTTTGCACAAGTCCAGGTAGATGATATCAGGTGCTCGTCCCTTATCCACCAAAACTATAACCCTGTTGTAGGAGGCCACCAAGTTTGTCAGACACTATTTGCCTTTAGTGAAGCCATGTTGGCTGCCACCAATCACCTCCTTATTTTCCATGTGCTTTAGTATAGTTACCAGGAGGATCTGGTCCATGATCTTTCCAGGCAAAGAGGTGAGACATATTTATGAGTGTTATTTGTGTAGGTGTACATGTGTACCTATATATGAATGATGCTAGTCAAAGGTTAATTCTTGAGAAACAGAAATGTGTGTTAATTAGAAAATCCTTCAGTTTGTTTTCTTACTTTTGACACTGAAAAGCTGAAAATGAAATTGAGTGAGATAAGAAACCTGACTTTAGAGAAGTAACTTAAGGTTCAACTCTGAAATGCTAACTTTATGTTTCATACATAAATGGTTACAGTTGGAAGGGACCTCTGGAGGTCACCTGGTCCAACACCCTGCTCATGCAGAGTCACCTACAACAGGTTACTCAGGACTGTATCCAGACAGCTTTTGAATATCTCCAAGGATGGTGACTCCACCACCTCTCTCGGCAACCTGTGCCAGGGCTCAGTCATCCTCACAGTGAAAAGCGTTTCCTGATGTTCAGAGGAAACCTTCCAGGTTTCAGTTAGAGCCCATTGCCCCTGGTCCAGTCACTGGACACCACTGAAAAGAGCCTGCTTTTGTTTTCTTTGCAACCCTCCCTTCAGGTAGGTATATACAGTAGTAAGATCCCCCTGATCTTCCCCCTGAACCTTCCTTTCTCCAGGCTGAACAGTCCCACTCTCACAGCAGCAATGCTCCAGTCCTTCATCATCTCAGTAGCCCCTTGCTGTGCTCTCTGCAGTATGTTCACGTCTCTCGTGTAGTGAGGAGCCCAGAACTGGACAGAATCCTCCAGGTGTGGCCTCACCAGTGCTGAGGAGAGGGCAGGGATCACCTCCCTCGACCAGCTGGCAATACTTTGTCTAATGCAGCCCAGGATACTGTTAGCTTTCCTTGTGGCAAGGGCACATTGCTGGCTCATGTTCAACTCATTGTCCACCAGGACCCTCAGGGCCTTCTCTGCAAAACTGCTTTTCAACTGAATGGCTGGGATTGTTCCTCCTCAAGTGCAGGACTTTTCGGTTCCCATTGTTGAACTTCAGAAGATTATTTTTGTCTCATTTCTCTAGTCTGTTGAGGTTCTGATTGTCAGTACAACCCTCTGTCGACTCCTCCCAATTTTGTGTCATCAGCAAGCTTGCTGAGGGTACTCTCTGTCCCATAACCTAGATCCTTAATGAAGATACTAAAGAAGATTCAATCCAGTATTGACTGGAGTACATCATTAGTTACAGGCCTCCAAGTAGATTTCAGCAGTCCTACTGGAATCAAACTGAGTGATAATTTTAACAGGATGCAGATCTTAATCACTTCAAGCATAATATCATTCAAAGCAGAATTTTTTGAGTGCCTTGGTACTTGGTGTAATCCTTAGCCTTGAGTCAGGTACTTATAACTTCCCTAAAATGCGTGAGTTTAAAGATAAACCGTGTCTACACAGATGGGTGCAAATGCAACTGAGTTGCTTTGCTACTACCCTGGTTTGACAGCAGCTGTTGTACAAGAACTGTGTAAGTTTTGAGAGGAAAATGAAGATCTTACCACTACCCTATGCTCCCAGCTGCTGTGAGTCTGCTAGCTTTTCCCAAATTCATCTGACAACACAAGTTAGAAGATTTTCCTCTCTTTTTACCTTTATGTAGAAAAGCCCTTATGTTGCTGCTAAGAAATAACCTGCTAATTAGCAGTGCCCTGACTTGGGCAAAAAGAATGGTGGAAAAAGAAGTGAGACCTACCCCAGAACGCTCAGGAACCTACCAGTTTGCCACTGGGGATCTGTGCCGCTTGCCAAAATCTGTACTCCATGTCCCACTACAAGAGATAGCTGGCTCTGTTAAATTTGCTCTGAACATACTTATAGTATTAGACAGAGCTGGAAACTAGAACAGGGGAACAGCTACTTCAAGAACTATTCTGCAGGAGTCTTGGTTTGAGTTAGAGCTGTGCTTTTGTTGCATTGGATGTTAGATATATCAGCATGTAAAATAACCCTAGTGGCAGACATATACAGAATTAGCTGACAATTAAGTATAGTCTTGGAGAAACTTAAATGTTGACTTTAAATACCAAGTACGCAAATCAGTATGTGCATAGATAGGTCAATATTGCACAGTTTGCAACTACTACATATGAATAAATGTCAGTATATCATAGGACTGTTTGAGAAAGAACCATTATGGACTGTGAAGTACAAAGATACAATATCACAGTATCACAGTATCGTCAGGGTTGGAAGGGACCTCTGGAGATCATCTAGTGCAACCCCCCTGCCACAGCAGGGACACCTACAGCACATTGCACAGGACGGCATCCAGGCGGGTTTTGAATGTCTCCAGTGTGGGAGACTCCACAACCTCCCTGGGCAGCCTGTTCCAGTGCTCCGCCACCATCAGAGTAAAGTACCTCCTCATGTTAAGATGGAACTTCCTGTGCTCGTTTGTGCCCATTACCTCTTGTCCTATCACTGGGCACAACTGAAAAAAGACTGTTCCCATCTACCTGGCACCCTCCCCTTAAGTACTTATAAGTATTGATAAGATCCCCCCTCAGTCTTCTCTTTTCTAGACTAAAAAGCCCCAAGTCCCTGAGCCTTTCCTCATAAGAAAGATGCTCCAATCCCCTAATCATCTTTGTAGCTCTTTGCTGGACCCTCTCCAGCAGTTCCCTGTCCCTCCTGAACCGGGAAGCCCAGAACTGGACACAGGACTCCAGATGCGGCCTCACCAGGGCAGAGTAGAGGGGGAGGATGACCTCCCTCGACCTGCTGGCCACACTCTTCTTGATGCTCTTCAGGATGCCATTGGCCTTCAAGGCCACCAGGGCACATTGCTGGCTCATGGTCATCCTGTTGTCCACCAGGACTCCCAGGTCCCTTTCCACACAGCTGCTCTCCAGGAGGTCAGCCCCCAACCGGTACTGATGCATGGGGTTATTCCTCCCCAGATGCAGTACCCTACACTTGCCTTTATTGAACCTCATCAGGTTTTTTTCTGCCCAACTCTCCAGCCTCTCCAGGTCACGCTGTATGGTGGCACAGCCTTCCGTTGTGTCAGCCACCCCTCCCAGTTTTGTGTCATCAGCAAACTTGCTGATGGTACACTCTATCCCTTCATCCAGTTCACTGATGAATATATTGAACAGGACTGGACCCAGTACTGACCCCTGAGGGACGCCACTACTTACTGGCGTCCAACTGGACTCTGCACCACTAACCACAACCCTCTGAGCTCTATCATTCAGCCACTGTTCAATCCACCCCATTCATCTAACCCACACTTCCTAAGCTTGTCTGTGAGGATGATGTGGGAGACAGTGTCGAAAGCCTTGTTAAAGTCAAGGTAGACCACATCCACTGCCCTCCCTTCATCCACCCATCAGTCACACCATCATAGAAGGCTATCAGATTAGTCAGACATGACTTCCCCTTGGTGAATCCATGTTGACTACTTCTGATAACCTTCTTTTCCTCCAGATGCTTGGAGACGACCCCCAGAAAGAGCTGTTCCATCATCTTTCCAGGGATGGAGGTGAGGCTGACCGGCCTGTAGTTTCCCGGGTCATCCTTCTTGCCCTTTTTGAAGACTGGAGTGACATTGGCTTTCCTCTAGTCCTCAGGCACCTCCCCTGTTCTCCAGGACCTTTCAAAGATGATGGAGAGTGGCCCAGCAATGACTTCTGATAGCTCCCTCAGCACTCGCGGCTGCATCCCATCAGGCCCCATGGACTTGTGGGTGTCCAGTTTACTTAATTGTTCTCTGACTTGTTCCTCTTCAACCAACGGAAAGTTTTCCTTTCTCCAGACTTTCTCTGTTACTTGCAAAGTCTGGGACTCCCGAGAGCTGGCCCGAGCAGTGAAGACAGAAGCAAAGAAGGCATTCAGCAACTCTGCCTTCTCTGTATCATCCGTCACCACATCACCCATCTCGTTCAAGAGCGGGCCCACATTTTCCCTGGTTTTCCTTTTGTCTCCTATTTTCTTAAAGAAACCCTTCCTATTGGTCTTTACATCCCTTGCCAGGATCAATTCCAAAGCTGCCTTGGCTTTTCTGATTTCTTCCCTGCATACCCTGACAGCATTCTTGTACTCATCCCAAGTCGTCACCCCCCTTTTCCACATCCTGTAAACTCCCTTCTTCCACCTGAAGAAGATGGAAGAAGCTGAGAAGCCTGTCATAACTCTATAATGAGTGAAGCCTTGTGTTTATGAGATCCTCCAGCTCTGCCATTGGAGAATAGATATACCACGTGGTTCTGTTAGGTCAGATTTTTGGTTCAGAAGTAGCCTCCTCAAACCTTCCTGGCTCAATGGAACCTTTGAGATTTCAGCAACCACTGTATACCACATAGAGGATCAGAAAACACTTAGCTTCTGCTTCATGGCAAATGCTATAACATCCATGCTTCTTTTTACATCTTTGCCTTTTTGAATTTGGAAGAAGTTTCATGCCTCTTGGAAGAAGTTATCTGTTTTGTTGTATGTTCATCCAGGTCAAAGGACAAAGCTTTCATCAACTTTTTGAAACCACTTCATGTTAAGTATTGCCATAAAGCCATCAAGTTATCTGGTTTGAAGCTTCCTTCTCACCCTGCTTTTCTCCCAGATACTGAAAGCCTCCAATTAACTAGTGCCAAGCTGAAACAAAGTCACTATCTTTTTTTTTTTTTTTTCTCAGTCTATTTAGTGTGGTCCTGCTAAGCCTGTCTTCTGTTACTTATCTTTCTTGTCTCTTTCCTTTGATAAAATAGCTTGGCTCAAGAATAGTTTTTATATCCTATTACACTGATGGAAGGAGGGAAATGGGAGAAACTTTCGTTTGCAAAGCTTGTGCCTACATTAAATTTCACTGCCCTTCAATTTTGTAACTCTTTGTCTGAGCTTGTTGATCCTGAATTTATATTGTTTGATTCTCTAGAATCTTATGAAATAATAATTTTGTGCTATTTTGTAGTGATCAATGTAGGTGTGTGATTGTAAGCAAGTAAAATCCTTGCCCAAAGGAGATGTCTGTCAAAACAGCCAGAACAGATTGATATTAATCTCCCTCATAGCTGTTAAAAGGGGGGCAAGGTCAAAATACAAACCATACTAGAATGATGTCAGCAACTACCTAGAGTGTAAGCCATCAACAGAGTTTATTTCAGACATATCTCTTTCGTCCTTTGGAAAAAAAGCAAAAAAAAATCCAAGTATGTAATTGAAGTGTATGATGCTTCTATGAGTATATTTACTTATAAGCAGAAGTTTCCTCATAACATGACTGAACTTTTAACATTTCATTTGATAAAGCACTTCCAAAAACCTGATATGCAAAAGCAGATCTAACTTTTGTTTCTGTAATATTTTGTGTAGAAGAACAGACCATGTGTATACAAAGAAACGCAACTCTCAGCACGTAATTAGCCTTTTAGCCCTTTCAGAATTTACTCCTAGCAATTATGAAATTAACACAATCACACAAAATATTCTTTACTTGTTTAGAAACATCAATTTTGTAATCAGATGAAGCAGTATGTCCAGCTGGGTCCTCAGAAGACATTGGCAAGAAATGTTAAAGCAACAAAAACATCTATAAGGAATAAATTAGCTGTATTTCTAATTTCAGTCAATCATCTCCATGATTTCAGTTTGAGTACTCTGAATCTTCAGAGGGGAAAAATCCTGTCTGCGCCTGAAGCACCTATGTTGATTTTGCATTACTTCTAAAGAGTATATGTACTTAATTCAGACATAACAAAGCTACACGGATTTTTTTCACACATCTTTTAAAAACTTAGTAAACATCAGATATTTACCAAATATCTTTTGTTGGATATATTACTTACTTGATAGTACTTAGCTAAGATCCTATGAATAAGGAACTAAAAATGGAAAAAAACCCCAACCTTTTCTGTTGAAGTCTGAATTTTGTTTACTTCAAGATGATTCACTTATAGCCCGTATGTAAGAAATAAATATTCATAATTTGAAACTTACTAAAAAAGCACCTTGAAATACATTCTCTTGTCTTAAATGTGTACACTTATTTGACCTAAGGAGTAGCAGGCAGGAAGGATAGTAGATCTTTCACTTCTTCCTAGAGATCTTGCAGTTTGGATAACTTCTTCAATGAGCCAGACAGACTAGCTGGCTGTGCTTTCATGTGAGTAGCATGTGTGAGAACAAGGTTTTAACTTAAGTTCCAATGACCTCGTCTATGAGGTATGCTTGAAGACTTGTACTTTTTCTATAGAATTTGTAAAAATTGACTTTTAGTCAATGAATGTTCGTAGTGTTTATGTATTTGTTGCACTGTTTATCCTTCACACCTTATTATCAAAGGTTATTAGACAGTAACATTCTGTATCCTATTTCGTAACTTGTGGGCTTGACCATTGTACTCTTCCTCCTGCTCCTTCACAGAATCTCCAGAAAAAGATTTTCTGCAATTGGCTTCCTAGGAGCATCATTTACAATTTCTGGTCAATGTCAGCCTTGGAAGTAACAACTAACAATAAAAATCAGTAACCAAATGTGTGTTAACCCTGGCCAGTAGCTAAACCCCACACAGCCATTTGCTCATTCCACCTCTGAGTGGGATGGGGAGAGAATCAGATGGGTAAAAGTGAGAAAAAAGGGTTGAGATAAAGGTAGTTTAATAGGTAAATTGGAAGCTGCATGCACAAGCAAAGTGAAATAAGGAATTCATTCACTTCTTCCCATCAACAGGCAAATGTTTAAGCCTTTCCAGGAAAGCAGGGCATCATGCGTAATTGTTACTTGGAAAGACAAACACCATAACTCTGAACATCACCCATTCCTGCTGTTTTTCCCTAGCTTTTATTGCTGAGCATGATGTCATATGGTATGGCATTTCCCTTTGGTCAGCTGTCCCAGCTGTGTCCCCTCCCAGCTTCTTGTGCGCCCCCAGCCTACTTGTTGGTGGGGCAGAGTGAGAAACAGAAATGGCCTTGATGCTGTGTAAGCACTGCTCAGCAATAACTAAAACACTGGTGTGTTATCAACACTGTTTAGGTCACAAATCTGAAACAAAGCACGATAAGAGCTGCTATGAAGAAAATAAACTCCATCCCAGCCAAAACCAGTACACTAAAAATAAACACTTCTTATTTGTATTGATTTTCAATAAAATCAAATATTACCTTTTACAACAACAATAAAAAAGTGTCAAAAAACCGCACAACCAACCAAACTCAAAACACCCCACAATATCACTTGGATTATTATGTTATTTCCCATACCTATATTAGAGCTAAATAGGAGTCCACGTTTTTCCTCTTCTTTATCCAAGAGAGAGTTCTACTTCACAATGCTGAAAGGTTGTTCTGTTGCCTGCTCATTAGGTAAAAGGTATTCTGCAGCCACATTCTACAATGGCTAAGAATGATTTTGTAGCCGAATATATTGCTCCCTCCAGGGTGACTACGTAGGTTTCGGTCTTACTCTGCCATTCCAGCTTTCTGCATGGTGCTGTAAATTGGGTACTGATTCTCTAAAACTGTCAGGGTCTAAGCTCTAAAGGAAACAGTCAAAGAGCAAGTATAAGCATTTGATGAAAACGGAATACCAAAGTTTTACAGAGGAAATGGAATAAAAGGTGTTCAAACAGAATGCGTGAATGTGTGAAATGTTTGCAAAATATTCTCTGGAAGTGCTGACTGTTGAGCGGATGTTGTATTAATTTGATAAGCATTTTGTGTGTATGGAGCAGAAGTACACAGTTTTGTGTTTTCAGTGAAAGATGGCCATTTTGCTGGATTTGTGTTCAATGGGTTACTAGGTACTCAACATTAGTCACTGATTTTTGCAGGTTTTGGTGTGCTTACTTCGAATAACCATGGCGTCTGAACAGGATGTCTTGTAGTGGTATTGCTAGCTGGTTCGTTTGGCTTCAGAGTCAGTGATGGCACCAGTTTGCCTCATGAACTTGGAAATGCCACCTAGAGCCTCAAGATGACATTTTGTTTTCTTTTGCTGTATGGATGAGAACTTGCTCTATGTTTGTAAAGTGCCTACCACAGTAGAACGCTGGGCTCATTCAAGTCCTTTAGACCCTACCAGATTTCAAGATCAGACTGGATTGTTGAAGACCACAAGTATAGTAATCCTCATGCATTTTCAAATAATTTCTTCCAATGAAGAAAAACTTACATTCTGTTCTCTTGTTTTTAGGTATGAGAGAAGGAATGGCATTTTCAGGCAGTTTTGACTTTAAAGATTTACATTCTAGATCCAATAAGGCTGTTGAATATATAATGAACTGCTTTTATTGGCAAAGAAAGGTTATTTGCTTGTTCCTGCTACAATAATAAAGACTTCTGCTGACAGAAGCAAGCTGAATGCATTTTGGGTTCAAAACCATCCTATTTATAGTCTAGATGCAAACTGATATCTATTCACCACAATGTCTCATTTGCAGGTTATCATTCTGCTTTCCTCTGAAAGCTAGTCGGCAGATGTTTCCTCCCATCTTGACTCCTTGCATTAGTGATAGAAAAATATTCTGCATCCTACTGTGGTACCCTTCATAAGCAGAGTTGGAGGACAGAACCAGCTTGTTTAAAACACACAGGACAGTGTAACGAGAAAATACTTTCTCTTGAATATCAGTACAACTACATTATCCACATCTTTCAGTTTCTGAATTAAATACCTTTCCACATAGTTGCAGTCAGTAGCACAGCATTAATATTCCCTCCTTAAAAATAAAGCAATAGAATAAAATAAAATGAACAAATAAAAATAGAATAAAAAATAAACAAAAAAAAACAACAACAAAATGAAACCAAAATAAAATAAAATAAAATAAAAATTTGCCACAGGTCTTAAAATAAAAATTTGCTACAGGTATGTAGCCTCATACCCCATCAGTCTTTCATTTCCCCATGCGCAGTGACAGAATGAAAAATGTACCACTATTTCTCACTTCTGAAACTGCTTTAAAGATATTCTTTGACAGTAAAGAAATGTTGATACCACTTGCTACCTTCTGTAGACATTTTTGCCAATTTGATCCAGTACTATTGTTGAAGTTTGATTGTCTGACGATGTTAAGTATCAAGGTTTCAAAATGCAAGGCTGTTCCATAGAATTCAGCATCTCCACAGGCAAGATAGGTATTTTTTTTTTCGTGTAAAGTTTTATGGAAGAGGAAGTCATTTATCACTGACTGGTAGGTTGGCTTACACATCAGCAAATTTGCTGGTTATTTTCTTCAAAATTCCAAAGCCTGTGAAAAGTAATTAAAGATCATTCTGCTTATAAAGCTGGTTAAAAGGAAAAGGAAAAAAGAAAAGGCCATGTTCACAACTGAAGCAAAAAGGACTCAGCAATTTCTATGAACATTTTTCTGTCCTTTTGTTGACCAGTTATGGCTATAATGTTCTTTAGGTTTCATTGGGAACTGATCTGTTGGGCACTGACCTGTTCTGAATACTTTGGTTAGTGAACAATTTCTTTCTATATATTCCTTATTGGTACTTTATCAATATTTTGTTTATACCTCTACTGGTAGCTCACTTTTGTCTTAAGCTCACACAGACTGGGAGAAGCGGGCAATGGGAAAAGAAACACAAACCACAGATGGAAATCCTCTCTTGCTCTAGAATCAGGACCGACTGTCTCATCTTGAGAGACACCAGAGTGAAAGAACACCAAAGATTCTGGGAATCTGGGAATTCGCTCCAAGTGTGTGTATAGTATTGAAAAGATACAAATGTTATTGTGTTTGAAAGTCTGTAGGTATTGATTTGCTTTGAGATGGGTTAATTTCACATCTCAACAGCATCTCTTTAATGATTTCAAAGTACATGACATAGTATCTTTTTCTTTGTGAAGGAAGCATGAATTAGAACTAGTCTTGTTAAAACACATTAACTTAAAATGTATTAACCCATACATAGCCAAATCTTTTTGTCAATATTCATTTTCACACTTTATTTTGGCCCATGCTAGACGCACAGAACAGGAAAATCCAAAGAAGTCAATGCTGACATTAAAGGGCACCATCTAAAGCCACTCAGATAGTTAAAGAAACCCTTACATAACACAGCTTTAAACCACCTTGCACAGACTATGCAAAAAAGGTTCAAGCCAAAGGCAGCCTGCAAAGCAGTAATTGTAAAATCCACAGAAGTCAGTGGAAAAACATTAATAATACTCTGTAAGAATACCAAAGCTTCACATTTACACTATTATTACCATCTTAATGTGGAAATTAGGCTAAGAACAATACAAGTTCTTAGAAATCAGTCTAATGTTTATGCCTCTGCACATCCTTCCAGCACAGAGAATTCTTTATTAACAAGTACTTAATACTAATAGTTAATGGACTGTGTTCCTTTACTAAAGAAGCGATCTTGGGAGATAGAACCTGCCCTCTTTCAAAACAAGCAAACAGAGAAAGACTTTTACATTTTCCTTGACTAGACTGCCATGCCATGCCCCTTGTAGCTTGCCTCAATACACTTGGCATGCTCATTTAAAACTTTTTCAAAGTGTTTGAAAACACTTGCACAGTATTTGGATAGCAGCTTCAGACCCACGTTTGCACTCACTGCACATGCAGTGCAGAGAAGAAATGACTCAAAGATCTGTCATGACTGCTTGCCACAATTTCAGTAACTGAACTCTGACTAGTGACTTGGGATTTATTCCAGAATCTGCCAAATCCGCAGGACCGAAAAATTCACAGTTTGACCCAAATATGTGGATATTTGCCTCTCTTTGGGTTGCACCTACAAATGGACAGAAGTCTATTTTTTCAGTGTAATGATACATTTCTAAAGCAGAAAGGGGAACTCGTGAGGCATGTAAAGTGTGATAATTTCAATTAAATTCATGAAGCTATGGGAATTTATGCCAAAGAGTTTGCCTATGCTGGCTTAAAATTTGCTGCTAAAGATGATATATATTTGCTAACCTAAGAATGCATTTTCCACTGTCCAGCTGCTAGTTAAGAAGATTAATGACTGCTTTGTAGTTCCAATTAAACTCCTTTATCACCAAGAGGGAGGAAACAAGTTTTGATTTCAAAAGTGCTGCTTAAGAAAGAAGACCAGGGCTGCATAACACTGACATTTTATTAGAATTCATTTGTAACAAATGGAACTTGTGTCAGCAAAGAACTGATTTTCATACATACTTTCTTTCGCCACCAATGTAACGAAGTAAGAAAATAAAAAGCACGCCTTTCATTCTGTAAAACATTTACGCGTACTACTAATTAGAGGTAATTGTATCTTTTTTAACAAGCCATTTTACAAGGTAATTTTTTAAATTTTTCAGTCTATGCATCCAAAACAAGAGCAAAGAACACAATTTTTATTATCTTTGTAAAGACACTCCAAGCTTGAATGGCAAAGCCACATAACGGATGGTTATGATGAGACCTGCAGCCTTCTGATATCTTTGGAGTATCAGGGCACCAAGAAAAAAAAAAGAAAAAAAAAAGAAAAAAAGGAAAAGAAAATAAGAAAAAAGAAAACTAAAGAAAAATAGGAGAGAATAAAAGGAAAAAAAGCAGTTGCATTTTTTTTTAGTCATTACAAACTATTTTTTTCCTTTTTACATGTTCTGTGTCATTTAAATACACACAAGTGGATTTTATAAGCAGTTTCTTACAGATGGGTCCAAGTTATAATATTATTGGGTGTAGAATCAATAGGGCAGTGCATAGTACAAAGGTATATATAGAAAGTGCAAATCTCCCTAGAGGGCCACTCCTTCGCCCAGCCATCCTCTCCGCTGTCTAACCACTCAAATACTTTTTAAAAAAAGAGCTAAATTAAACTTCTGTATAAATCATTTTTATATATTTTGTGGGTTTTTTTTTTCCCCATTGCAACTAATTACAAAATTAGACATAACTACACATACAAACATAAATAATAGCACCGTACTGGTTATGCTGATGAAACCAATTTTAAGCTTGGAAATGTATGATGTATGTAGACAAAGATGCTTACAATTTAAATTAACTGTAGAATGACTGTATATAAGAATACAGAAAGTGGAATGCACATCAATGATGCTAACAGTTATCTTAAGAAACATAAAAACTAAAAGGAATATTTAGTTGTACAACAGTTTTCCTCACAAATTGGCTCTGCTTTTCTTTCTTTTTTTTTTTTTTTCCTTCACTTCCTTCGGAGCTTGCAAGAGAGTCTGCTAGGGACAATGCTCTGATCCTTTTACAGATCCAGTGTGCAAGAATCTTCCCTAGTCTATGTTTCCAAAGTGATGCTTTTTTGATTATAGTGTTTTTCTGATCCTCTACATTTCAGTTGAAGAACATGACCACACCACATAACCTGGCACTTCAGTAATTATTTTAAAATACAAATCAAGAAAGACGAAGAAAAAGAAACATAGTGCACATTCTTCTCTGTTTCAGATGTAAGTTATAGAATCTCATTCTGAGGTAGCCTTCTATTCCATATATATATATTTATATTTTTGTTTTGATTTTTTTTTGTGTTTTTTTTTTTCTTTTCTTTACAAAAGTGCTCAAATACAATGCTTGCTAGAGTTTGGTCTTTCATATTTTTCTTTCTGCTAGTAGTGGGAAAAGTGGAAGAAGAAGAAAAAAGTTGAGGTCACATTGATGAGTCATACCAATGCTCCTATTTGAAACCCCAAAGAAAGAATTCCTTTGATACTCATGTACTGACAATGGCAGAAGGCATGATGGAAACCAGGGTCAATGGGAAGAAAGTCTAGTGTCACTCTCAAACATATCCTGTGGGCTCAGTCTTGCCAGCCTACATGAACCCTCCCACTGAAAGCAATGGTTTGACCTTAGCACTCTATTGACACAATCGAATGACCAGGACTTGGCCCAAAATAAATAAAAAAGATGCATGAGCACTGCTAATGTCAACTACTGCTAGTGTACTGCTACATTTCTGCAATGACAACACTATAACCAGTGTCACAGTGGGTTTGAAAAGCCAACGAGAAATAAATTTTTAATTTGTGGTCTGGTCTGTGACTGGAAATATGGAAAGATAAAGGGCCTTGACTACCTACATGTTTCGGGTTATCATTTATTACCATTCATACTTGATTAGAAACTGGAAATGCATATTTTTCAAAATTGTCTGATACATGTATTAAAATGTTTGAAAAGAGTAACAGAGATATGAACAAACTGAACTAAATACAAATGAAGGCTAACTTAAAGAAATGCTATTCAAAATAGGCATCAAATATAAGGCACTCTAAATGTAAAATTAAAATAAAACCCAGCATCCCCAAACAATGCTGTATGCCACAAAACGATTGATTTCACAGAGCAACGTGTGTTTGGCTTTGCCCTGTTACATACGATAAATGTAAATTATATAGCGCACACTATAGACAGTATACTATTGAATACAATTTTAAAACATCTTAATACCTAGTATATTACAACATTCTCCCCTCCTAAAGGGATATGCACTGACCTTTCCCACATGCACACCTCCTACATTTAATAATATGATTTCTTATTGCACTATAGTGTTACAAATATTGAACTTCACTGGAAGCCTAAATCACATACTCTGTGCATGTGTGTGTGTGCATGTGTGTGTGTGTATGTTCAAGTGGCGATGTGGATAGAAATATTTGGGATAGAAATGATGTTCAAATATCAATGATGTGCATTCCTCACTTCCCTTTGAAACAGAAGTTTATGGACCTTGGAAATGCAGAGATGATCAAATAGTAGTTTAATGTAATTGTAGTATGCTGAAAAACTTTTCCAATGCTCTGATAAATCCACATATGGAAGAATTGACATGTTTATGTGTATGTGTGTGAATATCTACCTTTCTGTATCTCTGTAAATATACAGAGAGTTAGACAAGGGTAGACAGTAATACATACATATACTTATATATATAGAGAGAGAGGGTGTGGGTGTGCATGTGCATATGTGTGCATGCGTGTGTGTGTTAGCAGCATCTTTATACTTTGCGCCTCCCTGTTGATTCCAAAAGAAACCAAAAAGCCCCATTTTGATTTAACTGATTACAATGAATATTTTCTTAAAGAAAAATAAACCAAACAGAACTGTAAAAGTAATACCTAACAAGACTGTGGTACTGTAGATAAATATAGGACTGCACAAAAATGTGCAAATTTTCAAATTATTTAACATTTCTACAGCACAATATTACAGGTAACAGTTCTACAGCTTAAAAAAAAATCTAGTTTTTAAACAAAAAGATTAACAGTTATGCAACCTTTTTCTTTAATTCACTTCAATGAATGATAAACTCTTGTTAAAAAAAGGAAAAAGTTTACACAGTTAAAAATGAAGCACAGGTCAGCAGTATCTTTACAATACTAAAAAACTAAATCAAGGACTTCCTTTTTAATCATTCCCACGTTTTCCCTAAAGTGTTATCATGAGCATTATGATGGGAAGGGGTGATGTTGAAGTAAAGAGTCCGCTTTGTTTGAGAAGCCAGGACCCAACCTTTTAACAAACATCTTGCACTGAACTGCAGTTCTCTCAAAATTCCTCTTTGCAAAAGCATGTAATCCTGAACAAGATGACCATTCTTTCTGATTAATTTCCTCTTCCCTTTAACTTCAACCGATGTCGAACCCTTGAGGTATCTGTAAATGAGATCCTTCAGACGCCTCAGTGGTCAGGATTCTTTTATTATGGTTAGGTTATTAAACTGTGAATTCTTGGTCCACATGGAATAGGGTCTTTTGTTGTTGTTTTTGTTTTACATATCCCCATAATTTTTGTTTGTTTGTTTTTTTTATTTTATATATCCCCAATAATCGCTCCTTAGCTAAGAGTTAAGAAGTACTTCTAAAGCACATCGTATGGCTCAGAAGCGGCTCTCCGGATCTTAAAGGGCCTGCAATAAAAATCCACGATGGTTTTTATGTTGCATAGTGATCAAAGCTGCCCAGATATTCCAGTGCGGCTCGATAGCAGAATTGGTATTGATCCTGGAGAAAAATAGAAAACAAAAGCATCAAAAAGCCAGCTTGTTTGTTGGTTTCTATTTTCTTTCAACTCAAAGTGAATACTTTTTGGCTACAGACAAATATACCACAGAGGCATCTGCAGTTTAGCAATATTCTTTTGCTGACATCAAGAGAAATTTAGTCTGAGATACAACAGATGAAGACAGGCACTCATTTAATGCAACAACATTTGCTTCTTTTTGTGCAGAGACTATATACCCACCTACTGACTGTTTGTTATTCTGAATTAATACATCACCATAAAGCTTTCTTCTTATGGGAGCATACCAAGACGCTTTTCCCTCATTGATTTGAAAATAAGTAGCAAAATATCCAATTTAAGTCTATAGCAAGTACAACACACTAAATGACAAAATCCACCACAACCTTAATATGAAATGCTGTACGGAAAACCACCAGGTTAAAAATCATGTTAAGGAAGCAAAGGGAATCCCAACCTTTGAGTAATATAGGCTTTCATGAAGATGTGAAGATACCTCAGCCTGCAGCAAGAAAAGGGCCTAAGAGAGAAATATGCAGCTAAAGCACCTTATTAACATGAAACATTGCATTTCAACCTACATATGGAAGCAGAAGAAAGGTCAGTGTGGTGAGAGATTTGTTTATACCTTTGGTAAATCCAACATTTGGTATTACTTATTATTCTCACCCCCACCCAGCAGTCCTTTTGCATGTTTATGTAATATTGCACACTCATACTAAAATGGCACATCTGTGTACCCATTTGCAATTGCCACTGAGGTTTTAAATGTTAAAAAAGAAAAAAACCCAAAGATGGCTTCTGAAAGCCATCTAAAACATCAAGGTCTGCTTATTTATCCGATATTGCTATGTGGTAACCCCACATGGGTAATAGTTGTTAAGATTACAATAAAAATTCTTTTGGACACCAGGAAACTCATATATTTGCCTCAATGTAGTGGTGTGATCACTAATAGTTCTTCTCTGCTTCCTTTTGGAACAGTGGGAGAATGCATTAGACATATGCATAAATTTTAAGTGTATGTGTGGTCCACATGGAGTTCAAGTGCGTTGTTGAATCAGGATTAGATTTCCTGGCAGTTTACACTGCTGAATGATATTTGTTTTCCACAGAATCCTGAAATAAACGAGTACACAACACTTCAACTTTCAGCTGGGGGGAGGGGTGAAGGGTAGCATATAGAAATAAGCCAAAGTAGGAGGAGGGAGAATATATTGCATAGCTGAATTCTGTATTTGTCAGATACGCTTCAAGAAGCATAGTTTTTCTGTATCCTGTAGTTACTTCTTGGAACCAAAACGACAGAAAGCAGTCATTTTTCATTTTGCTTATGCAGAAGAACGATGGTAATGGAAAAGAAATGGAATTAACTCTTCAGTTTGGTCACAGTGATTTACTTGGCTAACTGACAAGATTAAAAATAAGTATCTTTATGTTTCATATAAGTTTTCATGAAGTTGTCTTCTTAAAAATAAGACTACCCAGCTCTTATTGAACAAGTTTAATTTTCTCGTGGAAAATGGCAGACTCTGGGGAACCATTTTAGATTTCACAGACTGTATTTTAAAGGCCAGTGTCAATCAAATTATACCAAATAAATGTATGACCTAAAATGCTTCCCTTCTCTTGCCCTTTTGTTTGGTTCTCTTAACCTATTGGCTCTGGCTTAGTTCAAGTCTCCTGTTCAGAAATTTAAGTAGAAATTAAGCACAACCGAAAATGTTTAAGTGTTCTTTATGACATGATACAGTTCCAAGCATCCAGGCCCAGGAAATCAGTTGATATTGTTCATCCCTTTCCTTATTTCTCTGTGGCACTCTAGCTAGCACAGAAAATATTTACACTATAGTTTTCCTGAAGGCAGAATTTACTATTATGAGTTTCAGGCCAAACAGCCACTTGCTTGGTGACACAAAGTCAAGAAAAACATGAAAATAATACAGTGTCAGTCTGGAGCCATGAATAACACTGTGCTCCTGGAACAAAAAAATTAGTGGATCCACCTGCAGAAACAACTTGCCTCCTTCTTTATTGCCACACTTTTCTGCCAGGAAACAAAGTTTCAATTAAAAACGGGTAATGCTTCTTGGAAAATAGTTTTTTTCAGTTACCATAATTTAGGATCCACTACTGAAATAATTTCTGTTTCCCCAGCCTGCAGCATCTACTGCTGTAACAGGAAATAGTCCTTGCAGTACCTTTATAGCCGAGTTTGCACTGTAGTCATATAGTCACTATGTGAATGTGAGCACATTTTATATAGTCTCTATCTGTGCATTTTTTGACTGTGAAAATATCCCGTCTTTTCCATCACCATTGTACACAGGTACTGTTTTGCTCACCTCTGTCTGTACCATGGCTGGCCGCTGCGTCCTTAACATTTTGACAGTCTGGAAGATATCTACAACACCTTCATATCTCATTCTTTCTAACACAATGCTCAGGGTTATGAATACTCCAGTTCTTCCAACACCCGCGCTGTTGCAATAAAAGGAAAATAAAAAGGAAAAAAGGAATGTTAATTGACAGTTAATGCTGAAAGAATTGGCTGACAAATTATCTGTGGTTACAACACACCATATGTGTACAGATTTGTATATGGGGAAAGGCTCACTAAGCAAAATTCCACAGCAAAATAACACATTGCATTCGGAAGGACAACTGAGCTCGAGCAAACTTCACATCCTACTAAATACTTCTTGACTCTCCAGCCTTCACTGCAAAGCGACTTGGTTTGTTCATCCAGATATACAGTAATCAGTGCATGGTGAAGGAAAATGAGAATGTTTGTTTCCAATGACTTATGCTAGAATTGACAAGAGAAAAAGATGCCAAAAATGTATTTTACTGCTTTACTTTAACTTATTCATGTATATGCGCTGCTTTGCACGTTTTCAGTGTGTTAGTTTATCTTCTACTTTGAGTTAGAGATAGTCAGTGGATTTTCAATTAATATTGAAATTGCTCATACACACTACAATTTAAGTAATGAATACACAAACACCTTAAGACACAGCTTTTATTCAAGTCTGGCGGTCTGGATCTTCAGCTTTCCAATACCGATACTTGTACACCATACCTCTATATTAGTCTGAAATGTCATCTTTGAATATACAGTGTGGTTGCTTTCTGTTCTGCCGGGTTTCTGTTATTAGCTAAAACCCCCAAGAAAGGATAGAAATCCCTGTAATCAATAGAGCCAATAGTTGTCAGTTATTAAAATTAAACAATCACTTATTCATGAGGAGGACTCTTGGACAAAGAGACAGGTAACTACATGGAAAAAAATATTTTCCAAGTCTGAACTTGTATTGGTGGAGATTAGGCACCCCATCATCTCACTGTTGATGTTAATAATTTCACCAGGTTTTCTCCAGTCAGACAGACTTGCGAAACTGAAGATTGACGAGACCCATTCACCAGACAGGAGAGCGGAAGAACATGAACAGCAGGGAAAGACTGCAGAACTCTGAACTTTGGTATGGACTATGACAGAGATCCAGTGAATTCATGAGACCAGTGCAGAAATCAAATGTCCAAACTGTATGATGGTATTTTAGTGTTTGGTTTAGATCAGTGCACTTCTAGGGCTATTAAACACATGCAATTTGATTTAGCGATTTTGTATAAACTGTGTGCCTTCGAAGAGCTGAAGCCAACGGACAATTGAGACACAGCTTGACAAAATATCATGCTCTCAGTGCTGGTTTACCTATATGTGATGACAATGGTCCTGGACATATAGAGCAACTGGAATGTAAGGTCTCCTTTTTGTGATGAGGTAAATTAGAATGCTAATGTTTAAGAAACATACTGAAGAAATCCTTGAAAAATAGCGTTGAAACATGCTTGGTCTTTATAGAGCTGACGATAGTGTGATCTAAACCAAGTAGCCCAGAAAGTGAACAGCAGAGTGAAGGCAGATTACCATTTTCCATTCTCCTTGCTTCTCCTCAACCATTTAAAGACATCCAACAAAAAAGTATGATTTTCCAAATACGTGTGAGGACTTCTAGACTCACACAGTCAAATCCTTATTACTTCAAAAAAACTACTCAGAGCTCTTTAATTGAGCAAAAAGAGGGCATTAATTTGTTGTATTGTGTTCTTAAGAAATGAAAAAGTATCTGGAGAAGCTACTTAATAAGGAAGACAGACTAACATGGAAAGATCTCACTGCTTGCAAATCCTAACTAGCCATTAAGTGTAATATTTGCTGAGGTCTACAGGAAACTGACCTTGTTCCCCTGAAAGTGGCAACCATATTTTAGCATTGTATCAATTCCTGTTAGAGGATGCTTAGGATTTCTAAAGAGTGATGGAAGTTCACATCAGTACTAGTAGCATTTTAATGATCAGCTGATACCATGACATTTAATGAAGCAACGCGACATAGGTTGTAAAGAATCCTGAATTTAGGAAATGGTGAGGGCACTCCTTCATAATGTACTATGATTCACCAAATTTTAAACAGTTAGAAACCAAAGTTAGGATGCTTTAATGAGCCATGAGGAAGTATTGGTGTTTTTGTAAGAGAGAAGAGTTTGTTGTTAAAATACATCTTGAATGCATTCTGGGAAAGGGTGGTCTTCCTTACTGTCCAGCTAAAAGCAAGGATAACAAGACTACAAATACCTAAAAGTGGTTGAGGTGAAAATTTTCCTTCAAGGTGAACAGTCCTTTGCTCTTTTAACTATTTTCTAATTAACTGCCTGATCAGGTTAGAAATTTTTAAATTGTAACACACTGATCTATTTGTAAAAAAGACGGAGAAGGAGAACATTTTAAAATTGTGGGTGGTAGAGGTTTACCGTGTAACAGAGAAAGCAAGTTAGTGAAAAATGTGTACAGCAGCAAGGAAACCACATGGATGTGGCACTTGGGGAGTTTGTAATTTGAAATATTTCTCTGTACATGAGAAATCTTTAAAAACTCATCATGGTACAAATTGGAGGCATTATCACAATAATTCCACAAAGACTAGGGAAGTACAGGTACCCAGGATCTTGTTGCTTCCCGAAAGAAACAAATAAACTTACTAATTTACTAGGGACATTTCTTATTCTTGTAAATTGACTAACATTGGTAATTACCATTACCAAGCATTACCAATCTCTACACCGTCATTACAATGATGATAAGACATTTAAAGACCAAACCATGATGAATTATACTCAATTTGACTTTCCTTCTACTAAAGCAAAGTCTGGTCTGGTAAAAATCTCCATAATTTCAGCATGAAAGATCACACCCATTTGGAAGGGTGAAAGCAGTATTTCATTGCAGTCACAAGTGGCCAAGTTTGCATGGTACAAAGAACTCAGAAGAATATCATCACTTTGCTTTCTTATGTATGTGTGCATAAAGGCATAAATATTGCTTATTACTCCTCTGCTCTCAAAACTCATTAATGTCAGGAAGAATAAGGCTTGTTTTTATCACAGTTGTCCTTCATTTTTCCTTGCCAAATTAATCCTAAACACTGCTCCACAACGCTGTTCTCCTTAGCAGGCCACAAAAATTTTTAGGCACACAAAAAAAGCAGGATTCAAGTAGTCCAATACATTTATTTTGTTGGTCTTTCAGATTAGGGGAGAATAAAGAACTCTGTTAAAACACACTGGTATTTTAACAACCTCTGGTTGCTCCTGGCTTTGGAAGGATAAGAATATCTCTCTCTGTACAGTCATATATTCTAACATTCATTTTGTCTTCACACTAGTATTGGGGCATTACTTGGCTTGTAGGAAGGACGTGGAACCTGTACCAGTATTTTGCATCTCTGTTATATAAATAATAACATTTAATCTACCAAAAAATAATTTAATGTTGCAAAAATGAGTATCTAAAATCCTAATGGAATTTATAGAAAACAATTTATTAAATAAGAGATAAAAGATAAAGATATTATTTCTGGCCATCTGCTATAGACTCTAGAATACTGTAGAGAAATCAAATAAAAAACACAAGAATATTAAAAAAGCCCACCCTGGATTATTCTTGCATACCCTGCAAGCTGTTTTCATCTGCATATCAATTGTGAAGGAATTGAGGGAAGTCATCACATCAAAAAATGGGCATTACATTCTGAAGTTAGAATTCACCAATCCAAACCTCAGTGATTTTTTTGACAGGCAAAGTTTCTAAACACCGCTTTCTATTCCATTCCCTTTCTTGAGATAGCTACCATTTTTACTTTTCTCATCTTTATTACTACTAATGTCCTACTGAGGTGTAACTAGCTTGTTTGCAGCTAATAATTCCCACCAACGTAACAGCTTCACTTTTAGTTACCAGTGGAAAAAAAATCAGATATAGAAGCCTGTGATAAGGTTCTTCCTACTGCTTTCTGTGTGTAGCATTGACCAGACTGTTTTTACCCTGCATTAGAGACATTTTTAAGTGAAGAAAAGATCACATGCCTCCATGTATTTCAGAAAAACCTTTTCTGTGTAAACTGGATATCACAGAACATTTCATGTTTTGCAAAGCAGTCCTATGTGTTCCTTTTTAGATCTTCTATTTGATTACATTTTCTGATAGTTCACCTGTGAAATTCCATTTGCATATATACCTTTGCTGCAATCAGCAATCAACTTTAGAAAAAACCAAATCTGCATATGAGTTGTTTTGAGGCTTTGCTCACTTACCTGCAATGAACAGAAATTGGTCCATCCTGACCAAACTGCTCTTTTGTTTTATGCACTTGGCCTATGAAGTCAATAAATCCTTCTCCAGACTTTGGCACTCCTTGTTCTGGCCAGTCAGTGAACTGGAACTGCCTCACTGTTCGGGACTGGCCATCCTTTAACAAAAGACACAAAGAATGTATCCCAAAAGCATGTTCCAGCAGCTGGAAGTCAGTCAGCCAACAACCAGAAAGACAATCACAAAACAAGAACATTGAGAAGAGGTGGGCTAAGATCACATTTATGAATACTCTTTCAATCACAGTACTGGCTGGTGCTCTCAGACACATTGGCCCAGAAGTGCAGTTTCATTAACAACATTGCATAGATTCCCTTCTGCACTGGATAGAAGAGTTGTCTGACATTGTGTCTGCGTAAAAAGTATGTCTGAGGCTAAAGACATAACAATCTCACCAGGTTATACAATTTTTGGTAAGTTATGTTTTGAAACTTGTGGACTGTAAATTCCTTTTTATATAGAACAGGTAGAATCCATCCAATCTGACTGTCCATTTCATAGATATGCTCATCTACTGCATGGCAGGAATATCTTCACTGGTAAGAGCTGTTTAGTCGTTGCCCTCTTTGCGGATGATATCTTTAATAGCATGGTGCTTTCTATGAGGTGGACATTTCCCTGGAAGAAGGTGGGTCAAGACAAGCCAGTTGTTTAACAAACCATAAACCTCCTTTTAATCATTGAAATTTCATCCACTAACAGCTTGGACTCAGTCAAAAAGTTGAGAAGAAGGGCTTCCTCTCTCAAAACAATTTGGCTGAAGCTGTTCATTGCCTTTGGTTAGGAATACTAACAGGACCGTTTAAAACTGCAGAATACCGCAGTGTGGTTATTTTTAGAATGAAGCCACTGGAAGTATTAAACGCCAACTTCTGCTCTATGCCTATTTAATGTGTAAATGGTCAGGACACATAAATAGAAAAAATACAATACAAGTGAATGAAGTAAATTTGTTCTGAATTTTCAAACGTTGTTCTTAATGATTTTGACACTGTCAATCTGCACAGCCGAAAGGTTTAAAAACATGGGCATAAAAGCATGGCTACATGAGCTACTGATGTAAACTAGTGCCTCTGGACATCTCGTTTCCTAAGCACCCACCATGCCATGTCTTCAAAATAGTCTTCTACTGAGTGAAACTCATGAAAAACGGAAATTATTATAGGAGATCCCCCCAAAAAGCAACAAGTTATGCTGGAGGGCAAGAACAATCTTTTTTTTCTTTTTATTTTCTTTTTTTTCCCCTCTACCACAAGCACTCAGCTATTACCGACCTTTGAAATGAAATGAAATAGAAGTGATTTTTAAAATAACCAAAGGAAAAAACAATACTTTGCCTTTATGTTTCCTCTGGTACTGTGGGTTTTTGCCTCCCATGTCTCAAATGAGTATGGAAAACAGAAGATGGGGGTGTGTGCCAGCTACTGCTCCATCAGAGGACACACATACACTTCCTTGATCTACTATCTCTTATATTCCCACTACACCACTGTGACAATTTAGCAGTCTATTCTGTGGAATGTTTTTGCCCACTTAAAAAAAATAAATCTATTTGAAAACATTTAGCCTATTTTATTTCTTCTGGGCATCAACACAAAGAACTAAATATTTCCTATCACAATAGCATGTTGTTAATACAGACTTCTCTCATAATGGTCTCTGTGATACCATTTTGCCCCAAGAACTCATAATGAAATTGCATCCTTCAGATAGCCTTAGGCACATGAGATTAATTAATCAAGAAGAGAAAATAATAGGTTGATTCCCTCCAAAATAACCTCCCATTCTTCTAAATTAAGGAAGGAAAAAAAAGGAAAAAAACCTTAAGTCTGACTTGCATCATGTTGGTTAAGGAGATGGAAGCTCTTCAGCCACTTCTGACCCTGACAGGAATTATGCTAGAATAACAGTAACTTTTTAGGGGTAGGAAAGATAAAAAAGATGACGCTTTACTTAAGTCTAGGCTGTCATTGGAAAAACCACAAATTTCTATGTGCAAAATAGATTTGATGGTAAATATTTGTTTTCCAAAAGTATCTAAATCAACTGTACTGGTATATTTCATGGTTGCAATAACTCAATAATCCAGCGTAAATCTGTGAAAACTGTTCTTATTTAGTTTTAATGGCAGTAACTTCTGTTATTTAATGAGCATAGAAGTAAAATTAGTTAGTCTGATCTTAGACTAGCATCAAAGCATATTGGGAACTAATCTGCAATTTCTTACACAGTTCCCTCTGCTACTGACATTAAAAGTAGTGTTGCTTTCTTTTAATGAGGTGCTTGCCAATAGCAGTCCAAATACAAATGCCAAATTTTATTAAAATATTTACTTTCAAATACTGTGACAGTTTGCACAGTTAGTTACCAAAATACGAACTTTCAGATCCCTATGTGGAGCAGAGGGCTTTTAATGTATCATCCTATTGATTGGCTGACCATTTGGATTTCTTCTTGCTCCTCACAGGGAATATTCAATTGTCTTTTGATGAGGCTGTAGAATTTATAATACTCTCTTACAGCCATCACTAATAGTTTAGCCTTAAATGAGACTGCCCCAACACACTGACCTCTGGAGTTTACAGAGAAAGTGAGTATAAAGCAGTCAGAAGCAGTAGATTGAAAGAGTTACAGAGGTCAATTTCACCTTACAACAATTCACAGCTCAGTTTCAGAAATAACAGGGAGTTCCACACCAGGCACTTGCTGCTGACACCTACAAAGGCAGTGTCCGTCTTTTCTTGTCCCTGGGGAATAATTGGCTGGCTTGGCTCTGCCAGAGCATGGATGGTGTTCTAACATTATGGATGGGTTTGGAGATAAGAGGGAGAGAGGCTGGTTACAACCACTGCAGCATTTACTCTTATTTGAATACAAGAATTTAGTTAGATGATCTCAATCACCAGGTGTGACAGCCATAAAAACCTAACAACAGAAAAACTATAATGTGCATTTTAGTAAGCAGTACCCACTGCTTCCAGTAAACTTGGAAGGAGCTATAGTTTCCTAGCACATCTAGAAAATTTAAGATGGCCCTGTGACCCTACCAGTGTGTTCTTCAGCAAAATTTAAAGCAAAACAAAAAAAAAATTTAAACTTTTTAAACCAGGGGTATTAATATCAGGTCCAATAAAACCACACCTGCCAAATTGTGTTATTCGACCCTTTCAGAGATTTTCCTTCTTTTTCAGCTACAAGTAAATAGACTTTCATAAATATCCTCGTTCATTATAAACTCTTGAAAGAACTTTTTGGAAATATATACTGTTTGCAGACACTTCACTTCAACTGCACCTGTGGCTTTTTGTTGTCATTATTATTTTGTGATCTGGGCTTGGTGAACTATGTCACATAAGACCTCTTACAGCTTGAGATGGAAGAGATCTTTAATAGATGATCTATGAAAACTATCAGCACAGTTGTGGTGAAATTAGCTTTGACTGTCTATGCTCACAAGTGTGGTTAAAGATTGAAGTTATGAGCCTGTTCTTCTCCACTTTTGTTAAGCACAAATAGGTTAAAGAAGCTATAAATCATGTGATCCTTACTAGATTTCAAACAGAATGAAAATCAGAACTGATGCATCTGCAGTTTCTTTTCAAAAACACCCACCTAAGTCTCATTTGCCAAATTAAGATGTTCATATGCTGACTTGGTTAGTGACAATACTGTCCAGATAATTGTCAGCAGTACCTAATTTTACTTGAAGCTAACATTAAAAGCAGCAGTCTAGCTAACTATGAGAAAGTCTAATATTTTGGATGTTGACTGGCAACTCTGAGTAATCACTCATGTTATTCCTGGACAGTACATCCTGCTATTTTGCCTGAACAAATAGTATTCTACAGTGCTTACAGAAACGGAGGCTGTCAGTAATTTTTCCTGCCATGCAGACTAAAATGCTAGAAATCAAGAGTCTGAGAAATGCCACATATGTATTTAAAGTTTATGTACATTTAATCTTATATCAGTGCTCAGTTTTGGACTCAGGAATTCAGATAAGAAATTCAGTATGAAAATGAGGATGCTAGGGTCACAGCTGCATGTATCTACTCTGCAGATATACAAGAGTGCTGAAAATACGCTATGCCAAAAAATCAAATTATAATGTGCAAACTTGTCAAGCTTTTCTTATGAATGCTATTTGCTTTGCAGTTTTTAAATCTCAATGGATTAACCTTCATACTCACTTAGCCTAGAGTGTGGTGCAAAACAAATGTAAAGCTGTAAGTGACAAAAATTGCCCCCCAATAAATGATCAAGGGGAAAAAGAGGAAAAAAGGGAGGATAGTCCTCAAATATCTAATGTATTGTGGCACAAATAGTTATTCAGAACTTTACAAAGTTGTGCTGCCCAGATGTTAGATCTGAATCAAGTCAATTGTTCTTACACAAAGATCCCATTTATTTAATAACTTTATCTGCTTTTCCTTTATTGCTTGTAGAAAGTACACCCCTAGAGTTTTTCTAATAATAATAAAAATTTTTAAAAAAGAGGAACGTAAATTGACATTTTCTTTTAAACTTATGTGAACTAGTGCCACGCTATGTTAACTTACCCTTGCATCTGTAACCTTGAATTCCCTCAGAATATACTGTGGCATGTTGTACTCTGCCATTGGATCTACCACAAAATATTGATATCTGGCTGAGCGCTCTGCAGGCCAGTACTGGTGGCATTTTTCCTACAAAATAATGAAGCAAAATACATTTCCTATTACTCAAGAATGCTACCATAAACTGGTATAAAACCTTTTTCACTCAGGTAAGTATAATACTCATGGAAAGTGCCATTAGTGACAGGAAAATGAACAGTTTGTCTTGCTGTGAACATGAAGTTCCATACCTAGAATAAAAAATTATCTTCAGTATTGCATTGCAAAGGGGTTCTCTCTGGTCATTGTATGTCTGAACTTGTTTATACTTCTGCTCAGTTCTATTATTTATCAGTGACAAGAGCTATCCCTAGCCTAATTTTCAATACAGAATGGAATTTAAATCTTGAGGCCACCTTCAGTTTTCTTTCTTCTTCCCTGTTGAAGCAAGTCTCCCTGGCCCCACAGTATCACAGTATCACTGTATCGTCAGGGTTGGAAGGGACCTCTGGAGATCATCTAAGTCCAACCCCCCTACAGCACGTTGCACAGGACAGCATCCAGGCGGGTTTTGAATGTCTCCAGTGTGGGAGACTCCACAACCTCTCTGGGTAGCCTGTTCCAGTGCTCTGTCACCCTCAAAGGAAAGAATTTCCCCTTCATGTTAAGATGGAACTTCCTATGCTCAAGTTTGTGCCCGTTACCTCTTGTCCTATCACTGGGCACCACTGAAAAAAGACTGTTCCCATCTACCTGGCACCCTCCCCTTAAGTATTTATAAGTATTGATAAGATCCCCCCTCAGTCTTCTCTTTTCTAGACTAAAAAGCCCCAAGTCCCTGAGCCTTTCTTCATAAGAAAGATGCTCCAGTCCCCTAATCATCTTGGTAGCTCTTTGCTGGACCCTCTCCAGCAGTTCCCTGTCCTTCTTGAACCAGGGAGCCCAGAACTGGACACAGTACTCCAGATGCGGCCTCACCAGGGCAGAGTAGAGGGGGAGGATGACCTCCCTCAACCTGCTGGCCACACTCTTCTTGATGCTCTCCAGGATGCCACTGGCCTTCAAGGCCACCAGGGCACATTGCTGGCTCATGGTCATCCTGTTGTCCAACGGGACTCCCAGGTCCCTTTCCACACAGCTGCTCTCCAGGAGGTCAGCCCCCAACCTGTACTGATGGGTTATTCCTCCCCAGATGCAGTACCCTACACTTGCCTTTATTGAACCTCATCAGGTTTTTTTCTGCCCAACTCTCCAGCCTCTCCAGGTCACACTGTATGGCAGCACAGCCTTCCAGCGTGTCAGTCACCCCTCCCAGTTTTGTGTCATCAGCAAACTTGCTGATGGTACACTCTATCCCTTCATCCAGGTCATTGATGAATATATTGAACAGGACTGGACCCAGTACTGACCCCTGAGGGACACCACTTGTTACTGGCCTCCAGCTGGACTCTGCACCACTAACCACAACCCTCTGAGCTCTGTCTGTCAGCCACTGTTCAATCCACCCCACTGTCCATTCATCTAACCCACACTTCCTAAGCTTGTCTGTGAGGGTGATGTGGGAGACAGTGTCAAAAGCCTTGCTGAAGTCAAGACTCTATTTCTGCATCCACTAGCCATATCCTGAATCATCTCTATTCCCCACAGACATGGCCTGACTCAGTTTTCACTTGTCACATACCGGCTTTATCTTGATGTAATCCTGTTCAAATAGTAAACTGCTTTATTCTTTCTATTACACAAAGCAGCGCTTGAATGAGTTTAGGACTGTAAACTGGGTGCTGAAACTTTAAAGTTCAGTGCTATGAACACACAGAAGACATTCAGATCTCAAAATTATCACCCTTTCTTTTAACACTGTTAAAAACAGACAATTTAAAAGTGAAGTTTCTGTGTAAAAAATCTTCATTTTTGAACAGACAGCAATGCTCTCTCTGCATACTTCAGATATATTTCAGACTCTTCATACTTCAGACACGCAAACTCAGTTGCTGAATTTCAGTGTTCCCACAACAAAATGCCATGTCTAGCCTGTCTATCGTAACACACCTACAGATTGGAAAACCTTACACATGGTGATTAACAATGCCACTGATATTGCAGAAGAAGAAGGAACCTAAATCCTCACCTTTATCTTTAGACATTCCTGTAACAATGAAGTCTTTTAATAAAAAATCATTATAACAAACATTTTAGTAAAGGAATATTACAGCAGTACTTACTCTGCCCATTTCTCGTAGCTTAGTGAGCATGACCACAATTGTAGAGTTATGCTCCCAGAGCATTCTCCAGAAGTCTTCAGTTGTTTCTGCTAAAGGACCCTGTGTAGCTATGTAAGCTTTTTGTTGTCTACATTAAAAAAAAAATAAATTAAGGAAAACATTTTAATCAAAAAAGTGAACAGATACACATGTTCTGTTTATATGTAAACATTATCTAGAGGAAAAAATTATATACTATTAATAATAAGCACATTAAAACCTTATTATGATTGTTTAATCAAACTATGGCTTTTTATTTTTAGAACTTTGAGAAGGGAAATTACTCTGTTAATATTATGATGTATGTCTTTATCATTATTATTTAAATTTTAATGTAACTCTAATAGCTCAATTTTGTGTGCTGTAAAAAGCACTTAAGAAACACTTAGTTGTGCTGGTTCATTTTGTAGAAATAACTGTCTAACAATCTATTAAGTTTAGGAATTATAGCATCAAGCAGTTTCTTTATTAACTCCTTTTCAACAGTCTGATGCCTCCAGCAAAAGTAAGGCAGGAAGAAAATTCAGGAATGGAGTGCCCTGCATTTCCAGGCCTAAATATCCTACTAGTGGAAGCTACCACCAAGCTGTTAAAAGCTTCTGGATCAGCAGCTTTATAAGATGATGACCAATTCATGTTGTTCTTGCTTCTTTCAATCAACAGAAACACCTTTGTGGATGACAGTGGAGACAGAGGTTGTTTCCAATTATGAGCAGAGGCTCAGAAAATGATCTCTGTGGATACCGATACTCAGCTACAGCTAAACTGCCTTAGGGAAACTATACTGCTTCTCCTTCATGCCTTTTTCTACCAGTGGCTTAAGTCAGCTGAGGGCATATTGCCCTGTGTTGTCAAGAAGATGTTGATGGGCTACACAACTGTTTATGTATAAAATGCTTTTGGCGCTGAGTCTAGTCTTAATCTGTGTTCCAAGATCACAGGTTATCACCTTGACACAGAGAGCGTATCTCCTGTATGTTATTTCTATGTATCTTTTTAAGCAGAATGGTTGTGAGGAAACAGAGGTTCCAAATCACGAATGTGCTTAAAATCTCAATAACTTTCAGCATGTAAAACATACTGGGAGTTCACAACAGTTTAAAGGTATGTAAAAATATAACATTTAAGACTATGTCATTTACAGAATTTTCCTGTATTGCATGGCTGAAAATCTAAACCTTTTATTAATATTTAAAAAAACACCCAATCAAACATGGCATGCACAGAGAATAATTTTGCTATTTTCAATATAGTTACATAAATAATTTTGTAAACTTTAAAGAAATCTACATAAGAACACATTAACATTAGTACCTGTATCCATCGATGAAACTGGCATTAATATAATCAGAGCCTTCTACTCCTCGTATTGGTTGCAAGCATACCCTTGTAGATTCATATGGCATAATATTGACAAGGCGATTTTTGAATTTATTACATGGAAGATTGGCACTGATGAATCTTGAAGTGTGAGCCTTAGAGCTAGCAAGACGCTGTTGAAAGCAAATTAAAATAATTAAGCGCAGGTACAACAAAAAAAATGACACTATCAGACTTGATGATGTCTGCTCAGTATCCATTAATGAATAATTTCAATTTTGGATGCTTACTTTTCCATATTCTGTTGGATTCCTTAAATATTTGTAAAGCTTCTTTTAACACCTTATAAAAGTTTAATGTCTGCTTCATTAATGTATACGGACAAATTTGAGTATTAAACAGTTACACAAATACAAATTTCAAGCTATTGAAACAAAAAAGGAACAGTAGGGTTAAACCACCCTCACTGAATGGTTCTTCTGTGGACACCAATTGAGGATAGAATTGTACATTTTTAAAAGGATTGTCTTCCTAATTTAAAATTTTTACCTGACAATGTCTTATCTTTTGATTACTGGAAACAACTGCTGGAGGACAGACCAGCATTAAGTGTTATACCATTTGTTTTTGGTTCCCCACAACATAAAATCCAAGTACCTTAAATTCCAGTTCCATTCCTGTGACATTCTCGCCTGTTTCTATTTGTGTCAGCTTCTGGATATATGCATACAGGTTTCTGGCTGGCACTTCGGTATTTCCACATGTCACTGCTTCCAGCAGTGCATCGTGGATAAAGATGTATTGGTCCTCAGTTTGAACCATGTAATTCCTCTGTGCTCTCATTAGAGTTACGTGGCCATAAATATCTACAGTCTTTTCATGCTTTATTCTCTCTAACATGGCATCTATCACAATGAAACAGCCAGTCCTGCCGACTCCAGCACTAAAAGAAATGAACACAGGAGGGAAAACATGAAGGACTATTTCATGCATTGTGCTTACTTTCATGGCATTCAGGTTTTAAAGTTTCATAACACTGATTTGAACAGCATGTTTTCTGAACACGAACATCAGCTTTTATGAAAGAGGTTGGTGCCCTGAAACAAGTAGGCTCCTTTAACACCTACTACGAGCAATTGAGAACATGGAATGGTTTTATATGAGATCTTTGCATCTTGCAGTTTCAGGCTTGACTATAATAGAAATAAAACACATTGCAACATGTTCTAGAAATATATGTTCTTAAAAATGGAAATTACTGGAGATGATGAATCCTCTAAGAATTCAAGCTTTATTTGTAACATGATTTCTAACTCATTAAACATGCTGTTGTTGCTATTCTGTTTACAGAGGTGAATTTACTGGCAAACAATAATATTACAGAAAATAAGTCTCACATATTTCTATTGTGCTTTGGAGAGAAACTTTCTATCCCTCTCCCAACTCTGTCAATGGGGCTCCTATTAACACAGCTTTTCTGTCCTTTGCTCTTTCACTCAGCCCAGCCATACTGTTAGTTTTTGCAATGCAGAGCCATGACTAGTTAGCCGTGCTACCTGTAGGCTGGAGAAATCCCCAGCTGGCCACTTCAATGTCTGACTTACATCTCTAGGAAAATGTAAGAGTGATCTGGAATGGCCAGAATCTGGACCAGGATGCTTAGTCATCATCTTATTTCAAAGGACAGATTATAAAAGGGCTAAAAGACAGAGCTTGAAATCACAGCATTGAATTAATGTCCAGACTGGGTGAGTACTATTTTTCAGGCAGAGGGAAAATTAGTGCATCCTCACAGGTTCTAAGTGAAGTCAGTTGTTGATTTTAGACAGGAGCTGAAGTGAAGTCACATCAATCCTGTTGAGGCCAAAGAAACTACTACTTCTTAGCTCTGCACAGTAAAGGATTCCTCAGGACCAACTCTGAGCTGGAGACTTGCTTTCCCCTCTTTGGTGGGACTTGAGGGTAGAGGAAGACATGGGTCAGCTACTGTGAGCTTGGCACAGGAATAAACCTTGATCATGAAATATTCAGTTGGATCTAAGAGAATTAAACCTGTCTCAGTAACAGACCTACTTATTTTTATGATACCTGCTGTCAACATGTGCCAGACTTTCCAGGATTTTCAGTCATTGCCTCCCTGTCTTAAAGGTGTTGTCTGCTACATGCAAGGGCCACCTTTAATAGCTCCTGAAAACAATGTTATGCAATCAGGAGAAGGAAAAACAGATTTACAGTTCTCCCCTTGATGTGATTACTATTAGTCATACATGATCCTTTATTACACATTTGGCATAACTGCACAGGAATGACGTAGAAGGAATATGAGAAAGATTACAGAATACAGAAGACCCGAAAATATACTGAAGGTCTGAATATACAACTTGTGTGCTAAATGAACCCTGTTTCCTAAAATCTCTACAGGAATTCTTTTATGGAGATGTTTGGACATCAACTGTATACTGAATCAAATCTTCAGATGGATAATTGTGTTTTTACAGCCATGTACATGACTGAACTTTATGAAGTTTTGTTTCAACTATTTGCATACATGTAGCTGTACAAAGCACAAGTGTAAAATATAATGGGTTTTGTGTATCATTTTTATATCTGCGATCACATCAAGTCTGTGACAATGAACGATAGTTTCTGGCCTTCTAAATGCTTAACTGTTTTCAGTCAGTATGCGAAATGCAGTAGGTAGTATAGTAAGTGACAGTTTATAAACCCTTAAGACACTGACATTATCAAAGTTAAGGATATTTAAGAACACAAACCGCAGTTTTTTGAAAAGAGCTAGAAAGAAGCAAAAATAATTACAAACCATCTTCTAGAGGACAGTTATATAAAAAACAAGATCTTATTACAGTGTCTATATTTTCATGAGATATTAAATAAGTCCATCCTGAAATTGATAATTAAGGGTAAGCCTTTCTTTCTTGCATGATGTTTTAAGACTCTTTGCCAGTTACCAGCAAACTGCATTTACTTACAACCAAATCAGAAAGAAGTACAGAAAGATGTTTTAGTCTCACAAGAGGTAAGTTTTGTTTCTAAGACTCCATATTTACCCACTGTTAATTATGTATTCTTGCCACCAGTTACTCTTCCCAGAAGCATATCCCCTTCAAGCAGCTGAAGACTTCTGCTAACAGACCAAATGCATCTATCTCAACTTTCTTAGATGCCACTCTGACAAGAATTAATCAATACTCTGAGCTTAAGAAAACTTACCAATCAATAGTATTGATCAATGGGAGTTGTAGAGAAAGAAAATATACAGACAAATGAAATGATGGCTATCCTAGCTAAAAGGGAGTTCATTTACCTTGTATAATATAAGCTTTGCATTCCAGGAAACTTAGTGACCTTAACGTTGGTAATAGTCATGGAAAAAAAACTCAAAAAATTGTCTCACTACTGCTTTTTTTTCTTTTTTATTGCAGAGAAACAACCACAAGTAGCACACATTTGTATGTCAGACTGGTTTATAAAAAGTTTTAAATCAGTCCTTAAATGATACTGCTTTGAATTCAGTTTTCATTAGCCTAACAAGTGCTAACCTAGTTGTTGTGGTTTGGGCTGGACTCGCCACTGAAACGAACGACAGATGCTCTCCCCCAGTGCAGATGTTCTTAGAAGCTTAGAATATGGTTGTCTTTCCTACCATGTATTAATGAATTAATGTTCAAGCACCGTGTTTCTAACTGGATATGCCATTTTTCAGATCAAACATTGGAACGTTCTCTGGTACCTACAGAGCACAACTGCAAAAGCTTGCACTTTCAGCTGGAACGAGCAGTTTTCATTTCTTCTCTTCATGTCTTGTATTATCATTTATATATCTATTCTTCTCATAAGCAAACTCAAAGAGGAATATTTATTAGCATACTGTACCACAGAAGATATTTTCTAGTTTACAGGTTTATGCAGAGGTTGTGAAGATCATGAAACCAGATCAAAACACATTACTATGCACCAATGTTTTCATGGTAATAATGGAGGGGCTGACACACTACACATTTATTGAGGCATTTGGCTCCACTGGGCTCCTGACACACTCCTCTCCAGATCATTTTATCCAGTAAGATATTTTACACCTTAAGGTGTTCAGGACATTCCAACTCTGCCAATTATAAACAAGCTGTGTGTCTACCAGACTACCCATTTTGGTTTCCAGGTAAAAATGAAACCAACACTATGAATATTTTAACCTCCTTCCTCTTTGCTCCCACATACATTCTTACTCTAAACTCCAATAGCTTCCTATACAAGACAAGAAACTATTCTGTCTTCTCCATCTCTCTTGTCTTCTGCTTCTCCTTCTCTTTTGCAATCACACAGGCTTCTTAATATGGTACTGATACACTGCTGGGAAGCCACGCAGTTTGAATCCCCACTAATATGCCACTGGAACATAAAAATAAATCCTATCTACTTTCTGCTAACGATCATGATTCAGCTAATGAGAATAATTTCACAAATTAATTCTACACTTCTTATTGACTTTCTTGTCCTTTTGGTGTGCATCTTTTTGGTGTTACTGTCAAACTTAAAATTTAAAAAAATAGTCTATCACTTCAGCTAGTGAAACATACTGTTATGTTTACAAGCTGAAAACCTAAGCAACCTATTAAATAGGCATGCCTATCAGGAACCTGTTATTGCTTCAAATATTATCATTCATCCTATTATAACATTTGTTTTCAATTTCTAAAAACATGCCTGACTCAGTCCCATGAGCTGAAACATGTTTAATGTCCTGTGATGCAACACAGCTGCAATTCACAAAAAGAAAAATTAAGAGGCATAAGGGGACCATTCCACATTAAAATCACTGTATGGATGTGTTAAAGGTTGGCTTTTGTGATTAATTTGTAGCTGTTTAAATGATGACCCTTTACTGATACTTCAGTGATTTGGCAAAGGAAGGCAGTGTAATTGCCAGTATTCACAGATCATTTAATTGGAAGCAAAGACAGTAAAATATAGACCAAAAATCATTTAGGACATTCTTGACTCATATCAGGGGAAAATTTTATTGAATATTACAGTTTCAGATTGAATGAAGCTTGCATTTATGAACTGAAAGTACATAAAATTGCTTGTGATACGGCAAACATAAAAATGCCTGGATTTTACTGAGGAACTTGATATGATTAATTAGATTCCAATCCTACAGAAATTCTGTAGCAGTCCTAACAAGAGCAATATTTAGATTATTTTCTCCCTGTTAGGAAATTAGAACACAGTTGAAAATCACCTCTCTGTCCAAGCAGCAGCAAACATGCCCCTTATGAAACCATTGAACAGCCTTTTGAATGGATACATCTGATTGAAATAGCATAAAGACCTTGTGCAAGGAGGTAAATTTAAATTTAATTTTAGAAGAGATACCAGACTGCTTCAAGAATTCTGGTACCGGCTTATAAGAGACCTTTGAGAATTGATCTGCAAGTGCACAATGGCTTTCTTTTCTTCTCCCTGTGGCTATGGTTGGATACCAGTAATCAAGTATGGTATACAACACGTTTTTAGGTGTAACGCTTCACCAAACAAAAGACTTTAGCCATTGTTTTTTCTTCATCTCTATGCCGTGCATGGATGCAACCGTATTTGTCACTGAAGTCTTAAAATGAACAAGGGAAGAAAAAAAACCCCAGAAAACAGGAGATTTCGCTACAACTAGATAAAGCTCAGTCTACAGCTCCCCAGAGTTTTCACAGGTAGCTGGCAAAAGCATAGGAGGCTCACAAATCAAAAGTCAGCCTTAGATCTTTCTTTCTTTACTGAGCTTTACGAAGATTTTCCTTTCAGTCTGTATGTTCTCAGAATTCTACCATTACCATAAAATCTTCAAATATAACTGCCCCAGATTTAAGCCATTTTTTTTGTAATATGCAATTGCAGAAGTGTAATAATGTTCAGGAAGTAAATCTGTTCTTCATCTAATCCGAAATTCAGCTCTGGAGAGATCAAGCACAAGAAGCTGTCTTACCAGATTGTATCATAAACACAAACAAACAAACTCTCAAATATTAGAACATATAGAATCAAAACTCCACAAAATTCCCCTAACAAATCCCATGTACAGGGAATAACTGTTTATTAAAATAATTTTAAAAGCTGAGTTTTCCATGCAGGATAAAAATGTAGCATTAGTAATGTTCAACAAAACAAATTAAGACATACTTCTAACAAGGACTTTCCATTACAGCAGTTCAAATCCTCTCACCAGACTTTAAATACAGGTCTGTCATGAGCCAGAACTTTACAGAAATGTGGAAGGACTCTATATAGCTTCAAAGCAATACAGGAATGCAGTTATGGAAGTGCATAATGTAAAGAGCAACTCCACTAACTGATAGCTCACAAGTATTAGAAATAGTTTAAGTGTTAGCAGTGGAGGAAGATGTACTGTGTTGCACTATGAAAGTAAGAGACATATACGTAGTTCATTAAAGTCATGAAGTGAAGGAAAATAACATTTGAAACCACAAATATTACAGCCACAGGTAAATTTTGAGCATACTTTTAAAATGTGACAGCCATTTACCTGAAGTTGCATTTTTGCACTGCAATTAGATTTAGGAGGTTTCTGTAGGATTGGAAGGATATCTTGTGGTATCTTTATTCATTCTCACACTCATTCATTCAGTCACCACCCTGCGAATTGCCTGTTTACTGAAGGCTTTTGTAAATTTTCCCACGAATGCCATTCTGAGGCCATTTTTCATGCTAAAAGGCCGCCCTTGCGTTCGCCTCCATGACAAGCAATGTGGCCCATCTCAAGAATGGTAGAGAAATCATAAGGTTGAAGAAACATATCAAAGAGGATGACAATGTATGAAGGTAAGGTTACTCAAACTGGATAACTCAGATCGGAGCAGGGAGGATTCAAGAGAAAGGGAAATATGGAAGAAGTGCATAAAACCATGCATTATGTGGACAATGTGAAAAGGAAATGGCTATTCCTTTTTTGCTTGTAACACAAGAAATAGGATCATGAAATAAAATGATGAGACAGAGAATTTAAACCAAACAGGAAGTAGTTTTTCATGTAGTACATAATTAAATTGTGAAACTCATTGTTGCAGAATACCATGGATGACAAAAAGAAATTCATGGAGGAAAGGATCCATTACCAACAAGTTACAGACACAACTTCTACAGAAATCCTTTTGTTAGACTTTACTGGATAGGCACTCTTAAGAAAACAACATTCTGGACATGTCCTGGGAGAGAAGCTTAAATGCACTGTCTAAATTTGGTCTCGTGGTCCCACATACTTAAAGAAAGCACAACCATTCCACGCACCCCATCTGCTAATCAGATCATCTGGACCTCTTCTTCTCAATCAACACTTCTAGCTTTGGGTATCTCACACTTTTAGGAACTATGCCATTGAAAAAGGACAGTACTACTTCTGAACTTTGCTTTTTCTTCCTTAAAAGGGACAGAATATCACAGAGTACTTCTGCCTGCTTCTTTCCTGAAGCTTGGTGAAAAAAAGGTCTCTTATTGTTCTGCTTGTGAGATGGAATTTAGCAGAAATTACACAGTATGACAACTGAAAAGTTCATTGACCCTTTTTCATACCATTTCTATTTCTTATCTGAGTTTCCCTTCAGAGTTGATTGTTGATTTTATATAGCAATACATGCCATAATCCTGCTTTTCATAGAGGATTTTCATATATACACCTTATTATAAATCACTGTATCACCCGATTTCTTCAATTACTCAGATATAAAGACAAGAAATTAGAATAAACTATTTCTCTGTACTGTTTTATCTGTGCACAAGGATTTACTGTGATTTTTTATTTCAAATTAATCCAGTTCTCAGATATCCTCCTTATTTTCCTGCTTCTCTAAATACAATCTTATATATTCAGTGTACTTCATTCTGTATTTAGCATCAAAGAGTAACTATCCTAAATATATCTTCTCTGTGAGATTTGTTGAGTTTCAGTGTGCATTTGTACTTTGTACTGTACAATGCATTCACAAAGCATTCTTGTCATTATGCGTTCCACTAAAGAAAGAAAGATTTAAAATTTACTGAAATGCAGTTTAGTGAACAAGAACATATTTTGAGGTTAATTTTAAAAACACATCTTACTGTGACTTGTTACCTTCAATTAAAGATAGATCTATGCATGAACAGCTGTAGTAAATACAGAAAATTATGCTTCTGGGTAATCTATGAGAGGAAGTATGCTGTGATCCTATCATCAATAAATAAAAGTGAAGATTACAGCACAGCAAAGAAGTCAACAATCAGAAATTATGATGCTTGCTGCTAACAACTACTCCTCACTTTCCTTACATTTCAACCTGTTTTGCGTTTGGTGGAACGTTTTGAGGAGTTGTTTTGTACCTCTGCATATTTCTGTGCTTTGATTACATTTTCATGTGGAACATGTAGAAGAGCTATCACCCTATCTGTGTGGGAAACAGGAAGGTGAACTGATGCTATCTGAAAACGAATTAAAGACGGTGGGAAGAAATGTATTCTGCAGTACTGGATAACAGGATGACCCTGAAAGTACTTGCTGAACACTAAGGTGCTTCCTAGTTTCAGAGTCCTTCTGGATTCCTCCCTGATTCTAGGCTTTTGTGTACCTATGGTGGTCAACAATTGCTTCTTTTTCTTAACACTGACTGCCCACAGGATCCCTGTTTTTATCGTCAGAATGCTACCACTTGCCATTTGTTATGCTTTGGTTTTAGACTGAAAGAACAGTGATGACATCCCAGATTGTCATCCGGACACAGTATTTCATGTGGTAAGTAGAAACCAAAAAAGAAAACATAGTACCAGGTCTCCTCAGTCCTCATTAGCTTTTTTTTTCAATACCAATCACAGTTCAAAGCCCTAAGTGAACAGACCTCTATACAAATCCTTTTTTTTTTTTTCTTCCCTACTCTGGAAACTTGGAAATTACCAGAAATTAGTCCTCAAGCTTGAAGCTGATGGGACTTTAGTAGCAGACCTAGTGTTTTGGATCTCCACCTCAAGATGTCTCTTTCTTTTCTGTGGAGAACCAATATATCTAGAGGATACATTCAGAGGATGAGATTTGGTTTAAACTCAAATGTTTGCAAGACAGTAATAACGCAGTGAGATGTTACACAGCAGAAAACAGAGAAGAAAAAACTATCAAGGTTCTCTGATGAGCTCATCTCAAGGTTCTTCCTAGGCCTCTGTTTTCTTAGACCAAGTGGTGAAAAGAATAAACATCATTTTCAAGATCTCTGACAATACTTCACTGACAGCTGAAGAACTTGGTTACAGGTATTACTTCCTATGTTTCTTTTCTTTAACCTCAGCAGTCTTTATACAAGCATGCATTCTCTGTAACGTAGTAGATAATCAGGTTGTGAGAGGTTAATATCACTAAGCATTTCACATTTCTTAATCACAATTTGTCATTTAGAGGCTGGACACTAATCTCTCTCTTTTTTGCAGGATTTTTGAACCTTATGAGAAAACACTGTGGATAAATTATAGTGAAAATCATGGGGTTTTTGGTGTAGAAGTTTCAAAGTAGCTGTAAAATGAGCTTGGATAATATTATGATAATTTTTCAACAATTATAAACTATTTTTAAAATTTAGGTAAAAAAAAATTGGCAGCACAATGCAGGATTCACTTGGAACAGCAGTCATTGACAAAATCTGATAACAAGTGATAAGAACCTGAAGTAAGTCTATAAAAGTATGAAAATCGAAGAAAGATTAATATTCAGGGCAGAATACTGATTGGAAAGCCTCCATGAAAAGATAACAGGACTATTTTTAAAGCTGCGTTTTACTTCTAGAGACACAGGGAGATGATTTAAAGAGGCTTTCATGCTGATTACTTTAGATAAAAATACAGCCTGTTCGAAGTTAGCCAAACATGCTGGGTAGCCAAGTTGATGCAATGTGTTCCAGTATACTGTGTGTCCATGGATATTCCGGAATTTACTGTAGGTACAGCTGGGAAATCTCAGAGATACCCCTTTCCAGAATTCAGCTATTGGGTTATAAAAATATTTTCACATTTCCTGCAGATGGCTGGATTCTTTTCTTCACTCATAATTTTAATTCAGAATTCATTACGGACAGCTGCTGGCTCTGATAGAACCTAATTGCTCTTTTACTAGACTCAGCTGCAAGCAGTCAGATTTCCTTTTCCTTTGTAGAGTATATTATATATAAACATGGGCGGGGAGAAAAATAACCAATTAACTAAATACATATGGATAAAATGACTCACTAAGAGTGCTGATCAAATAATGTATCAAACTACAGCTTAGGTCAAAGGAAATTACAGGCCTTGTAGGACATGCTAATATATATATGGAAATAATTACCAGCACCAACATATTTGTAATTTGAGATAACACATGGAAAAGGCATTGCTTCTGTTAAAAAAAATCTTACAGAAAATTATTACATTTTAATAAGGGGCAGGTTATTTCACTGAGCGAAAACTCATCAGTCTCCAGGAGACCTGCTCAATGACACCATTTGTTGGCCGAATCTAAGTCAGGCCTCAGTACCTCCACTGGACAACTTAGCAAGAAAAAGTGACATAATTCTGGAGCTGTTTTTGCTGCCTTACCTCTTATTAAAAAAAAGTAAAAAGCCTAGGGAATAGTTACTACCACCAAGGCTCCAGAAAAAGGGTACATCATAAATGAGGAAGCAGATACAGCCAGCAAAAAGACTAGGGATGTGAAGATACCCTGCCATCTCCATCCGTATGACAACTACTGAAGCAGGTTAGGATATTTTGCTGTCCTAGCTTGCTATGATGGATGAACCCAAGGGAAAGTTGTAGACATGTAAAACAAGAAACGGCATTAAAGAATGTTCTTTTTTCTCCCTTTATCCAAAAACATTTAGTGAAATGAAGAGACACATGTTTAAAATAACAGTAAATAGATATCTTCCAGCACGATGTGTGCAACTACTTGTCAGAGAATAATATTTAGACAAGGAAAAAAGAGAAAGATAAGACTGTCTGGTTTTGTTGCTTGTACAATCATGAATACGAACAATAAAGTACCCACCAGTTTTTCTAGGTAGCTAAAGGAATAATGGGCAAAAAGAATTGAAATCCTCATGAAGTAGGGCTAAACTAGTCACTAACTGCTTGCTGTGGGGGAGGAAACTTTAGTGAAATATTGTTGACATTGGACTTGCATACTTTCCCCTGAAAGTTCTGGCATTTGCCATTGTCAGAGACAGGATACTGGCCTAGACAGATCTCTGATTCTATCTAGTAATAGAATTCACTATGTTCCATTACAGATTTCTGACATCTACCAGAAACAAAATCTTGCCCTATGCAGTCATAGCACTTTTTTAGGATTTCAAAAGATAATCCAGCCCTGTCTCACAGCAGTGTGGGTATAATACCCTGAACCACAGGCTAAGTGCCAACCAAAGATGGCTTTATACGCATGGGAATGATTTAATCAAAAAGACCACACGTAAAAAAATTCCATTATTTGAACCTTCATGAAGAAATACTGCTATTATTTGTTACTTGTTTGCTTTTGAATTTTAATAATGATTCCAGCGATACTGAGTTTTTGTGCTTAGAAACAATGGAAGCACATAGTGTACATATAGCAGCTTCAGTTCAGGTTTTAGGAAAGGCTGTTGTGCTGTGCAGAACTGGTTTCTAACTTAAGAAAAAACTTGAAAGTGGATTAGCATCAGTTTGCTGGTGTTTGACACCTCATGGAGGATTTCCAGATAAAGTAGCATAGTATTTTCCTATTCAACCTAAAGACATCAAGGTACCCTAGCCAACCAAGTCCTAAAGGCGCAGGAGCAGGCTGTCCCCATGTGCCGGAAGACAAGCCGTCGGGGAAAAAGACCGGCCTGGCTAAGCAGGGAGCTAGTGTTGCAGCTTAGGGAAAAAAAGAGGATATATGGCCTTTGGAAAGAAGGGCAGGCCGCTCAGGAGGACTACAAAGAGGTAGTGAAGCTATGTAGGGAAAAAATTAGGAAGGCCAAAGCCCAGCTAGAACTAAACCTGGCTTCTGTTGTCAAGGACAACAAAAAAAGTTTCTATAAATATATTGGCAATAAAAAGAGGACTAAGGATAATCTCTGTCCTCTAGTAGACCAGGCTGGTAACGTATTGACTAAGGACGAGGATAAGGCTGAGGTACTTAATGCCGTCTTTGCCTCAGTCTTCAGCAGTAGGACCAGTTGTTCCTTGAGTTCCCTAACCCCTGAGCTAGAATACAGGGATGGGGAGCAGAATGAAGCCCCTGTAATCCAAAGGGAAATGGTGAGGGACCTGCTTCAGCACCTGGAGGTGCACAAATCTATGGGGCCGGATGGGATCCATCCAAGGGTACTGAAGGAGCTGGCGGAAGTGCTCACCAGGCCACTCTGCATCATTTATGAACAGTCCTGGATAACCGGGGAGGTCCCAGCTGACTGGAGGTTGGCAAATGTGACACCCATCCATAAGAAGGGCCGGAAGGAGGATCCGGGGAACTATAGGCCAGTCAGTCTGACATCGGTGCCTGGGAAGGTCATGGAACAGATCATCCTCAGTGCCATCACACGGCACATGCAGGAGAACAAGGTGATCAGGCCCAGTCAGCATGGGTTTGTGAAAGGCAGGTCATGCCTGTCAAACCTGATCTCCTTCTATGATGAGGTGACCCGCTTAGTGGATGAAGGAAAAGCTGTGGATGTTGTCTACCTGGACTTTTGCAAGGCTTTTGACACCGTTTCCCATAGCATTCTACTGGAGAAACTGGCTGCTCGTGGCCTGGACAGGTGTACCCTTCGCTGGGTAAAAAACTGGTTGGATGGCCGTACCCAGAGAGTGGTGATAAATGGAGTTAAATCCAGTTGGTGTCCAGTGACAAGTGGTGTCCCCCAGGGATCGGTGCTGGGACCGGTTCTCTTTAATATCTTTATTAATGATCTGGATGAGGGGATCGAGTGCACCCTCAGTAAGTTCGCAGACGACACTAAACTGGGGGGGCGTGTTGATCTGCTTGAGGGTAGATTGGCTCTGCAGAGAGATCTGGACAGGCTGGACAGATGGGCTGAGGCCAATGGTATGAGGTTCAACAAGGCCAAGTGTCGGGTCCTGCACTTGGGTCACAACAACCCCATGCAGTGCTACAGACTGGGGGCGGAGTGGCTCGAAAGCTGCCTGGCAGAGAAGGATCTGGGGGTGTTGGTGGACAGCCGGCTGAGTATGAGCCAGCAGTGTGCCCAGGCAGCCAAGAGGGCCAACAACATCCTGGCCTGCATCAGGAATAGTGTAGTGAGCCGGAGTAGGGAAGTAATCATCCCCCTGTACTCGGCACTGGTGAGGCCTCACCTCGAGTACTGTGTTCAGTTTTGGGCCCCTCACTACAAGAAGGACATTGAGGTGCTGGAGCGTGTCCAGAGAAGGGCTACCAGGCTGGTGAGGGGTCTGGAGGACAAGCCTTATGAGGAACGACTGAGGGAGCTGGGGTTGTTTAGCCTGGAGAAGAGGAGGCTGAGGGGTGACCTTATCACCCTCTACAACTACCTGAAGGGAGGTTTTAGAGAGATGGGGGCTGACCTCTTCTCCTACGTGGCAAGTGATAGGACAAGAGGAAACGGGTTCAAGTTATGTCAGGGCAGGTTTAGATTGGATATTAGGAAGCATTTTTTCACTCAAAGGGTTATTAAACATTGGAATGGGCTGCCCAGAGAGGTGGTGGATTCACCATCCCTGGAGGTGTTTAAGAAAAGGGTAGATGAGGTGCTTAGGGACATGGTTTAGAAGTGGGTGTTTTTAAATCAGGGTAGGTTAACGGTTGGACTTGATGATCTTAATGGTCCCTTCCAACCTCACTTATTCTATGATTCTATGATTCTATGATTCTATGACCCAGCACACTGTCACATTAATTACTGTATGGTAATCCTTGTCATGTTCATAACTTCAGATTTTCATATATGAGCACCTAAATTTAGGGAAACAAGTTAGAGATCTAAGCTAATAAGACCCAGACTTCCTTTAAGTTAAAGAGTGATCAATTTGGGAAGGGAACTGGCGTTTTTGCAATCAAGATGATCCTAACTAATGACACTCAAATTTGAAACAGAGAAAAAAAATTCCAGCATTACCCATCCATCACTGGCTCTATCAGCATACAGACGGAGACTCGTTTGTCTGTGTAATTGCATGAGCATAGCACAATAATTAGGTGAAAACTCTGGTATGTTCAGCATAAAACATCCAGGGTTTTCAACTGTGAAGCTTTTGCAATCTAAATTCTTACAACCTTAAAAATTTTTATGGTGAGAATAAGAAGGCAAGTCCCAACTCCTGTCCCTCTGTGATGCCACTCATTACACAAGTGACTATCAAGTAGTGTCCCGCTATACCGATGACCCCTCAATCAGTGCGCTGGTGGGACATCGTATTTGTTCCTGCCAGTGACCATTTATCAACCTTCCTTCTAGACTCTTTCTCATTTTCCAGTAGGTTCTACAGTTCCAATAACCAAATCTAAACAACCATCTAAAAATTTCTTAATGAAGAGAATCCAGTTCCAGTTCCTTAAACAGAGATCAAGCTCCCAAGGTATCAAAGTCTGCATACCTTGGTGCATTTTGTATAAGGTACATGTAGAAACGACATAACTCCCAAGGAGAATGGTATGTATAGAAATGAAGTGACTTCCAGTCAGCTACTCTGACTGCACGGTCAGAGTAACTGTGACTACCAATACACATGGAATACAATGGAAAACATGGACATGTACTCATTGCTTTATTTTTATATTAAGGGGAACTAAACATCCTAAGCAGGGTCACCAACCATGCATGTTTTAAGAAGAGAATCTAACAACCTTATCCCTTTCCCTTTGCTTTTCATTTGTGAATGAAGACTTTGAGAAAAAAGTTGTCTTAGTGAGATATGTGGTGACCTACAGCTAACAGCAGGAGAGGAAATAGTGTTAGAGTGTTTTCATATATGGATTATACCCAGTGCAGTTTAATGTATAGTAGCAACCCAGTAGCTGCTGGGTAAAGACATGTGGATAAAGCAGAGAAAGTTTAGAATATTTGTGATATTAAAATACTTGTCATACTAAAATGTCTTTACTATCTTTTCCTCTCCAGAGCTTTCAGCTGCCCAGGGAAGTCAGGAGAGACCCTGAGTTGTTCTCAGGGTAGGGAGAGGGAAGGGATGAGGAAGCTTTTAGTATTTTTCAATCTCCTTTGAGAGATTTCTGAGTATGTACTGGGGGGATTTTTTTCCCCCACCGTGAAAAAGGATAGGCAGTCATCTGCAACCTACTCACTGCCAGGATTAGAAAATGAGCGCTTGTGTGGCACGTGGCAAAAACAGAAGGGAGGTTCAAAAGATATACAGGTGAAGTAAAACTACCCACTGTAAAATCATTGCCCTAGATATGTCTAAATTTTTTAAAAATTTTATTTTCTATTCTGAAACATTGAACAAAAATTAGGTAAGTATTCTACTTTAAGAAATAAAAGATCACATTGTGTTCTGTTATTTTTTGAAAATTAACTTGTTTTTACTGTGCTAACTGGTTATGTTAGTATACTCAGACATGGATTTACTTAAAACAGTCACATTCTTCCAAACATCCGAGTTTTTCTACTTGCAATAGCAGCACTAACAGTACCTGCCAGAACTTCACAAAGTGTCTTAAAGATGTGCCCCTTGGTGCTGGTATTAAAAAGAGAGACTCAAACATATGGGATTGCACCTACATGTTAAGCTTTCATGTAGTGTTACTGAACCAACTACTAAAGTTTCTGTGATGTTTTGAAAACATAGTGGCATAAAGCTCCAAACACCCTTCGGCACTATTTTATTGTGATCTGATTAGCACCTGTTTGCCCGCACTAATCCAACTTCAAACAAAAACGTATGCTTACCACACTATCATTAGACCACACATTACAGCCTCACCAATGCAGAATCCTAGGGTTTAAGCCTGCGTTTTTTCATTAAAGAAACCCTTTTTTCTAGATCAGCTCTGCAAATTAGGGCAACTCATGCAGAGACACCAGTTGGATTGTGATATTGCTCAACTTCTGTGCAAAGGGACTGAATGGATACAGTCCTAAAATATAATGTTCTGTAAATGAAAAAGCATCTACCTGAATCAAGTATTTCAACCACCATAGAAAAATCTTCAGATAAGTTATTCTAAATAAGCCAAGTCAACATTTGAACACACATTATGGTAAGTATGGGATGGGACTGCTAAATTTCTTTTGTGTTATTTTTTTTTTTTTTTTATCCAGCTTTATCTTTGATTTAGCTGCTTTCCTCTATTAAACCTCACGCTGAAAATAATGATACTGCTATCTTTGGGAGAATGCAACTCAAGCAAGGATTAAGGAAAATGGCAGTCTATAACAAATATATTTCTAAATTTAACTTTATCTTGATTCGGACTTAGCTAAACTATCTTTCCTGGTGTATACACACAGAAAGGTATAGATTTTTTCCTGAGAAAAGTGCAATAGCATTATGCATTTATATTATTACCCCTACACCTTTTTTATACAGGTAGGCCTCCCAGAATATCTGATTACATAAATAAAAAAAAAATCTGCATTTAGATTTGGCTTTGAATTACTTTTGGTGTTTTATAATCTTTTCAGCAATGATCTATGTTTTCTCCTTAAAAATAACATAGCTTTAATTATACTCTAATTACCTTTTCAGCTTAAAAATCTGCCAACGTTTCTGCACAAGTAAGAGCTCTGACTGGTAGAATGTACATGTGACATTTCTCCACATGTTTTTGACTTCTGTATTAAATTCAAATTCAATACTGCACAGGCAACCAAACTGTTATTTATCAAAAGTAGATGTGTAAATGACATGCAAAGATGTCTGTTGCATGGACATTGGTAACAAATAATTACTAATGTTTTTGTCAATTCTGATCACATAATTCTGTATTTTTCTTCGCTTTCATCACACAAAATTTTTTATGAAGGCTTCCACTTGCATTTGTTTGACATGTATTTATCAGAACATGTCATATAAAGTCTAGTAATTTTTAATGGTAAAACTTATATTCACAGTTAATTTCACCAGTTAAGACTATGCAATTTTTTTTCTGGTCACTGTTATGTGAATAGAATGCATTGAAATGTTTATAGGGTGGGTTATTCAGTTGTCACTAGTTTTCACCTCAGACTTTTTCCCACTAAGCACCCTGTAAATTATTAAATAAATTCTTCACACACTCAACAAACATTTCCTAGGAACAGAATATTAAACTAGCTTATCAGCTACTGAAGCTTTGATACAAACTGGTCTGGGGCTACACTTGTGAACCAGATCTCCAGCTACCTTGATTCACTGTAGGATATACAGCCGTATCCCAAAACCACCAAGCAAACTGGAAAAACTTCCTAATCTCTTAACATGAAGTGGACTGAAAGACAAATGTTGGTCAATATTAAGGCAGATGTGGAGAATACAGTAAGGAAAAGCTTGGGCTAAACATTTCACTTATAATACGTATTTATAAATACAGAATAAACAGGGCTACTCTCCAAGGATCAAAATGCAGATAGCTGGTTCTTTTATTTATTCCTCACCCAGGCAGACTCCTGTTGCTTTTACTGGGTGTTGACCTGAATCAAAAGTGAAAAGGAGCTGAGCTTTTGAGCAGTAAGAAATTGAGCTAAATTCACAGAAATATAATAGACAGAGAGCTACTACCTGTACTTAGTTGCCTGCTAGCTTTTATTTTCAGGTTTTTATGGGATAAAAGCTTGCAGAAAAATGCTTCCTTAGCTTCTTCATACCCACTCTTTCTTTTTACCAAACATATTTTGAAAGGTAAACCCCCTTGTATTTATACTTCATAACATGTCATTATTACAATGTCCTGAGCTCTGACAGTTTGGTAGGTTCTGGAAGAAACATAAAAGCAGGTAATAGTGCTGTCTCAGATGCCTTACACTCCCCACTATGTATTCCATGTTCCCACTGGGGAGTAAACTCAAATTACTTCTTCAGTGGGATAATTTGGGATAAATATCACAGGCAAAGGATACAAGATATCCTTTCTGGAATTATCCTATTCTGGAAGCCAGTAACTAGTGGTGTCCCTCAGGGGTCAGTACTGGGTCCAGTCCTGTTCAATATATTCATCAATGACCTGGATGAAGGGATAGAGTGTACCATCAGCAAGTTTGCTGATGACACAAAACTGGGAGGGGTGGCTGACACGCTGGAAGGCTGTGCTGCCATACAGCGTGACCTGGACAGGCTGGAGAGTTGGGCAGAGAAAAACCTGATGAGGTTCAATAAAGGCAAGTGTAGGGTACTGCATCTGGGGAGGAATAACCCCACGCATCAGTACCGGTTGGGGGCTGACCTCCTGGAGAGCAGCTGTGTGGAAAGGGACCTGGGAGTCCTGGTGGACAACAGGATGACCATGAGCCAGCAATGTGCCCTGGTGGCCTTGAAGGCCAGTGGCATCCTGGGGTGTATCAAGAAGAGTGTCGCCAGCAGGTTGAGGGAGGTCATCCTCCCCCTCTACTCTGCCCTGGTGAGGCCGCATCTGGAGTACTGTGTCCAGTTCTGGGCTCCCCGCTTCAAGAAGGACAGGGAACTGCTGGAGAGGGTCCAGCAAAGAGCTACCAAGATGATTAGGGGATTGGAGCATCTTTCTTATGAGGAAAGGCTCAGGGACTTGGGGCTTTTTAGTCTAGAAAAAAGAAGACTGAGAGGGGATCTTATCAGTACTTATAAGTACTTAAGGGGAGGGTGCCAGGTAGATGAGAATAGCCTTTTTTCAGTTGTGCCCAGTGATAGGACAAGAGGTAACGGGCACAAACTTGAGCACAGGAAGTTCCATCTTAACATGAGGAGGTACTTCTTTACTCTGAGGGTGGCAGAGCACTGGCACAGGCTGCCCAGGGAGGTTGTGGAGTCTCCCACACAGGAGACATTCAAAACCCGCTTGGATGCCGTCCTGTGCAACGTGCTGTAGGTGTCCCTGCTGTGGCAGGGGGGTTGGACTTAGATGATCTCCAGAGGTCCCTTCCAACCCTGACGATACTGTGATACTGTGATATGTTCTTGTATTGTATTGTTTTGCTCTAGTGGATAAAGTCTGAAATACTGTTAAAATCTGAATGATTGTAGTACATGAGCTTTAATGAAAGGGGACTTAGGGAGTCTTGATTACAAAATGGGAGACAGTCACAGATAAGATACAGAACAAGGAAAAGAGGACTTTTTTAAAAGACTGCAGAGACAGACTAGGGACCAGCAAAAGAAGCAATGAAAAGCAAGAAATTTGTCAAGAACAGATAAAATATCTCAGTGGAAAAGGGTGACTACTAGAAGGCAGTGAAAGGTGATGCATGACAAAAATTGTCAGGAGATTGCTACCATTTGAACAATGATCTTTCTTCAGAGAAAATACTAAGACGTAGGAACATACTTCATATTGAAATGGTTCAGCAATATGGTAAAAAACAGAGAAATGAGTTTGAGAAAACAGTGGAATTGAAGGACAGAAATAGAATATGATTAGAGAAGTCCACGAAATAAAGAGGAGTCCAGACACTGAAGAGAAAAAAATTGAAAGAAATTGAAATGTCTGAGGATAAGAAGCAAAGGAAAGAGCAGAATGGAGAAATTTACAAATTGAGCAACAGAGAAAAGAGGAAAGAAAAATCTGAAAGAAGATTCTAAGAAAAAATAGGTAACATTCAAAACTTGCTTACTTTTTTTCTGTTTCAACATAAAATGAAATTTTTTTGTGAGCTTGAAATGAAATGTTTAGGCATGACCAGTACTTTAATTTCAAAATAAATGTGAAAGTTTTTCATATTGCTGAATGAAAGACGTATCTTTCACCATAAAAAAAATTGTGCAATTGTGCTGATGCTCTGGCATCGTTTCTCTTCTGATTTTTTTTTACCAATTTAATAATGTCAAATTCAAAATGATATGATAATACAAATCTTAAAATATAATGTTCTACAATATGCCTGAAAAGAGACACCCTCATTAACATTACTACTGTAAGAAAGACTTGAGTAACTTATTCTTGTTGGTCTATCAGCTAGATAGTTGAGCACAGTAGCATTGATGAGTTAAGGAACTTTAATAAACTTTGGACTGTCCACAACACTGGCTGCTACATGCCCAGCCATGTAAAATTTTTAAATATCGTGACTTAAATTTGCAAATTTGCAAGAAATCTGTTTTCATTAGTTCTTCTCCTCATAGAAAAATTGTTGGGAGTGTGATTTAAAAGGCTTGCTACAAGAATATGTGGAAGTCTACTTTGTGGAGGATAGGTTGTATGAAATGCCTAAAATCTTAATGTCTCAAGAAACTATACATAAGGCAAAGAGCTTCAATAAATTTACTACCAGGATATGCATATTGTACAGATAAATAAATTAATAGGAAATTGGGTAAAATGTCTCTCAACAGGCATCAAATTATACTACGTAACCTGACCACCACTTTCTCTGAAATTTGCATGCATAATCAATGACGAAGAGAAAATAATGACCTTCCAGTTTATCAATACCACTGAGTGATAATTAGCTTTGTATGTTATTTCATCTTTTCCAATGACTTGCTGTATGGCTCTTAACAATTAATTTAATTCGTCTATTTCTGCATTGAGAGATTTTAGGTAATTATACTAACTTAACGGCCTTCCCAGAGTGGGAGAATTCATTTCTTCTATTAATTTTGGTTTTGATTTAAAGCATAACATCTTCACTGCTGAGCACCTCTGGAGGTATGCTCTACACGGATCAAGCTGATGAAATCATAGCTGAGGCAATCTATAATTCTAGGCAGTATTAAAAATGTTTTAAGATCCTGTATGAAGAGACTTGGGTCCGTTGAGGAAATACTCAGCAAACTCTATAAACAGATTTGTATTATTATTTATATTCATTCCACATTCCTAACTCTAGTGTTTCAATAAACATTAAATACCTGTCTTCCATGTTCTCTGGTCTTTTCTAAACAGTCTGTGCCTTTCAACGTTGAAGTCCTGCTTATTTTGTTTTCCTGTTGATTTTATCTTCCTGTCTCATATACAAGAGACTCTTTTAATCAACCATTTTTAAAATGTTCAGATAACCAGCTTCCATGGCTGGCTTACCAATATGTTAGAAGCCAGAACTAGAGGCGGTGGTATGCTGTAATCTTTGTTATTCCTATTCCTCAGTTTTTGGATGACAAAAGCAAGACTGGTTTTCAAATACGCTAAGCATTTGTAGCTTCAGTGTAGGGAGTAGTAGCTCTCAGCCATGTTAACTGAAGGTATCACAAAATGAACCTCACAAAAATCAGTGATCTTAGGAATTAGTTTTGAAAGGAGCAGCACAGTAAGCTATGTAAACTACAACAATGTAGTCCTGCAATTAGTGGGACCCATCTTACAGCTTCTATCAGAATTGGCACATATGTTCTGATGATGTTCTTATCAGTGTGATCTTAAGGCTTTCTAAAAGATCTGCTCTCATCAAAGACTTCCAAAGAATTCCCATCTCTTCCTCTTCCTTACTCCCAGGACTTTCAGAGGAGCTGATGTTTTCCTCTTAAGAATTTATTAATTCATACCTTATAAAGCCTAGAGAGGTTTGCCACCTTGCAAACAGCATGGAGCACTAATTTCCCTGGAACTGAGCTCAACCTGCTCCCCAGGTTGCAACCTTTGCAGTTCCAGCTCGTCACAGTCCTAAACTGAGGGTTTAACCTTGAATACAGATTAAAGTTTCTACCTCTTTTCAATAAAAGTTGCCATTTATCTTTCTTAATTTTCATCTGCTTTACTTTCATACACAATATAAGTAATAATTTCAAAAGCTGTTTCATTGCTCAAGAAACACTTTCTTCAATATTCAAAAATCAACACTATCCTCTTTCTTCTTCATGCCACCTTCTGAATGCTATAGATGTATTTGTATTCTCCCTGCAGACATTTTCCCTGTAGACCTTTGGATATTCTAAAAATAATTTCTCTTGCACAGACCAAAGAAAATCATGCTGGCCCATCCAAGTTGGCAGGTCCACAATTTGCAATGCAACCATCTTTTTCTTTGACAGACTCAGAAGTGTCTTTGAAACAAGATAATGTTTTTGTCTGCAACAAAACAGAGAGCAGTAATCCTGATGTAGGATGCTTTAAAAGAAATTCTAATCTTACCTGCAATGTACAACCATAGGTCCAGCATCAGGTGGGTTGCAGGTCTTGACTCGTCGCAGGAAAGCTAAGAATGGTGTTGGGTGTTCTGGAACACCATGGTCAGGCCAAGCAGTGAACTGGAATTGCCTCACTTCCCTTTTCTCACTTGAACCATTCTATGAAATTAAAAAAAAATTCATGACAAAACTGCCACTTGATATGATATTGGCACTTTTCAAGGAAACAACTGGAGAAGCATGCATACTAGTGAAGTGTATTTAAATCACGTTTGGGGCCAGAGAGAAACATGGAGCGAAATGTTTCTTATATTCTAAATTGCAGGAGTCAAACAATGTAGGAGCTTTAACTATACTGCACAGTAATGCATCACAACAAGGGCCTGAGATTTAGCTAGTATTTCATTGAGTGAAATGGTTTTTCATAGTGAGAGCTCTGTATTAACTTACAAAACTCCATGCTGTAAGAAAAACACACTTTGTTGAAGTCTCATTGTTCAGTGCTGATAGAAGGAAACGAGGGAGGAAAGTCAAAGGAAGGAAAGGGAAGAAAGGGACTGAGGAAATAAGGGAGAAAGGCAGTGAAGGCAGGAAGCAGAAGAAGGAGGGCATGGCGGCAGCAGGAAGAGAGTGATAGGAAGGAATGAATGAAGGAAGGAAATGGAAAAGAAGAGGGGGAAGGGAGAGGAAGGGAGAGGAAGGGAGGGGAGGGAAGGGAAAAGCAAAGGGAAGATGAAAGGGAAGGAAAGAGAGAAGGAAAATGAAAAGGAATAAGAAAAGGTGAAGGAAAAGGAAAATGAAAATGAAAAGGTAAAGATAAAAGTTTCCTACATTTAAAGTATATTGTAAATATATATAAGTACATATACCTTGTAAAGTGCAAATGTACGAACACAGTATGTTGCCAATTCAACAGTGTCTAAAAGGGTCACTTGGATTAGTCCATAAGTTTCTGTGCCTCTACTTGGCCAGTACTGATCACACTTCACCTGTAGTGAAAAATATGTAATTATTTAATACATTTAGAACTGATATTTATTATATATCTGAGTATGTGTCACTGTAGATTTTTAAAGTATGTGGCGTTAGAATGTTCAATAACTGCTAAGCATCCAACACAAGAAATTTATTTTATCATCCAAAAGAATTGCTTTTCTGGTAGTAGCTCTTACAGTATCTTCTCCTGTAACAGTTATTTGTAAATTTAGTGGGGCAGATGATTAAGAAATACTAATAAGTATAAATACTCTAAAGAAAAAACTATTTATAGTAGCTAAAAATATGACCTATATCTTCAGCAACTCACCTTTCAGTCCACAAGTTAGTAACAGGACTAATCCAGTAAAGGCAGACTGACTATTTTTTTAGTATTTGCCGTATTTCACCTATTTCACATTAGTCCCCAGATAGAAATTGTTGATTGGATATTAATATTTAGTATGTATAGAAATATCTCAGTAAACCCCTGAATTTTTTGAGAAATAGTTTTAGTACACAGACAAATGAAAGAGCACCAAAAACTATTAACTGCATACACAATTTTCTTCTCAGATCAGTGTTACAAAGTATATAACAAAACTGTCTTCACAGGTGGCTTGATAGAGTTCATCCAACAAATTTTAAAAAACACAGGACATTTCATTCAGAGAAATCTCCTTTACAAAACACCATAGTTTAGAATATTAATGAGCTGAAATAATTCTGTATAAGATGATGCATAAGAAAACTGTATGTTTACCATTATTGCTGAGGCTCAGTGATTTGTTTCAGTTAAAATGGTATTTAGGATGAAAGCTATAGTGAAAAAATAAATGCTGAACCCCTAAAACAAACAGAAAACATGGTAGAACATAGTATGGGGGTTAAATAGTTGAAAATATTTTGCTTTCAGGGACTGATAGGTGAAACTGAGATGGTCTCCGTTCTATTTATAACAATACATTCTTCTCAATTAGCCTTGCATACAGTACCGAAGTGTCTTCTGAGTCCAGTAATAATACATTGCATTTGTTTAATAAATGCCTTCATTAATCACTCTAAGCCAGACCCATACCAAATTCAGTGAGATTACATAAACTGTAAAAAAACACAAAAGCAGAATATTGCGCAGTATTTCTGATAAAAATGTGAATTATCAAGCTAATCCAACAGAAAAACTGTGACTCCCTTGAAATGGAAAATTAAGATATGCATCTTTGAAACTCATGTGTTCTCCAGGTTTCTCACTCTGCACAGTACTTATTGAAAAATACTTAGTACACTCTCAAACTACCCAGTCCCGAATAGCTTTGCTTCGAGATCATTTTATTTTGAGGCTCACAGTCACAGATCACTAACAGTTCACAAACCACAGTCTGAGAACAAGTAATCTAGATAAAAAGGAGAAAAAATTCTAACCACTGAAGCAAGTGATGAACATTCATTAGAAGCAAAAAAACCTGAAACAATTTTTTACAGGAATTGATAGTTTAATTTATAGCTAAGGAATGGGAACAAAGTAACTAATAATGTTTACTCATACTACAGTCTTAAAAATGGGATTAATAGTGTATAATACTCTATTATTAAGAAGAATTAAATAATTATTTCCTTGTGCCATTTACTGAAATACTGAAAGAGTAAGTATTGCACAAACTTCATTAATATTGGTGATTTATTTGCAAGATTCCTAATACTACAAGAAGTCACTGTGATCTTCTGCAAATCAGACAGAAAGGTATATTTTCAATTGAGTTATTTCAATATATTTATAGTAAATCTTGTTCCGCTTTGTCATTAATATAGACACAGTGTAACTTGTGTCTATATTGGTTAGCTGTATTTTAGATGAACAAGTTGTGGTTTATTATTTATTAGTTCCTGTAGAATGACATACATATTTTCATGGAAAATGTTGATACATAATAGCTGTTGTTTGTAACCTTAGCAACTACAGGTTTAGTATAAACTTCTGACTAAAGCAGTTTGGTTTGAATGATTTTTTTTTAAAATAATGAATAAAAATGGTAGAACATTTTATGTACTTTTAATAAAATGAATACAAGAAATAAAAGCCTGGTTCTGCCTTTGCATGTCTAAACATGTAGTTCTCCTCTTTACTCTACAGTTCCCACATCTAAATTGTAGCCTCGTAGAAGAAGTGCCAGCTTCCAGAAAGCATGCCTTAAAAACTAACCAGCTTTCTCACTAGAAAGACTTTATAAAAACAATTTCCAAATGCAATAGAAAGAAATAAATGTTCAACACAAAAATTAAACAGAAATTCACAACATAGTAGGTTACCAGCATCTTTGCAAACAGAAAATACTTGTTTTATTTTTATTTTGTATAGTAGTATACAGTATATGTTATAGCATGTGTTAAGTACATACTCAGACTTAGAAACCTGTAGAAAATTGCTCCTTTTCAGTTAGGCTGGAAGAAAATAAATGTGGCTGCTCTTTTAGGTGCAATTTTCAGGTTTGGGGGTATGGTGGGTTTTTTTTTGTCTCCCCCCCCCCCCTTTAGTAGTTTGTCTAACATAAACTCCAATCATTTTCTAACTTTTCTAAAATACTTTCTGTGAGAGCTAGCTGATAGAAAGTACTGCTGCTGGAAGCACCAGACACTAACTGTTCAAAAAGAAACACAATTTGTAGACCAGTGTATAAATTATTTGAAAGTAGAAACTCATAAAAATAAGTATTAAATTTTTAGAAAGAAAACCTGATTTTGGACTGATGTGGATTTGACCTTCTGGAAGAGCACATGAAGCATAAGATGATGGAACTACATCTTTTATTCCTTTTGCCTCTTGATTTTTCTCAGAACAAGAGGTCTCCTTCAGAGATGTGCCCTCACCTGCCTCCTACGCTCTTGCTCTGTGATCATAAACCTTACATTTCCAATACTCCTAACAATTTAGAGTCCAATTTATCTTTGTGAGAGATCAGAACAGTTTTCCACTGGACTTCACCAGCAGCAGAGAATCAAATAATATAACTTAATTGTTAAGACACTATTTTCTGAGACAGAGTTCTTGTTAAATGTTTTATCCTATGTTAAGATCCCAGCATTCAGCACTTAAAGTAAGTTTATCTTTTAGAGGCCACACAATAATGTTTTTTCAGAAAAAAATTCTAAAACCCCTTGAGTCATCCAAAATTTAACACTAAATGTCAACAAGTCAATTTTCAAATGATTTGCCAAACGTGTTTTTGCTTTAGCTCTTTGGTCTACATTTAATTTCCCTGTAGTAAGGGCAATTTCTTCCTCAGTTGTGTACATTGTTTGGAAAACAGACAACTTTAATGTTGTAAGGTATGGTGATGATAACATGTGTCCTCCTTCAGTAGAAGAATTACAAGGTTTATTTATTTTCAGAGTTAGTTCATAATATACCTTTCATGAATGTCATAGTCCTCACCTTCCTCTTACCCACCCAGCTCCCAGTTCCAAGGGTTGATCTCTTCCTCTGCAGACCATATTCACCTGCACTCAGTGAGAGCTTTTCTGTGCCACTAACTGTACATGGTTACAGAAAACAATTTTCACCAATAATTTTCTAGTGTTTTTTAAAGAGAAGTTCAACTACAAGTAATGACAAGCATGCCGTTTACTACTGCTTTCACTATCTCGTGATCATAGGTTGCACACTGCCAAAACCACTACATCTGAGATCAGAGCAACTCTCAAAAGACTACTAAATATATTATGAAATCTTTTAAGTACCATAGTAGTAGACATAGCTAGAAGACACAACTAATGACAGGCACATTCTCTTAGCCTGTCCCTCAAACATACACACGTTTTCTTTCTCTACATTTCTTCCACTCAGACCATGCGAATTCTTGCTTTTCATGGAATTACGAGCATTGACTGAAAGCAAAACTGAAAGAAAATGTAAATTCTTTCTTTTCCATTAAAAATGAAAAGCTTGAGACCATTTCAGACTTGAGGGGTTTAAATAGCTACAGAGCTCCTAAGAATATTTGTGGATATTCACACTTCAACAAGTCACAGACACTAGAGAAGGCACTGCCATGCATCAACAGACCTGAAGGAAGTGTATTTCCATATGAACATATGAATACAAAGACTCCTGACATTCAAGGGTAGAGAAATAATTTTCCAGTACAAAGTTCCATCACTGAGGCTGAAAAGCCCCTTCAGGTGATTCTTAACACATGAGGCAGCTGTTACAGGTCATCTGAGATTATAAGGACAAAATGCAGATCAGGAAAGAGACAGCAAACTGGTAATAGGCAGATTCATACAGTACATTCCTTGCAGTAAGAACAGCACATGAATTGTGCTGAATCTGGAATAGGAAATAACAGCAGTATGTAACAAACTTCTTGCTCGGGTTTTCTTAATAATAATAGTCTTTTGCAGACAAACCTTTCTAACAACATTTTCACATGATCTTCCTTTAAAAATAAAGTCTCTTTACAATGATGCTGAATGATAATAATAATAATGCAATAAAAAAGGTAGTGCCAGTTGTTCACAATGGAAATTGCCTCAAACCCTATCAGGCTAGCTTAGTGCCTCCAACATTCCAGCTAATGTTCTCTCTCCAAGCAGTTGTTACTCTGAAGCCATTTTCCCTTTTACAACAATGCCTTGCCACCTAAAGATTAGGATTAGGGTGATCTGAGTTAGGCACTGACACTAGACTAGTACATGAGACTGTAATGCAAAGATTTTTTAAAAAAAAGAGTACAGAAAAATATTTTTTAGGCCTTATTTGAACAAGACTTGGTCAAGTGTCACTTATTCACTTTGGTGTAACTCTAAATGACAGATTAAAATATAAACAATTCAGAAATAAGGCTGAAAATAAAACAGCATAAAGTTTTAGATTTTGCTTTCAGAGAAGGACTGAATTTAATAGGATACTAAATTCTGAAAGAACTGAGCACCCAGTCCCAGGTAGACAGACCCTTCTAAGTCTCACCAAATATATTCCTAAAACAGCTAATCACTTCTGGAAATTTTCGTTCTTTGAATCCATTTTTTTACTACAGAAAAAAGAACATTTGTATGCACTGGTCTCTAATAATGATTTACAGTAGACATGTACCTGTGAGCACATAAAGGCAAAGATGTTGATGTTTAGCCTGGAGAAGAGGAGGCTGAGGGGAGACCTTATCACTCTCTACAACTACCTCAAAGGAGGGTATAGAGAGGTAGGTGTTGGTCTCTTTGCCCAGGTAACAAGTTATAGGAAATGACCTCAAGTTGTGCCATGGGAGGTTTAGACTGGATATTAAGAAACATTTCTGCACTGAAAGGGTTGTCAAGCACTGGAACAGGCTGCTAAGGGAAGTGTATGAGTCACCATCCCTAGAGGTATTTAAAAAACATGCAGATGTGGTGCTTAGAGACATGGTTTAATGCTGGACTTAGCAGTGTTAGGTTACGGTTGGACTTAATGATCTTAAATGATCCCTTCATCGAATCATAGAATGGCTTAGGTGGGAAGGGACCTTAAAGATCACCTAGTTCCAACCCCCCTGCCATAGGCAGGGACACCTTCCACTAGACCGGGCTGCTCAAAGCCCCATCCAGCCTGGCCTTAAACACTTCCAGGAATAGGGCCTCCACAACTTCCCTGGGCAACCTGTTCCAGTGCCTCACCACCCTCAGAGTGAAAAATGTCTTCCTAATATCTAATCTAAATCTACCTTCTTCCAGTTTAAAGCCATTACCCCTCATCCTATCCTATTATTAGATTCTATGATTGTTGAAACTCATCTGAACCAAGTACTTGGAGTTTAAAAACAAGGTAGAAAATAAGCACTTCTGCAGTGCAATATAATTCTGTCTACGGTCTTAATTACAGTAGCCTTGGAAAAGAAGTTCCAAACAGGATTTGAACATATAAATTAATATAAATGAACTTTAGGCTAATCAATTTGTAACAAACTTTAGTCCTCCAGGAAGTCTGCAAATCAACCCTCATTACACCCTTACTTTTTGAAAGTTCTGAGATATGATTAGTAGGCTAACAGTTAATACTGAGAGATAATTGATAATTAAAAAGATAACCCCCAAACTGTTTCCATTCTGATCCTTACAACAGAGTGTGGTATGGTTATTAAAACAAAAGGCAACAAACTAAAAAGAATCTTGGGCATATTTGAAATGTGTTCTCTATTGCGTCTTTCATCTTTATCTATACAAGCCAAGAACAGTTCAAAATTATATTGCTGGCATCAATGTAAGATGCCCTTTTTGAACTCTTCCTAACAGTAGGGAAGGCAGGGTCTCAGCGAATTCATTTTGAAGGATGACTGTCAAACAGTTAAGTACAGCAAGATTTTCCAAAAAGGTCTTGAAAAGGTTTATATAAATGGAACTGAGGGGAAAAGTGAATGGGCTGACTACTTTTTGCTTCATCCTCTTCGTGTACTCAAGGTTGATCACTGTGTGCAGCCTGAATAATCCTTTCACTGCATGAGACATTATATTACAGTATGAAGAACATATTGAACAATTCAGCTTACTATTCAAGTGCTCTAACGAAGATTTTCTATTCTCCATACAAGAGAGCTATCGCTTTCAGCTGATAGGAATATTATGTTAGAAATCAGTGAAACAAAATAATCAAAAGTTTGAAACATCAGAGCAAAAAAATTCTATTATTCTTATGGTTTCGGTTCACCTGAAAGCTGGAAGTGAATGGATGAAACAGCATGAAAATGAGAAATGGTACATTGGAGAATATTTTGGGGACCTTAAGAGGTTTCAGTTCGGATTTTGATTTTTGAATGGAACTCTAAGTCATGGTGAGCTTTCTATTGCTAGTTTAAGACATGGATAAAATTCTTAATGTCTTAAATGTATTTCAGACAGTTCCTGTGATATAAACCAGAATGAGCACCTAGAAAAAACATCTATTACCAACATGTGCCTTTAAGTAGCCAGCTGTATCCATTAACTTCCTTAGAAAATAGGAAAAGCTTTGTAAATGACGGAATATGTAAATCGTAACATTCCTTCACAGACACCTGTCTGAAGAACTTATATTTTCCAGACCTTTTTCTCACCATAAAGGAGAACTGGTCTTGAGTCTTTCACCAGAATTTGCTAAATAAGGAAATGTGGTATTCTTTTCCCTAAAAAACACTAAATTAATTCACTGACCTTTTCAAGCCTGAAATTCCTTCAAAGAATCGGGGAGGGGAGGGGAGGGGAGGGGAGGGGAGGGGAGGGGAAGGGAGGAGAGGAGAGGAGAGGAGAGGAGAGGAGAGGAGAGGAGAGGAGAGGAGAGGAGAGGAGAGGAGAGGAGAGGAGAGGAGAGGAGAGGAGAGGAGAGGAGAGGAGAGGAGAGGAGAGGAGAGGAGAGGAGAGGAGAGGAGAGGAGAGGAGAGGAGAGGAGAGGAGAGGAGAGGAGAGGAGAGGAGAGGAGAGGAGAGGAGAGGAGAGGAGAGGAGAGGAGAGGAGAGGAGAGGAGAGGAGAGGAGAGGAAGAATCGAATAGTTTGGGTTAGAAGGGACCTTTAAAGGTCATCTAGTCCAACCCCCTGCAATTAGCAGGCACACCTTCAACTAGATCAAGTTGCTCAGAGCTCTGTCCAGCCTGACCTTGAATGTTTCAAGTGATGAGACATCTACCACCACCTCTGGGCAACCTGTTCTCCCTGCAGAGAAGGGAGACAGGTTCTCCCTGTTGTCCCTCTCTCCCAAAGAACTCCCTGCACTTAAGTAATAGACTGCAGTGCTAATCCAAGCATGAACTAATTGCATTTTGAAAACAAATATGCCAAATTTTTAATTTTGCGAGGAAAACTTCCAAGTCAAAATGTCAATGGCCATTCTCTACAGGTGGCATAGTCTCTCTATCTGTATTAATAGAAGAATTATATGAGGTAGTAACATATATCTTACCTGAAGTACAAAGCAAATGAACTAAGCAAATAAAGCAAAATTACAGAGTTACAATGCTGTTCTGAGTAAACCACTTGCCTCAGGGAAACGGTAATTTGAGAAAACTATCAGTTTATCCTAACAGCTAAGAGAGACCACTTCATTTATGGACACAGAATCATAACACAAACAAAGTGGATAGCTGCCTTGAAAAATACTCGTGCAATACCAAGTATTGCCATATCATTTCAGGTAAGACTCTGGTGTAAACAGGTCTTGGAAGCTTACAGTGGAAGAGACTGCAGAGTTTGCTCCATTCATGATGTTTATTTTGGAAGTTCTTTAACAGTTTAACGTAAATCACCTTTGCTGCAAAGTTTATTTCTTCCTCCTAGAGCTCCACAGGCAGGGAAAATGGTTGACTGCCATGAAATTTTTAACAGCCTTTCACATGCTGGAAGAATATTATGTTTTCCTTCACTTTCTTATATATAAAGCAAATCCAATTCTTTCTGACTTTCCCCATACATCATTTCTCCAGCCTCTGATCATTCTTCTTCTCTTCTAGATTCTCTGTAATTTACCAACATCTTTTCACATGGGGCATTCATTCTGTATGTCTTCAACTCCAAATGTGTATAAGCTGAAATAATCAGACATGGCATGCCAAAACTACTTTCAACCTATGTAGTGGAGTTACAGCATTTCTTTTCACAGAAAATTATAGCATGGCATTTCCACAGCTATTTTGCTGGGTGATATAATAGTCTTGAGTTTTAGTTGAGCCACCTCAGCACAGCACTTCCACCTGTAACAGGCCTAGAAAAAGAAAGTTTAAGCTCTATTGGTGAGTGCCATCTACATACATCTAGGATTAGACTCTTACATGAACTTAGCACCTATGACTGACTGCTTTTTAGTTAGAATTGAGCATTTCCTTGCCCTTGCACCTCTGAGAATCATTCCATAATGAATAGCCATATGGTTGAGTTTTACAATTCTGACTCGGTAACTGGTGACTCCAGTTCGTACAATAGTGTAGGAATTCTTGGACTGTGGCCATCACATTCTGTTACAGTGGGAAAAAAAACAGTACAAACCTACACATTTTTATTTTTATTTTTGTAAATCTGGTGAACACATGGTCTGCTTGACTTTGGATTTTTCTTTTTTTTTTGCCAGTTCTCTCATTCATTCTTCTTCTGACTCACATCTTAGCATGCTGAGAGCACGAAAGAAGTGAAATAAAATTCTGATAGTATGTTATTGATACAGAAGTTATTGGTTTGCCATTAAAATTAGGGAATGAACAATGACAAAACTGCACATTTAACACTTCTTTATTAAAACAATACAATTCAGTATGAAAGAATGCCACTGGCAACACATCTTATCTGCTAATATGTCTGCTGCGAGAGATTAACTTACCTCTTACCAGATAAAGACATGCATCTTTTTCTAGCTGCTGCAAAACATAGCTAAAACTTTTATTTAGATTTTTTCTATGTTTAAATATATATTTCACAATTAAAAAAAATTACATACCTGTGCTGCCCAATACAAAACATCAGTGCAGCTTTTATGCACAAATCAATTACATTTTGTCTAAATACTGTAGAATACAGGTGCATTTGGGAGCATACTGATATAATCTGTAATGAATTGTTAAGTGCATGTATTGATGAGTTTTCTACCCATATTAGTGAAAACATCTTATTGTCCCTTAGTTTTGATCCAGTGTTTTGACAGGTAATACCTCCAGTAGTACCTGTCAAAACATACCTAGGAGGAAAGATCTGAAATTTGCTGCTGAAGCCCTGCACAACAAATGTAAAACTACATTAATCACAATCACATAAAATTCTGCTGCACAGCCTGTATATGCCTGAAAGATCTTCATGCATTTCATGCAGACAAGAAAACAATGTTCTTCGTTTTTTTTGCTTGTTACTTTGTTGTGCACGTACCATTGCTTTGTCTTAGCTACGAGGTCAGCTACATTAGATATCAGTGCCCACTCTGCCATCAACAAATGAAGATTCATTAAAAATGTTACCAATTTGTGTATTTGGAGTAGAAGAATTTAAGGTTCCTCCCAGAACTGCCTTTATGTTTTACGTGCCTACAGTAAGACTTGGGAAGCTTTCGGTGGCCAGGTTTGTTTCAAAGCTATTCTTACTAGAGCCCCAAGGCATAATTACACTTTCCACTGTGTTTACTCAAATGTTTTTGGGTTTTTTTTGTACTACTTGAATCTGAAAAAAAACTTCCCTTATTTAATTTAGTATGTCCCAATCCTTTAAAAAAAGAGCAAAACCAAATCAACCTCAAACCCACCAAACAAAACAAAACTGCAAAAATTATTTTAGTCAAATTCTACCTTCAAGACACACATCTTAATCTGCTTGATATTTCTATTGTCACCCAATCTCTATTTTTCTAACACATGAGATAGTCTACAAATCTATAAAAAATGAGTTGAAAGAATTAGATGGAGTGTTCTGATTTGGGGAGACTTGAAGCTGTTGCACAACACTTGGAACAACAGAAGTACATATTTAGCATTGCAGCAACCTCAGGAAAAGACCACCTGGCTTTTTTCGGGACAGTGCCAGCTCTCCTGAATCTTGGGTATAAGTGACCAGTTGAGAGAAGCTAAGTACAAGGATTTTTAACTATCCTTAGATATTCTATGGAACTGATACAGAACCCATGCAAATAGTTCCATCTATTTCAATATTGGTGAAAAAAATCTGAGACACGATACAAGACTTTTCTACTGGGTTTGTTTCTGCCTCCCCCTTCCCAGTAAAAACTCAGGATTCAAGATGTTAAACCTTGAAAAACCAAGATGATTATTCTATGCTTATATTTTTATATATTCTTGGCTTGTAATACTGATGGTGATACCCACTCAGTTTTGATATGACAAATTTGATATGACAGTCAAATGAGCATCTGGATCATGCTAACAAAATGCTACAATTTCCTCATGTATTCACTTAGTCATTAGCAAATTTGAATGAAGCTGATAGTATCAGTATCAAAACTAAAGCCTTCATCATCAGTATAGAAGTTCCGAATCTGGCTCATATTTGAATAATTGCTAGGGTCATTATATTGCCATTTAGCTTTGACTTAAATAGTGGTTTTTGAGAGAAGAGTTTAATCCTAAGGACTATATTCCCAACATAGAAAATATTGCCAATGAGGTTAAGGAGGGAGGTAAGTATTTTCTATCAGCTCCAAAACAACATAGTAAGTGTATTCAAAATAAGGAGTTATACAGCAAAGAAGGAAAGGATTGAATTCAGATCCACAACAGTATCCCACCCTGAAACAGGAGGCAGGACTAAATGTTTCCTGTTTGAGGCAACATTATCTTTTGCTATAAAGTGAGATTATCTGTCTTCATCTGATCATTCACATCATACACTACAGCACATGAGCTCTCAGAACATTCAATTAATTCAGAAGATCTAAAAAAAAAGAAATAAAAGGAAAATCTGCACTGCTGGGGGCAGAGAGGAAGACAGGAATGGGGAAGAGAGGTATCACACATTAATGCCTTACATGCTTTAAAGCTTTCCTTAGTGTAACACACAACTTCTTTTTTTAATCTCTAATTTGCAGTTTTCAATATCATTCTTTTATTTCATTTAGATTAAACTCATGTGACAAATATGCTACCAACACTGCCAGTGTGTATAATCCTTTTTAATATAAATTATGTGCATGGTAGCTGAATGATGGGACTGACTTTCTCTCTCTAGTCTGGTTTAGGTCAAGTGATATTCAGGTGATGACATTTCATACAAAACCAACAAAGTGTGAAAGGTTATAAGTGAAAGAGCTTCTCTTTTCCTGCAGCTTCCTTTTAGGCAAACAAATGAATAATGAATTCACTGTAACATCTTCATTTGATGTACTCAGCTGTAAAATATGTACATTCTCAAAGCTGAAGTTACTCAGACATCTAACACATGCTAATGAACCAACTTTGTTTCTGCAGATGCAATTAAAATCCCCGTCTTTATCTATGCAGGCCAGGTTAAAAAGGCTGATAACAAGCTGCAGGACTACAAAATGAAAAAAGCAAGCTAAACAGAAATGACGACATGGAGATAGAAAGTAGACGAAGTCCCAGAGAGAAATGATCTTGCCTTGCAGCAGGAATAATGATCAGGCTGCAAAGACACAAAAGCAATCAAAAAGGAATCAAAGGAAAAAGAGAGACAAAATTAGCAAAGATCTTTGTCTCTAATGGTATGTAACAGTGTTGGTATTTAATGTTTGAAATTTCACTTGGTCTCCTGCTATAAGGATATGCTATACAAAAATGATAGCACGAGTAAAAATAACAATGAAATGTTGTCATTGTATTCTTTTCTCGCACAGGGATTCCCACTGCTGCCTCACCATCATTACCATTATTTATATTACATGTAGCTACTGTATTAGAAGAGGTAACTGGTATGCCATATTCACAGAGCTGCAGACTCTAAGATTGGAGCTGAATTAAGTACTGGATAGCTGATCTCTAATGCTCTGCATTGAGTGCATAAAACCCACTTGACCTATGAACACAGAATGAGATAGATTATGCACAAAAAAACACGCAAACATAAGCATTGAATGCACAGACAATCCATTGACTAGATTGTCTGGTCTCTCATTACACTCAGGGAATGTGTTGGTGCTGAATGTTAATCACTTCTGAAGGTGATTACTATTCTGATCAGTGGTTTTTTAGGGTGCAGTCAGCAAAGGCTAGAGCTAGCTTAAAACTCTGCTAAGCAATTATTGTCGAGAATGAGTAGAATTTCATTTAGTTACATCAAAACATCTTTCTAGACTGGCTGCCTGTGGCCTGCAGCATTAAGATAAACTCTCAAGTATTTAAGTACACCTTCTGCAATGGGCTGCTTATTAGGATCACATTTTTTCTTAGCACTGATGCTATTTAGCAGCAACTTTATTATATAAGAAGTAATTAGTGAAGAAATGGGCAAAATTTCATTTGCTTAATTCCAAACAACTGTCAGTGCCTAGACTAGACAAGGCCTGTAGACTCAAGATAAAATGAAAATTTCTGATAAGATTACCCTCTGCTACTTACTAATTGCCATCAGGTATGTACAGGCAGTGGTGTTAATGTAGGTTGAATTTACATGCAGAATGTGATTCTGTAATTAGAATGCTCTACAATGCTCGAACTGCAAAAAACCAACTCTATTTTTAAGAAGTGATGAAATGGTAAAAGAATAAATACATATATGTACTTCACTAAGTCTCCAGAAAGGAATGACTTGTTGCCAAGAGGTTTAACAAGTTATGTAATCATTGCAATTATATGTACCTAAGCATTTGAAAAAAACATTAATGCCAACATAGTACAGCATTAGGCTTTACGGTGCATTCCCCCCTGTTTCAAGCTTACACATGCAAAAACATTTTCATTTTGAAATGGAACTCATCCACGACTTACTGAAATATCACTTATTATCCAGTTACCTCCATAAGATACTTTTAACTGATTTAAAAGCTTTTCTGGATGATAAATCTCCTCTCCCCCTCCCTAGTCTCTTTCTCTCTTTCTGAACTGCTCTTGATCCTCTGTATTTACAGCACTTTTTTAACATATGTTGCACAGTGCTTTAGGTACCTTAGCTTTTTGTATTTCTAAGGGCCTTCCACCTGCAATCCTGCAGCCTGCCTCCCACTTGCAGCCCCCTACCCTTTCATACAAGCTGCCAGGACAGTGTACACCAGAACATCTGTGGCAGTATTTTTCCCGTGACGCTCTTGTTTGTTATCCATCTCCCAGACTTATACTTGCAAACCGCGGTACTGTTGTTATGGCAGGTTCCCAAGGAAAGCAATTGCCACGGATGTTAGAATAACCCCTTCTTTCTCCCCTTTCCTGGTTTCTACATTTGGTTGTAGCTTCTGATTTACACTACAGGACTCATCAATGCATTTGCAAAAAGCTCAGCAATGAACCAGCCATGTAGCACCTTCCCAGTCAACGCATGCTCCCAGCAATGACAAGAGCACTATCAGCAGGAACAACCCACGAAGAGTTTGAGTACACCTTGACATAAAATACAGGGTTATGGTATGGAAAAGTATGGTGGGGGAACCGCCTGCTCTAGTACAGAGGGTGCTGAGGGCTGGGCACTCACTCTTTCTGGATGGCCACTGAGAAGGGTTTTTCCCTTTTCTTTTTCTCACCATTTTTCTCTTCTTTTATTTTTTCCTCTTGTCACTCCCCTCCCCTTCCAAACCATCCACAGTTAGAATCAATGAACGCCATCAAATACAGACCTCTAGTAAATCTTCATGCAACACACAGTGGACTGTTACTACTCTTTCCATCAATTTCCTTATTATATAACAAAAAAGTACTGTTACTTTTGATTTCCCTTCACATACAGCACATCTTTTATTATAACACTTCTATTATTAGAATAATATCCTTATGTTTTAGTCCTTCACTTTACCAGTTTTACTTTGCCCTATAAAATGGAATTTGAAATATCACAGACAATTTTGTATTCTAATACTGCATATGCTGTTGTGGAGTTTTTCTAGCATGCAGCATGTGCTAAAAAAACCAATTCCTATGTTTCTTGAGCAAACCCAAATCCTTACTGATCTTAAATAATATTTAAACTATACCACATAAAACTGACAATGGAATGCTGTTGACATATACTAATTTCCTTACACCAGGATGATACAATCGTATGCTTGATACTACAGAGGAAGTAACATTTTCAATCCTGTCGTAATACATTCAGTATGGTTGAAACAAAAACAAAAAAATCACTGTAGACCAAGAGATTTCAGGTTTTTCAGAGTATAACCCTACAAAATGAGTGGTGTGACTTGGTAATTTGACAGTGGAACTAACATTTCCTCTATAAGTGATTTTCATAGTATGGACGCTTTCAACTGGTGGCAACCTAAAAAACAATCAGTTCTTGGGCATATACAGGAGGCAGACAAACATACATGAAAGAAGCAAAAATCTTATGTAAGTGATTACTCAGGTACGATATTATTAACATTGTATATGTTGTCCTTACCCTGGACCTCTCCTCTAGTTTTGTCATCATGACGACTGTTGCACCCCGTTGCTCCCACATCATTCTCCAGAAGTCACCAAAGGTTTCTGGCAATGCCCCTTGCGTTGCTATATAAGCATTCTGCTTTCTGTATCCATCTATGTAGTTAGCGTTGATATAGTCACTGCCTGGTATGCCTGCAAAGAGAGAAGTGTGAAAACAAGGGGCAGCATTTCTGTGCTGTCCTATTGTACAAGCGTGAAAAAAATCATGCGACACAGCTGGATCAGTGAATCTTAGCTTGCTGCATGCCCAGTAGTACGTGGGTACTTGCAAGTGAGTGTATGCCATTTGTGGAGCTGAGGGGTATCATGGCCTCTCTGTGAATAACCATTCTTTTGAAACAAAGGACTCAGTCTGATAAGGAAGTATAAAAGAAGCCTGAAAATCTGTAGCAGATGGAGAGATCCTGTAGTGGAAACAGCAGCATTCAGAAGTTGGTCTGACACTGCCTGCAGCCACCCACCAGCATGGCAGCCTCTGTGTGGGCCAGACATGGAAGCCTCTCCATCAGATACCCTGAGTAAGGTGCACTTAACACTCTCGTTGAGCTCATTGCATTTCTTCTAAATATAGAAAAAGGGTTAATGTTGTCAGACTATTAATATTACTGATATGTTTATTTTTTCCCATTAAATGGGAAGCTAACTATGAGCTTTATTTTAAAAAAACACATTATGTAAATTGGGTTTAAGAAACAGTGGAATCTGCTATATGGCGTGTGCATGAAATAAAGGCCTCTGCAAGTCAGAACAAAAATTAAATGCATGAAAAAAAGGGGGAATCCAAGGCCAGTGGGCACATTGGACCTATACTGTCAATTTCTCGAGGCTCAGGTATTTTGGACAAGACTTACAGAAGGACTTTGGGTGTGTCTACCAGATGCATGTCCATGCTTTGAGCCACATGGAAGTGAGTCAGCTCCTAACTGGAATCTGTTTAACTGAGGGTATGCAGTGCCATGTCTGTACTGAGAGCTGGACCATAACACGCCGCCTGCCAAGGCTGAAGAGGAGTATTGGCTGCAGTGAAGATTAATAAGGCAGCCATGCTCACAGAAAGGGGTGAATATGGACATACAGGTTTCAGTCTCATCTCTCCTGTTTTAGCAGTGCAGTGTCCAGCTTTTAATGCTGACTATGTGCATGTTGCAAGGAAAAGCATGGCAGGCACCGGTTTCAATGTCCCTGCTGGTTTTTTAACTGATGACTCGAGGAAGAAAAGATACTCATGTGAGATCTCAGTGCTGGTGAGTGGCAAAGCAGTATTTCCTACATTACTACAGTGTTGAACATGGAAGCGTTCCCCAGAAGAGTTAGCTGAAATACATAATATTATGTGCATCATAATAAAATGATACAAAAGGTTTGTTAAAGCGATTAACAGAAGCTACTCCTTTGAGCAGAAATGAATGATTTATGCTTACAGAGCCAATCTGCCATGCCCAAGTTTACAACCCCAGCATACGGTGCAGGTTCCACAAACTGTTTCAAAAGACAGTCAAGGTGGTACAAGCTCCCTGGCTTATTCCAAAGCTGTGATATTTTCACTCCACAAAGCAACGGAGTTGAATTTCTTTGGCTAGGAAACACAATAAATTATATATCTTTAAAGAAATGTTTCTCAAGCTTTCTGTCAGAAATTGAACCTCCAAATCTATCCTGATGTATTATCTCCTGCTGGTGATCCCAAACCAGGAATTATTGGGGCTGCACACTCCTGTCTTTCTGGACAACCACGTGTCATACATCTGAAAATATCTTCCAAAATAATTTGAATTTGAATGGAAAATAGAGGTACCTCTTTTAAGATTTTTGGTTTTAGCTATAATTTGAAGAGTTTCTTGACTCATTAGTGTTTCATTCTACTACTTAGTAAAGAACAAACCCACTGTGACACTAATTAAGACCCAATATAATATTGAAATGATTGAGATTATGGGTTACTGCAGCTGTAGTCTGGCATAAAATTTTGTCTTTATGCCCAAGAAAGCTTAATATATTTTCTTGTTTTATATGTTCAAATTATATTTAAACACAAATTTTAATTTAATTTGACTTTCTGTACAATTAAAGGAAAAATCTGACAAAATATTTCAGGGAAGGAAAGGGTTTACAACTTCAGGGGCACAAGAGAGGCAGCAAATGGCACTCCTCAGGCAAGATGCACGGATGGACACAAGAAGACTGGTTGACTGTGATTAGAACTGATTGAAAGTCTCTTCTGGGAGAAAAATAAAATAAAATGAAAAACCTTTAAAACCTGCATAGTCTATAGCTGAAAAGCATGGTTTCCCTCCACGAAAGGCAAAAATTGGAGTTCAAAAGCCTTACTCTTGTAGACTTGAAACTTTTTTACATGACAGTTCTTATTGTGGATATTGGAATTAATGACTTAGAAAATACAACTGCTAGGCACAATGCCGTATTTTCCCCCTTTATCAAGATAATAAAACATTTTTGCAGAAAACAGATGAGAAAGAAAAATGAAGCCAACAGGAGAAATCTACACCAACTGGGTATTATTACCAAAGGAACTGAGAAAGCTGGTAAGAAATGTTTTCTGCATAAATTAGAATTATATTATGATGCCTGGTATCATACTTTGAAGCATATGTTATAAATAAAAGCCTGAGGAAAAAATGAAAAAGAAAAACAACACTTTGTAAAGTGGTTAAATGATCTTCTGGGAAAGCTGTCCTCTGGAGCTGATATTGCACGAACTCAGCGTGAAAATTAAGCATGAGAAGTATTGCAAACTGTGCACTAAAGAATGTTCTTTACAAATCTTAGCAGCCAACCCTAGTACCTGATGTAAAAAAATCCAGAATGTCTAAAATCGTAAATACTCTACTTACTAACCTGTATTAAATTTATTGATAAATCATATTAAAATAAATAACTCCTAAATTAAATAAATTCTAATTTTTTAGATTAGAATGAAGAAAAGCTTCCAGATTATACCTTCCTTGATCACAGATGCAAGTAAGAAAGAATTAAGATCAACAATTACTGATATTTGCAAAGAGGATTTCTTCCCAGCTAGGTTAAAGTGGAAATTTCCACTCTATTTGTCCACTTGCCTTTAATCAAGAGGACACAAAATATCCTGTACGTTCTTTAGCCAGAAAAAATCCTTTTATAAGGCAACTCAACCTCATGGAGCATGAAAAGGATATGGCTGGGACATGGACAGGAAAGTCCATTTACCACAGGACTTGAGCAACTGTTAGTAACCTAACTAATGCAGTTTCGGGAAAAAATAGGTGCTGCTCCAACATTGCACTGCAAGAAGATTTTCATTGAGGGTTTATCTCTAGTAAAATACAGTAGTCTATAGGGTTATATCTCTACTGAGATCAGGAGAACAATAAGATTCACAGTACTCAGCTCCACTGACTCTCTCACCCACAGTATCCATTAGGTGTTTTCTTTGTTCTCTATCCATTCTCATAGTCCCTTCAAGTATCATACCTATTTCTCACAGAGCCTCTTTTCATCACTGTTTTCATGCATGACCTCAGTTTCACATCTTGTTCCAAAATCCTTTTGTATTCCGTAATACCATTTTCCCACTCTCACTTTCTATCTCACACTTTGCCACACCAGTTTTTGCTTCATCAGCTATGTCCCCACAATGCCTAAACTTAAAGCCCTCTAGGGAAGGTGCCTTATCATAAGAGGCCTAATGAAGTGTGTGCAGTTTAAAAATAACATATACAAAACCCGAACATCTGTAAATATTTACACTGACCAAGCAGAAATAATTATCAAGGGACATAAATCTAAATATTAAAATGTCACTTTCTGCAGTGACTTTTCTGGCCATAACCTCATTCTGAGCTGAGAAAGCTGAACAATTCTGTCAAGTCTAATAGTGCAAAAACAATCAAATGACAACTAGTTTGACTGCAGTACAATGAAATCCTGCATACCTTTGTTAGCTGTCATAGCTTGAAGGCAACATACACACAAGCACAGCAGCAATTGCCATCATTACTTAAATTTGGGTTTAATAGTTAAGAGAGGTCAGTTGTTCTTTAAAAACATGGGTCAAGAAGGGGACAAAGCAACCAAATTCTGCCTTCAGTAATATCGATATGAACCTTAACTAAGTCTATTGGCATCAGTGGGGTTTACTGCAGATTTAAGATGGCATACCTGAAGTGTAAATTTAGGGTAATCCACGCAGTATAACCTGACTTTCACAAGTTTCATGAAGGCAGAGACACAGTTTCTGCACAAAAACTCATCTTAAGACTACGCTTCCAGATTGTAATTCTCCCATAACTATTTTCTAGTAGCCTTTTCAACTATGTGATGAATGACCAGAGTTTACAATCTCCTTACTCTGCCAGACAGGAATCGAGCACAATGGGGGCAGAATCAGATGAGTAGTTGAGCGTAAGAGACATCCCATTTTCAAATATCTCAAGAGAAAAAAGTAGTCCAGATTTTACAGAGTAAGAGTGAATGAGGAATGAAACAAAATTAGACAATGCCACAATTAAAGTGCAAAAGATTTTAAAAAATGAGCTCTGTAGCTTCCAGTTTATGCTGAGACTGTACTCATGAACTGAGATGACAGTACAGCTTGCTGCAGCATAGACTCAGATCCACAAGGCTAATAACGTAGACCTCAAAATTATTCACTTGATTTCCTGAAGACAGTTATAATCTTAAATAGCTTTAATTAGACTTCAAGTTTTATTCACAAACTGAAATCAAATAATGAAATTATTTCTAGCCTTTACAAAAGCTAAGTACTGAACAGCCTTTCTATTTAAAACAAATTAAACCATAAACCTTTGTTTCTGTGCTGCTTCCCAAAGAGATGTGCTGTTAGTCATAAAAAGTGTGAAGTAATAGGATTAAATTCTGTCATGCTTGTAAACAAGTTGGAAAAATGCAATGATGAATTCAAAATGCTGATGAAGCAGTCTTACTGGTTTAAATCAATGACTGATATTTTGAACTATGTCAGAGAAAAAATTAACTAAGACAGCTAGGAGATGCCAGTAACAACTGTTTATGTGGAAGGTTTTGTAACATAAAATCTATATAGTTAAGGAGATTATCAAATTCAAATGGCCTAAACACAAGACCAATGAAGATATTGTAGTAATGAACATTGGTAAAATAAAAGCTTTTTACAAAGACTGAGGAAACTGCACTACATATCATCCTAGCAATATAAGGTAAGAAGGAAAAAGAAATGACAGAAAATGAAAACCTACAGATTGCTGGATTGTGGGCAGACTATTAGGACTAGGAAAGTCAGGTGAAGGGGGAAAGGATGAAAGATATGGAGTCTCAGAGTGAAATGTTGAATTATAGAGAATTATGGAAAGAAGGCAATGTCAAAAAAGGGTGGGCAGAAGAGACAAGCAGGACACAGAAAGGGATTGTGTAGAGGACAGAAGACTAATATTTGAAAGGAAAAAAAAAAGTGAGAAAAATTTGAAAAAGGTGAAATGAAGGGATGGAAACTGAAAACTAGGAGTTGTAGAAGATCTGCAGGCAAGATGAGAAACTTGGAAGGTGAGAAGCAGAAAAACAGGCTGGGAAACAGGAGGAGCTCTGTTAAGAAAAAGAAAGGAAGCTTGGATTTGTTTTGTTTTGTTTTAATAGTTGACTAATGTTAAGACAGGGTACAGAATGAAAGTAAACAAATTGTTCAGTGCAGTTCCTCAGAGACACAAATAACAGCATTGTGCCAGCACAATGGCCACAATATACTGAGATAGCAGTATGTTGCATGATAGTGCAAAGCAGATATTGAAATCCAGCATGAAGTTATCATACTGTAATTACTTTACAGCTGTCTGAAACTTGATTTGGTGATTCTCCAACTCTTTAAGACTGAGTAACACCAAAGTTATCTATCCTAGGAGGTTTTTTTTTGGATAGAAATATTCATTTACACCTCTAAATGATGCACTAAAAGGGCTGATGAGCGCCAATCAGTTTGATATTTCAATAATCTATAATTTGTTAATCCCTGGAAGTGTTCAAGGCCAGATTGGATGGGGCTTTGAGTAACGTGGTCTAGTGGAAGGTGTTCCTACCCTTGGCAGGGGGGGTTGGAACTAGATGATCTTTAAGGTCTCTTCCAACCCAAACCATTCTATGATTCTATGACAAATCCTGTGAAAAACAGTTTCAATACGAATGTGCACAGTAAACTGTGAGGTGCCAAATCTTCATTACCCTTTCAAAAACAAAGCCACTGGACGTTTTGCTGAACCTTCCCCTAATGGACAGTGTGGGTATGCATAGAGGAAAAAGTTAGAATTGTTATAAGCTGATTTCAAGGGTATCAAGAATGACATAATTTTTGTTGTTAAATTACAACAACAGCATTAAGTTGATCCATAGGCCAAAATAATTATAGCCCTGCAACTTATCTTGGCATTGTTGTTGAGACAGCAACCATGAAGTCTACTCTATGAAGCTTACTTCATAGGGACTTCTACACCATGAAGTTTACTTCACTGATCTTTCCGTACCCCATTACCTCATCACTGAAATAATTTTGTTGCTTTTAAGGCACTCCAGACTTGCAGGAGGAAGGGGCATACTCTAAGCGTGTAATTATATATTGTTAGCAGAATGCAACCCAAATGTAATATGAGAGAGTGCAAATAATTTGTACAGTCCATGACTGTTCAGTAGATGTTTAAGAATTTATCTTGACCAGAATACTTTCTAAATCTAAAGATGATGGCCTACATACTCAATGATAATTTATCAATAACTGACAATCAGGCAAATAAGAATATTAGCAGTTTCTTGCCATTTTCTTTCTTGATCATTTATATTACAGTCAGAGACTTCTGGCTGTAGCAGCATTTTAAAGCCACTAAACTGCCCATCAAACAAAAATTACACTGCTGAAATATCACAGATATTATTTTTCAAATTTTTTTTTAATCACTAACTGGTGTTACGCAAATCCACGGCACATTTGGCAGACTTTTAGTCTTGGATGCCTCCTAAAAGAACTGGCAAGACTTTTTAAAATGCAGAATGTTTAAATAATTTTTTTTCCAGTATCTTATTAAACTCCTTAGAGGTTTAAGATCACAGACCTGCCTATTTTAACTTGATCTATTTCTCTTTTAATCAGTAAATTCTGCCCTCAAATCCATTTAGATGCATACAATAAACTTCACTATGTTATAACATTTTTTCATTATACTGTAAAATTCCAAGTGTCCCTCTCAGACACATCTGAAGACAGCACAACATGAGCGATGAGATTTGAAGAACACAGGAACAAAATTTTCCAAAGGAATATTTTCTTTCAGGTGGAAATTCAAATTACCACAACTAATCTGAGTTTTTCTTCCAAAGGGACATCTAATGTAATATAATTTAAACAGTGTTGAGTTTAATAATACAAAAAAATATTCTTGCAAAGTAAGCAATTATGTTGTGGAACTCCACAGTATATGCAATTACAGAGGCCACGAATGTAGCGGGGATTCAAAACCAGGCTTGAACATGTGTAATGAGTTATAAAAGGTACCAAAATAAACACTTTGAAAACATTATTAAGCCTTATGTTTCAGGGCTAATGCAATTTTTAACAACTTGATACTATCAATGGGTGGAAAGAAGTAATTTCAAATCTCTACTTCTTACGAGTTTCTGGTAATCACTTCTGGCTACAGCCAGAGGCAGGCAACTGAACAAAACCAGCCTTGCGCCCCACTCTAGAGTGGCAATTATAGTATTCCACATTTGAGCAACACCATCAAGAGGAAAAGTGACCATCAGTGCAGGACTAAAGTTTCACCGATGCTTAGTTTCTTGTTCATATATATTTGCTCTTAAACACGGACCAGGTATTTAGGTGTAGAATGAAGCTCTTCATCTTAGATCACAGTTATTATTCAAGCCCCACTGATAGTCTTAGTATTCTTATGGCCACCAAAGAATTGCAGATAAGGCCTATATGTAAAATCCAACTAAATATTCTCCATATAGTTGTAACACAACGTAATATAGTCCAAATTTAGGTCCTGATCATCTTGTATAGTAACACAGGTAAAGGGAATTTTTTTTTTTTTCAAACAATACTCAAAGTATTGATTTCCCTGGTAAGATGAAAACAAATGGAGCTTTCAACTAATTAAGATGCTAGGCAAACTGCATATTTTCACTGTAGGAATATTTACTTAAAACTTGAAAGAGAAGCACTTATTACCAAACGCTAAGACCAATGTACTAAACTTAGGAAGGTATACACACCGAATCTCAGAACGGCAACCATGTAAAATCCCAGGGGGGCAAAATTTAAAAGGATAATTAAATACTAATTTATTACTGCTTTCAAAACAAATTATCATAGCATAAAAAGGCATTTAATATTTGATTTGTGTTGCTTTTTGCACCATAAACTGAAGACAGAGAAAATACTTAAAATTATGCAAATCGCCAAATGGGTCAAAATCCCATTTGTGGTTTTACATCTAAGACTGATATTTCAAAGGTTTATAGTATTTTTCTTTGGTTAGGGTCACTGACTATTATAGCGTTAGAAAATTTAGCCTTATTCTGGTATTTCTTACTTAAAAAAGGGAATGAAACTTAACAGTGTAACTGTATGCTGTCCCTGCTCCTTAAAATACTCAGTCCTTTCCTACAGGTACAATGTACATTTTTTTCATATTTTTACTATCTATTATTTAAAAGGTAGTCTAACATACTGTGTAATTTGGTATTTTTAACTACTTTGACTAACTTTTTCTGTTTTGTCTCTTAAATTTTCTTCCCATTCTCTGAATATGTCCATTTTCTTCAAGGGAACCAAATTTCATGGGTCATTCACATGAAAGGGAACCCGGCAGAACTTTTTAAGGCCAGGTATCTGACTTACAAATTAACAAATAAATTTATTTTCAACTATATTTTTTCCTCTCCATCTTTCCCCATTACACAACTCTTTTTCCAAACAAAAACCTGTGAAAATCTTGAGTCTTCTGTCAAATGGACTTATTTCTGCGTTAAACATTTTGTTCCAAAGACCTTTACTTAACATTTCAGAACAGTTGTCCAGTTGCTGTTCTTGGCCTTTCCTGACCATGTACTTGATTCTCTTGTCTGGACCAGTGACACAGAAAGGGATATTTTTCTTGAATTACATCACAGGTAATGATAATTAAAATACCCTCTCTTCAGTGTTGAGACAGGTAGTTCTACCAGGTAGCAGCAGGTTTCTATACAGCTACATTCTTCTACAAGGCAATGTGAAAAATCGTAAGCGAGGCTACTAAAAATCTTGTCAGAATTGCTATATGAGACTCAGAGGTGGTACAAACATAGGCAGATTATCATATACAATTTTTTCAAGGCAATCATTTAAATTTTCTAATACATTTGAGGAGCTCTTATCTGTGTTATCAAAGCCAGTGGTATGCAGCTGCAATAAATAAATGAAGATCTAAATTTCAATCAGTGGGATTGCCTTTCTCTTCACCAAGCAGCTAATATTAAAATGGATTACACCTATAAATATTGTCCCTCCTCTGTTCAGTGTCTTCAGGTCTGGAGTAGCCAAAGATAAGAAGCTGTTTATAACTGTAAATTAAAACACCTTGCAGTTTAACTCGGAGCATGTTAGGAATGAAATAATTATGGCCTTGAACACAATTCCCTACACCTTATGTATCACATGCAAGTCCTGTCAGAGTTAATAAAGGCAAATTTTATTTTCATTTAAATTGTTTCACTTAAATATATAATCAGTTACATTCTGGACATCCTTAATACCTGACTGTCAACAAGCAGAATAAACTGAAAATCTGTCTTCATCCTAGGAAGCAGGTTAATGGTAAGGCACAACTGCTAAGAAAAGAAATCCTCTGAGTGAAAACCAGTCCTTCCCGTTGGTTTAGCACTTGGTAAAACAGGCGCAATACCCAGGGCTGATCACCTTGGACAGTTTGCTTAAGTTAAAACTCTAAAATGTTCAAGTTTTTTGAAAGCTTTTTGACAGAGATATGATGAAGAGCTCTCATTATACCCCTCTGCCAATCTTTTGGCAGTGAAACATTGAGGTTCCAACAATGTCTGCATGTGGGCATTTGTTTAAACATTCTTATTTAACATTCAGATTGTAAATGGACAAGAAAAAAAGGGAATTTTTAACAGAGAGTTCTCAAAATTCTCCCTGAGAACTTAAAGTTGGGGGTTTTTTTCCCACATCAAGGATTTGGCAACTGAAACTCTGTAATCACATATGTTGATAATGTCATTGATAAAAAAAAAACCCAACTCAATTCATGCATGGTTACTGCTATATTTGCTTTGTAGAATTATTGTAAGTAAACAGCAGTGATAATTTACTTTAGATAACAAATTGGTATACACACAGGGACCGATGCATTCAGTGCTTTATGTGACCCCCGTGTCAATTTTAGTGCATTTTCATAATGAGTTACTGAGAATGAACATCACACAAGGATTGTCATTATAGGAAGCTACTGGAAGTACTTCAATTAATGCTTCATTATATTACTACGCAAAGATACCAGGAGATACAATTATACTGGATTTTAGGATGTAATTAGTTTAAGTTTAAAAGTCTCCTTACCTTCTATTGCTGAAAGTAGAACACGAGAATGGTCATATGCAATTACATTCGCATATCTATTCTTTGGTTTGTTTACTTCCAGGTTAGAGTGTTCCCATGTGAACTGCTGACCGGGATCAATAGACTTCAAAAGAGAAAGAGAAGAAAAGAGAAGGAAACTTTTAGCCAAGGACTACGCACTTGTATTTATAATGATTCCAAACCACATGCTCCTATAGTTTACTCTGGAAATATTTTGCTTTTAAAAGAAAATTATGACTTCGGGACACATTGTAAGATATTATAACATATTACATAAAGGATTTTGTCTTTACGCATCTGAAATTTCCATCAGGAATTTGAACCATAAGCATTTCAAATCCAAGGCTTTCTCTTCAGAAAGGCAAGGGTATGCTATCCATCTTTTTATCTTTTCACTCAGTTTGGCAAGGGAGGGGTTCTAGCATAACAGAGAATGAAAAAAAATGTCAGAAATCTCAAAAACACTGGGATGGAAGGGAATAAATATTTTTGTCTTTCTCTATTACTAAGTGCACATGTTCAAACAATTCAGTGTCCTGTTTACTAAATAAACTCCAAATGTTCCTGAAGAAGTTTTCCAGAAGAAAAATAACATTGTTTCTGTTTTTTCATTTTCATGCCAGGCCAACACATGATACCAGTATTGCTCAGGGAACCAACTGCATGTCATCCAGGGACAACATAAAGAGACTTGATTTTTATTTCCTTGAGTCATAAACAAGAGAGCAGTTCAGGCATACTTCAAAAGTTAATGATCTCTTATTTACATACATAACTATACGGTTCTAGAATCACTGTTTATTTCCTGCTTCCTTCATGTTCCAGGATGGAGTTACTGAAGCTTTTCCTGCACTCCATCCTTCACCAGTAGAAAGACTCCAGGCTCTACTACTTACTTTTACTTTTATGGTTGAGGTATACATACAGCTGGGTAAATAAAAAATACGTAACAGATGGTACATGCTTATGCCTGTGATGGCAGTGGCTGTATGAAAGGTCATCTCATACTGAGAAGCCACAATTAATCACGTAATGTTTTACTTTCCCGTTCTGTAACAGTAGAGACCTAAAATTGTTTCATCAACACGTATATGAAACTATGGTTTGTGGATCATGCGCTTTGCATAATCCTGGTATCAATCAGCAGCTCCTTGTGCCAGGCTGCTGTAACACCCAATCAGTATTCCACCACTTGCAAAAGTAGACATCACTTCTGTGGTGTGCTTAAGTACAAACATAGCAACCTCGTCCTTCCAATATTAGGGCTTGGTCCTTCTCCAACCAAAACATTACTTTTTCTGACTACACAGTGAAATTCCTATTAATCAATTTTTATTCCATTTTCTTACAATTTAGTTTCATTACAGTAATGTTTCCCCACGTTCCGAGATGGATGCCTGATAGAATTTTGAAGCAGGTAAGCATTGATTCATTTAAAACCACAAATATTTTTATCTTTACTGCTAAGTGCTATTTATTTCATCTAAGGTGAAAAGAAAGAATTTGGATCACATTTCCATCAGCACTGGGAAAAGGAGAGTCATATACACATATAGTATATTTAAGACATGTTAATATACTTCTTTATCTGCTGACCAGCAATTCATCTACATTGTATGACTTGAAAAGTGATCAAATTTACATAAAGACTTCTCTCAGCAAGAATCTTCCCTCTTTGCCTTTTTTGAGTGAATGGAGGTCTGACTAAGACAACTTGTGCAGGATGTCTGCAGGTCATGTTTTCAGCATTTTAGAAAGTAATCAGTATTGGTTTAGCTCAGAATTCTAGTAATAATTTAGAACATAAACACAGTAATTTTATAATTATTTTTATAATATAATGTATATATTTATAAAATATACCAATATATTATTACATTATAATGATATAATTATATGTTTCATATATAATTTATAATTTTATAATAATAAAAGAAAATAAGCAGAAGATGCTCTCAATATATTAGTGCTTTATACTCTAAAGAAATTTTGAAATAAAATTGATTATTTGACCAGGAATAAAGCACATCTACACTATCTGTGACTACCTAGTCAGGATTTTTTGAGAGGCATACATGCAAACATGCTAGCTAAAGAGCAGCCTACTGCCACAAAATGAGGCAAACACTGCACTGCTCTGTTCTAGATATATAACTGAAGGAGACACTCTGCCTGATCTTTTAGGTTTTTACCTACAGTACCCAAATATTCTGGAAATCACTTCACAATATAAGATGTCACATACATTTTCTCTTCACACTTGACAAGAAAACTAGAAAATAACAGAATAAACTGGCTGACTAACGTGCTCCTAGTTTTGAGCCTGGACTGCAGGACTCGGGCTTTACCATATCAAAAATAAAAAAGATGTACAAAAATTAAAAAAACCCATAAATTATCTATTCATAATTACAACTATGTGCAAACATAAATTTTAAGGTGCATTTCTGCATATACAGTTGCACTTAGAAAATTATGGTCTAAATAGATTCTTACCTATTACGAGAAAGAGCTTCAGCTCTATACTATACCTACTGTCATGTGAATTTATAGATTGTTAAGAATACTTTATGTTTAAAGCTTAGCTTTAGCTGTTCAGTATTACTCTTCCCCTTTTCACTCCTTACTGTTTAAGTGACCTAAAGCTGCTTTTCGATACCAAGAAAAAAATCAAACAGCAGCTTTCTCTGTCAGCTATTTGTAGAAGTAGATGAGGATATGTTCATCACAGCAGCATACTATATTCCCCATTCACTTCTCTGTATGATGTATGGCCAGATGGTGTAATTCAGTGATTAATATTTAGGCCTGCATGCAGACACAGTTAACATAAATTATGTCAAAACTAGGCAAATGGACTGCACTTTAATCTTTCCTGTTTTTCTCACCAATCTGAACCACTTTGTGGCCTTACTATCCTCCCAAAAAGCACTCTTTTGGCAAAAGAAAGTTAATCTATATTTCCTCAGACTTAATAGCCACACTGGAACAAAGAGTAGAGTGGTATTGGCAGACACATTTCAGAAGTGTGAAAGACCAATAACTCATGAATAACAAGTCTGTACTAACAGTTTTAATGAGTGCTTTAATGGTTTAATGGATGGCACTTTAATAGGATTTCTAGTATATTCATTCTGAAAGCCTGCCTTCAATAAAGCTGTCATTAACAAAGAACTGGATTTCTTCATAGCATAACTGTGTAGTATGGGTGCTTTGTGCAAAAGAAATAAAGATATCTGTAATACTGTTATTACCCTCCCATGCTTTGACTAATCTTTCAGCTATTGTGTTTTAAATGGTTGGCTGCTGAAAAAAGTCTGTTCTGTTACTGGGAAAAGACTAGAACAATATTTACTAGTACAATGCACCATCCATAAAATAGTTCCTTGAGTATGAATCATGGTAACCAAAATGTGTTTCCAGAAGAATTTCAAGCAACCAGGTACAGTTAAACTCTGTAGCTGCTCATTGTGAAGTTTTCATTTACACTATTTAAGAGGCAAATGCTCTCTGCTGTGATAGTGAGTCTTCCAGGAGTATTTCCTGGTACAGTACTGGGGAAGGAATGAGTACGACAAAATGCCACCCTTCCTGGTGTAAGCTGATATATGCCTGCCTGCCCTGGAACAGTGCTCTACTGAGGGTCACTATGCCAGCAAATTAAGAGCCAGCAGGTCTGAGTCTTCATGTGTCACGGGGATTGTGAGTTACTGCATAGGTTTCACATGCCCAGAACAGAAAGGAAGCAAGTCCTGTAAAGAATTCCCAGCACCATAGGTGCTGTGTTTGAGGCTCAAATTAAATCATCAAAAAGCACTGGGTCGCAGAGAAATCTAAGACCAGGTAGAGAAAGAAGAATGAAAAAGACAAATTTGAGAGGATGTCAATGCAAATAGACTCTGCACAAATGGAGAAAGCAGTCAGCTACCCATAAAAATGAACAATTTGACCCTCTTTTACCAATGTCAGTGATTGCAATGAGAATTTCATATCATAGCTGATGAATCTATAATAGGATGCTATTGTGTTATGCAGGAAACTTGCTAATAGAATGAGATTGACATACTGCATTACCAAAACATGAATGCTAGATGCATGAACATTAATACACGATCATGGTAACTTGCCAACTGGAATTATGTTTTCTTATTAGGGCAGAGTTTTTCACATCGCACTGTAAAGACTGCCATTTTCAAAAGATATAAGGTGAAACCCCCACATTTTTTGCATAACAAAATCTTCTTTGGAACTCAAATATAAGTTGGTATCGTCGTCCTAAAAACAGTTAAAAACACACAGATGAGACATTTCCTGTTGACTCTTGAAGGAAAGTGACCCAGCTGTTCAAGAGTAGCTAGAAATACCACTAAAGCTTTTGCCAAACTCACAGACTCACAGAATCTCCCAGATTGGAAAAGACCTGTAAGATCATCTAGTCCAATCATTACCCTAACACTAACAAGCCCACCACTAAACCATGTCCCTAAGCACTATATCTACATGACCCTTAAATACCTCCAGGGATAGGGACTCCACCACTGCTCTGGGTAATACGTTCCAATGCCTGATGACCCTTTCAGTAAAGAAATTCTTCCTAATATCCAATCTAAACTTCCCTTGGCACAACTTGAAGCCACTTCCTCTTGTTCTATCACCTGTTACTTGACAGAACAGGTCGACTCCCACATCTCTGCAATCTCCTTTCAGATAGTTGTAGAGAGCGATAAGGTCTCCCCCTGAGCCTCCTCCTCTCCAGGCTAAACAACCCCAGTTCCCTCAGCCACTCCTCATAAGACTTGTGCTCCAGACTGCTCACCAGTTTTGTTGCCGTTCTTGGCACATACTCCAGCACCTCAATGTTTTTCTTGTGGTGAGGGGCCCAAAATTGAACACAGTACTCAAGACGTGGCCTCACCAGTGCTGAGTACAGTGGTAAAATCACCTCCCTGGTCCTACTGGCTACACTATTCCTGATACAGGCCAGGATGCCCTTGGCCTTCTTGGCCACCTGGGCACACTGCTGGCTCATGTTCAGCTGGCTATCAATCAACACCCCCAGGTCCCTCTCTGCTGCGCAGCTTTCCAGCCACTCCTCCCCAAGCCTGTAGCACTGACAGAGGTTGTTGTGGCCAAACTGTAAGACCCGCCATTTGGCCCTATTGAAACTCATAGAGTTTGCCTTGGCCCATCGATCAAGTCTGTTTAAATCCCTGTGCAGAGCCTTCCTACCCTCAGGCAGATCAACACTTCCACCCAGCTTGCTGTCATCTGCAAACTTACTGAGGGTACACTCAATCCCCTCATCCAGATCATTGATAAAGATATTAAACAGGACTGGCCCCAGTACTGAGCCCTGGGGGACACCACTTGTGACCGGCCACCAACTAGAATTAACTCCATTCACCACCACTCTCTGGGCCTGGCCTTCCAGCCAGTTTTTTACCCAGCAATGGGTACACCCATCCAAGCCATGAGCCAGTTTCTCTAAGAGAATGCTTTGGGAAACGGTGTCAAAGGCTTTACTAAAGTCCAGATAGACAACATCCACAGCTTTTCCCTCATCCACTACGCGGGTGACCATGTTGTAGAAAGAGATTAGATTAGTAAGGTTAGTAAGATCAGGTTAAGGTCAGCAACTCCTCTCAAGAACAATGATATTTCCTCCACAATATCAAGCTAATATTCATATGACCAAATGAGCTCATGTAATATCTGATTTCAATCAAATCAAACAAGCTATATGTGCATATAACTAAAGTATGCTTAAGGAGGGAACTTCTTTACTCTGAGGGTGGCAGAGCACTGGCACAGGCTGCCCAGAGAGGTGGTGGAGTCTCCCACACTGGAGACATTCAGAACCCACTTGGACGCCGTCCTGTGCAACCTGCTGTAGGTGACCCTACTGTTGCAGGGGGATTGGACTAGATGATCTCCAGAAGTCCCTTCCAACCCCTACCATTTTGTCATTCTGTGAAAACTTCTTTGAAGGACAGTCTCTATTACATAAAAAGCTTTAGAAAACATAACTTTTAAAAAAGCATTCCTACTGTTTTGTATTTCTTTGCCTCCCGTCTTAAGTATAATCTGTTTATTCAGAGAAGGCAGAGTTGCTGAATGCCTTCTTTGCTTCTGTCTTCACTGCTCGGGCCAGCTCTCGGGAGTCCCAGACTTTGCAAGTAACAGAGAAAGTCTGGAGAAAGGAAAACTTTCCCTTGGTTGAAGAGGAACAAGTTAAAGAACAATTAAACTGGATATACACAAGTCCATGGGGCCTGATGGGATGCACCCGCGAGTGCTGAGGGAACTATCAGAAGTCATTGCTGGGCCACTCTCCATCATCTTTGAAAGGTCCTGGAGAACAGGGGAGGTGCCTGAGGACTGGATGAAAGCCAGTGTCACTCCAGTCTTTAAAAAGGGCAAGAAGGATGACTCAGGAAACTACAGGCCGGTCAGCCTCATCTCCATCCCTGGAAAGATGATGGAACAGCTCATTCTGACCATCATCTCCAAGCATCTGGAGGAAAAGAAGGTTATCAGAAGTAGTCAATGTGGATTCACCAAGGGGAAGTCATGTCTGACTAATCTGATAGCCTTCTATGATGGCGTGACTGGATGGGTGGACGAGGGGAGGGCAGTGGATGTTGTCTACCTTGACTTCAGCAAGACTTTCGACACCGTCTCCCACATCATCCTCACAGACAAGCTCAGGAAGTGTGGGTTAAATGAATGGACAGTGGGGTGGATTGAACAGTGGCTGAATGATAGAGCTCAGAGGGTTGTGGTTAGTGGTGCAGAGTCCAGTTGGAGGCCAGTAACAAGTGGTGTCCCTCAAGGGTCAGTACTGGGTCCAGTCCTGTTCAATATATTCATCAATGACCTGGATGAAGGGATAGAGTGTTCCATCAGCAAGTTTGCTGATGATACAAAACTGGGAGGGGTGGCTGACATGCCGGAAGGCTGTGCTGCCATTCAACGTGACCTGGAGAGGCTGGAGAGTTGGGCAGAAAAAAACCTGATAAGGTTCAATAAAGGCAAGTATAGGGTACTGCATCTGGGGAGGAATAACCCCATGCATCAGTACAGGTTGGGGGCTGACCTCCTGGAGAGCAGCTCTGTGGAAAGGGACCTGGGAGTCCTGGTGGACAACAGGATGACCATGAGCCAGCAATGTGCCCTGGTGGCCTTGAGGGCCAATGGCATCCTGGGGGTGTATCAAGAAGAGTGTGGCCAGCAGGTCGAGGGAGGTCATCCTCCCCCTCTACTCTGCCCTGGTGTGGCTGCATCTGGAGTATTGTGTCCAGTTCTGGGCTCCCCGGTTCAAGAAGGACAGGGAACTGCTGGAGAGGGTCCAGCAAAGAGCTACAAAGATGATTAGGGGATTGGAGCATCTTTCTTATGAGGAAAGGCTCAGGGACTTGGGGCTTTTTAGTCTAGAAAAAAGAAGACTGAGGGGGGATCTTATCAATACTTATAAATACTTAAGGGGAGGGTGCCAGGTAGATGAGAAGAGTCTTTTTTTCAGTGGTGCCCTGGGATAGGACTAAAGGTAACAGGCAGAAACTTGAGCATAGGAAGTTCCATCTTAACATGAAGGGGAAATTCTTTCCTTTGAGGGTGACAGAGCACTGGCACAGGCTGCCCAGAGAGGTGGTGGAGTCTCCCACACTGGAGACATTCAAAACCCGCCTGGACGCCGTCCTGTGCAACGTGCTGTAGGTGTCCCTGCTGTGGCAGGGGGGTTGGACTTAGATGATCTCCAGAGGTCCCTTCCAACCCTGACGATACGGTGATACTGTGATTCCCCACCTGCAATTAAAATCCTTTGTCTGTGATATCATAACCAGCTTTGGTGGAAATAATTTTGTGTTGAAAGCAGAGGATTACACCCAGCTTCAGGTAGGAAATAAATTTCAGGAGCAGAAGAATACTTGAGTAACGAAAAATCTTGCTTAGTTTAAATATTTTCGTGATTAAAGCATGATGTTGTGTTGTTTTATACAGTACCTGAAATACAGCAGCTCTTGAACACTAGACTTTGTAATAGTCTCATATGAGACACTGTGCTGCTTTAAATTTTCAACATATTTTTAAATCACTGTCAACATTTTTTTTAAGAAAGGAAAAAATGAATTAATTTCTTCACTGATTCCTACATTTCCCTCCATAAACTCTCTAAAAATATTGCAGATGAAGCTGTCTAAAAAGCCCCCACAAAACTTAGTTTTACCTACAATAACCTACATGTCCTTGAATAATTTTTCTTGCTATAAGAAGTGGACTGCTTTTCCTACACATATCACTGTTATCAGTTGGGCAAAATAAAACTGACATTTATTACAATATTTGACTATTTAAACTACCTCTGTGGAATTCCTTGGCAAAATAGCATTAGGTATCAAACCAAAACCTAGCATTCTAATATGATAACACCAGCTTTCTTTTATCTGAATATTCATTTAATTATATAAGCATAAACAAATGCTATTGTCCCAAGGAAGCATTCACAGCACAAAGGAAGGAGATAATACACTACTATAAATCTTGACTAGTGCCATTTCAGATGCCTGCCTTATGTCTTTAAAATTCTCTATCATAACTATCCTGCTGGCTCAGATACTACTCTAGGTGGAACTAAGCACCAAACAACCTAGGTGAATGCAACAGCATATGTGCTACTAATATGAAGACAAACAACTTTTCATCGTTCACTGACTACACTAATTGTTTCTCAATAAATGGAGCACATCCTACGAAAGTAAAGTTACAGAATACCAATAAATGATGTTTGTAATATTAGAAAGAGGAAACTATTACAAAGAATAGAAAACAAATTTTTGCTGAGAAGAAATTGATTTTTGCATATGAATCACTATTATCTGTAATGATACGGCAGTTAAGTGCAGCTGCTTCTTTGGTACAGATTCATTTGGTAGGTTATCTGTTCTTCATGGCCTTTTAAAGTGTTTTGTATCAATAAAAAGTGTTATATGTGCTTCTACTATATAAAATTTATTGTGTTTTACTGTCCAGTCCTTATCTTGTTGCAGCTTGAGATACAAAAAGATAAATGTACTATATTCAGTAAATTGTATCCTCATCACAAATCCTACCCACTGATACTGAAAAGCTACAATAAAACTTGCAATATTACAGCAGTGTGGCACAGAGTCAAAATGCATCTTTATCTTTTCCAATACTCAGTGTTAAAGCAGAAGACTGTCTGTAATTTACAGAAAGAGACTGATGAGGAAAAACATTAAAATTATATACAACTTCTCATAATATTAGTTAAGCAGTGCACACACACACATACACGGTAAATCATACAATAACACGTAAAGGCTGGTAGTGTAATTTTTGCGTTGCAGTGACAGGTTCTCACACAAAAATGGTATGAATCTGAATCTACTTTCTTAAGGGTGTAAAGCTGTGCCTACAGATCTTGGATAATAAATATGAAACTGTTTTACATAAGACCCAGGAATCTGCTTTGGAGAAACAAATTTTCTATTCTATGTTATAGGAGGAAATGACTTTACAAATATATCTAGTGCATTGCATAAAGTAGGCAGAACATTACTCTTCTGATTCAGTCTATCTCCATGACCACTTTTTATTGTTAAATTCTGAAGCCTGAGTTAAGAAGGACATACAACATAAAGGTCAGTTTCTTATGAATATAGCTTTCTACTTAGCAGCTGTCAAGTCCATATGGAGGCTTGCATTACATAAAAATCCCACTGAAACTGCCAAAGTCAGCAAAAGCTTCATAATAATCAGTTGGGGTCACAAGCCTTGTCTTTAAATTAGGGAATACAAAAGAACTATGCAACATAAAGGATATGTCATGTTAACACGGTAAACCAAAATTTTGCTAAGGGTTGGGGATGGCAAGCTAACAGTAAATAATAAATAAATAAAAATTAAGAAAAAACTATTTTGAAGTAGAAATTAACTTTACTGAGGACACAGCACTATCCATGCTAAACCTACACAACCACTTTATCGAACAGGTGCATTATAAGTGTATTTAAACCTTGCAATAGTCAAAACCTTTAAGGATTGGCTCCTGGTCTCCCATGAAATCTAGTATTCAACATAAAGTTGTGAGAGAAGTATAATGACAGAAGTCTCCACTGTTCTGATGATCATCCCCGTAAGAGCTGGGGTAGGAGAAACCTTGAAGACACTATGAAACAGTTACTGAAGACCTGTAGAAGTAGCAACTCCTCCAATCTACGACATCAAAGCTTAGAAGACATTACACAACTGGAAGATGGTCTACACTGGAGAATACACTCCTTTTACCACACCATAGCAATGAAGGAGTTCTACTTTCTTTTTTTTTTTTTTTCTGAGAATACATAGTTTATACTATGCATATTGCTACTTACTTTTTTGCAACACCTATTTTCCCAACTTGCCACGTTATCCTGGGCGTTCTTTTCAGAACCAGAGTGCAGACAGATGCAGTTTGGACTTACGATTTCTTAAATGGCAATTTCAGATTTTCTGAACTAGTTTTCACACAGCACAAAAAGGAACATATTCTCGGAAAAAAAGAACCCAAACAAAAAACAACCCCCGCAAAAAAAACACACATTTGGGAAGCTTTGTGCTAGATGAATGGAGAATAGTGGGTTGAGTTTGGGATTTTTTGAAGAAAACAATTCTGTCTTCACTCATGGTACAGGTCTAACAAAGAAGTTTACCTTCACCTTCCCTAGGAGGGTGCAGGAAGTTAGGGGGTTTCAATAGAAAATTATGCTGGAGGGTATAAATCAGCAGAGGAGACAGCACGTACATATGAACCTCCTGTAAGAAAACATTTTCTCTCTTTTGGAAGTAGTGAAGAGACAGAGAGGTTTCTGTCTGTCTGAAGAGAAAGTGGGAACAGGCAAGGAACCAATATTCTTCCAAAAGAAGAAAAACAAACTTGTATGCAGTTTTGATCAGAAATTTGATCAAAAAGGCAGTAGATGGAACAGGAGCAAGTATTCAAGTACTTCTGAAGAGCTGAAAAGGGTGCATATAACATGAACAGATGTGTTTCAGTTGTGAAACAAGTAATTCTTTTGAAATGGCAACTAAAGTAGGGTGTGCTAAAAAATAACTAAAACACCCTTTTGAAATGGAGCTAACCTCCTGAAAGAAATTCTACAAGCTGGATTAGAAGTTAGTGTTCATCAGGAAACTGTATATACAAATTTTATTTTATGGTATCACAAAGTTGTCGAAAGAGTTGTTGTATACTATCAGTCTATTTTTGAAGAATTTCCTCCATGCAATGTAAGACATTCCATAAAAAGTAAAATAAAATAATGGAATTCCAAGGAGGAAAGGGCATTATGAAAAAAAAAAAATCCATCCGTGGTAACTGATGACAAATATTTGTTTCCCAAATGGGAATTAGCCGGAGGATTTTGTTACTATTAATAAAGGTCAGTAGTTTCCTGCTGCATGTTACACCTTTAATTCCTGAAGACGAAAAATATCTTTTTCCTTCTGTGTCACCAGTTCAAACATAATCTGAAGTGATAATAACTGAACTGTTACCATCTGTACCCATTTCTGCGTCAGAATCAGATAGCTGCTTTTAAGTGACATTAGTGAAGACTGCTGCTGAAAGAGAAGGTCCCAATCCCCAGCCAGAAATGTTCCCACCAGCTCCCTTGTGCTGGCACTAGAGCTCATGCAGCCATGTGGTGAGCTAGTTCAGGGAATTGATTCAACTGAAAACAGCAAAGAAAAATAAAACAATTAGTTTTCAGCTGAATCTATTTCCTGAGATAATCCTTGAACAGCTGCACATGCGCTAGTGCCAGGACTGGCACAAGAGAGACAACAGGAATGCACAGCCAAGACAGGGAGATGACTTACAGTGATCACCAAACGGCAGCCTTAGTCCACAGCCTAGACTAAACCATGAAATCAAATAGCAGTGCTTTTCACTAATTCTGTTTCAAAATGCATGAACCTTGGACTAGATGGAAATGAAGTAGTATCTCTAAAGCTGCGATTTCAAAGATAAATGTTGAACTCCCTTGGGCAAAGCAATGTGAACGAAGCTTGATGCTGACCGTCAGTTGCCCACGTTTTAATCTTGAATGTCTGATCACCCTGCCCCAGATGGTACGTTTTGTAAAAAAAAAAAAAAGAATGTGAAAGCTGGGCTGTTTAAACAGACTGGTAAAAAGTTCTGCAGGGACAGATACTAAGAATTTAATGATTTAATGTATCTTCACAGTGCTGGCTATAAATGTTAAAGATTACATTCTTAAGATGACTTTAATGATTTAAATAATAAAGGAAATATAATACACTAAAATTTTTAAGTTATATTGCAGCATAAGAAGAACCATGTCATCTTCACAACATGCTCAAGATGTAGTAAAAGTATGTTGTTTACTTTTACAGAAGTTGTACTACTTTATATGACTTGTAATGACATTTTTTATTTATTAAATGGAATTTCCTACACAGATTTTCCAAGGAATTTGCCCATAGTACAACAGGAAATGATTGTCAAATTTGAGGCAAATGTTAGCTTTTTTAATGGTGAACATTATGTTACATAAATTTCCCTGTCTGATTCTTTATATGCTACAATCTTTGTACTTAAGAACACCGGATTTACACACAGAAATATGAAAAGACACACATTTTTTGTGATTGCAACAGTAAACAGCAATCCTGAGATGCTTTTCAAACAAACTGATTTCCATGAATTGTTAAGACTATATTTTCCTTTTGACATCTAATAAGATTATTTTTTAGAGCAGTCTTAAGGTCTTTCTGAACAGCGCATTCAATTAAATAATCAGCAATTATAGTTCTCTCATAGTAGTTAGCATTAATTTTCAACATTTTCTGTAAAGGCTTTTTAAATACATTGGGCATTTACAGGATTTCTGTACCATGCAATCACGTTACATGACTGTGCAGTCCCCAAAAAAATAAGAGTAACATGGGTTTTTACTCCACCATGCTAATAAAGTCTTGGAGAGTTTTAAGCAAGGATTAGTGACACAACAGACTATAAAGAAAATACTGTGTCAGTGATCCCTCTGGGAGCTGTCAATCCTTGGATCACTGATGTGACCGCCCACAGCTGCTCTAAAGAAGCATTCTTTTTCTGATGGCTCAGTACATACTTTACCTACAGATTTTTGACATAGACCATATTGGCATTGAAGAACCAGCTATAACTTACTGCATTTAATGGATGGCTATCTAAGTCCCTTTAGCCACAAATTACTGACATGAGAGGCTGTTACTCTCCACAGTACCAATGTCTGTCTAGGAAGGTATACTCCATGGATTACTGACCAAGTGGCTTGCAAATGATTACTCTCTTCCAGTTAAATTCTTTCATGCTCTTATAGACCATCATTGACAGACTATCAATGTGGTATTACTTACAGGAGGAAAACACAATGTCTTGAAACTGTTATATCAGGAAAGACACAAGGCAATTGTAAATTCTTTTAATGCATGCAAAATTAACACTGTAATTTCTTCGGAGCTTGTACTGTATACGTCCTGTCAGCATTACACTGGAGAATTTTGAAATAATCTAAGGATCTTTTAACTTCAGAGTAGACGGATGTTTGCACATATTAAAAAGAGTAAGTACTGTGTCATTCACACACTACTTCAAGTATTGGCCCATGAAATCTCCCTGACACCTATCCAAATAAAAGAGAATAAATTGTTACATGCAAAGGAGCCACCTAACCAACGTAGTCATTTTACACAGGCAACCTTTTTTATCATGGTTTTAATACCATACAAAACTGGCACCATCAGGATGGGTACATATCAGAGAAAAGTCTAGCAAAACAGAAAGCATGATGTTTTAAACAATTTGAATAATGAGAAAGTGGGGAAAAATTACCTCATATTCCTGTGAGAACTTCAAATTGTCATTTGCTTTCAACCTTTCAATGTGATCTGCAAGTTCCAAGATAGGTATTGGGGGATGACTGGCCATACCTGTTGAACAAGAAAGAACACAATTTAAAGTAAACCATAGTGATGGCATTGCTCTAAAATTTAGAAAATGCAGTAGTTAGAATGGCTAGAAATGTGTAAGTAGTAAAGATGTCATATATGAGAGAAGCAGGCAAATAGTTTGGTTACTCAAAGCAGGACATGCTCTGGATAGATGAGCTCTGAAGCCAAATGAAAAGAAGTCACCAAGCATATTCCCAAAGCTAACATTCCTACTGTAGAGGAAAGAGTTACTGTGATATGAATCAATGAGGTTAGCTAGGTATGGAAAAATGAGACAGTTAGACCTGATGTCGACCTCTGCTTTGAGTAATGACTCTTAATGTCATTTCAAACTCCTTCTCCTGCCCTGCATGAAATGGAAACTCCATTGAATTAGATGAAGAAAGGTGAGCTGAGAAACAGACACTGAAAGAGCCCTAAAGGGGAAAGAATAGTGTTTTGACAAAAAACAAAATGACTTATGCATAATCAAGAAAAACGAACTTGAAGAATGAAGGTTACCGAGGTAACCGGAGACACCTGAACCTGCAAAGGAAATGGTAAAAAGCAAAGAAACCTCAAACCAACATAAAACTAACTTATAAAATAAATGATAAAAAATGAAATGGATAGCTTGAGGATTAGTAATAATGCATCAAGGTCTAGAAGACTGACTGTGTATTCTGACTAAATTAGAAATACTTAAATATTTTATGAAATTTTGAGGTGACTGACATTCACATGCAACTGTGAATGACTAGAATAACATGCACCATTGCTTTAGACAACATTCACTGAAGACAACATTGGACATCAGACAATTAGAACTTCAAAAATGTTTTCACTAGTAGCAGATTGTAGAGGCAGGGGTTGTAGAGTTTGGCTGGACACACATACTGACTGCACTAGTACCTTAAAATACGATTAATCTGAAACCCCATTTATCAACCCCCAAAAGTACCTACAATCTACTTCAGGTGTAAACATCTTTGTCCACTGATGAATGAAAAAGAAGAGCTGGGAATCAGGGATAGAGATGGGTGTGGAAGGGAGTGTAGGGACAGCAAGGCAAAAGAAAGACAGAAAAGATGTGGGGTCAACTAGAACAATCTGCCAGCTGAAGTTTGCCAGGCAAAAATTTGTGAACGTGTTTGTTTCATGCTATTAGTCTTCATGACCCTTCTCCAAAATGCTTACATTCTTCTCTTCATGCTTTATACTATCAGACCTAAAATGAAAGTGAGTTTTCAATTGCTTCTGGGAAGAAATCAGAGCTGGCTAGAAAAATTAAGCTAGTGAACCCCATGATCTCTTGAAATTACAAAGGGAAAACAGTGATGACTCAAGGGGGCTCAAGCTGGAAGCCATGTTGCATAATGCGGTTTGCTTTGTCACCGTGAATTTCAAGAGCATGCCTAAGACAGTTAACTTGCATTTCCTGTAAACGTAGCTGAAAATGACCATGTGGTTACAACACAGTCACACTATGGCATGTTTTTCTTTTTTCTTTTTTTTTTTTTAAATTCTTGTTTTCTTTTTGATTCTTTAACATTTCAGGCATCATACTAGAGTCCAAAATAATGTCCAGCAGCACTGGCCCTAATTCTTCTAACCCTATTCATATATATTTATATTACCTTCATAGCACATCTGTGATGGTGAGACATTATTTAAAGTAGATATTAAAGCAAGCTGTCAGTCAACTAACAAAGCAGAATATGCAGATATAATGGGGACATGTTTATAAATGTCAATTAAAAAATTAGTGTGTAAGTACTAATTTATTTGAATTCATTCTGGTTGTCTCCCATTTTCTCAGAAAATTCTCTTAATAGAACTTGGCTATTCTCAAAACGAGTGTGGGTGACAGTCATCTAATAATTACACTCATTGATCCAGATCAAGCACCCCTATGGAAAATATGTGAGTGAAAAGGCACAAGAGAACTCTAGATTGATCCAGAAATGGAGGTGGACTGATGTACATCTAAAACAGTGCTTGAACAGAGAAAATAATAGAGACAAAGATGTTTAGACCTTTTCGAGCGAATCGTGGGAGAGAGTTATTATCATATAAGGACTGAGTGGTAGTTTGGCTAGAGAGGGAGGACACAGAGCCAATCAGGGAGGCGTAGGGGACTGAATTACTGCTCAAAGCTGTAAAAAGTAAAAGCCAATCGGAAATGGGAAACAAATTAGTAACAGCAGTAGACCATCATAATCAATCAATCTTGTACATACAGGCACTTCAGACATGCACAAAACAGCGTCTGGAAACTCAACTAAGGAGATGTCTAAAGGTCCAGTTACTCTACTGTAAACATAAAGGACATAAAACCAAAGAGAATGAGACTTGCTCATTACATGATGAACCTGATTAAAACACTAGCATCATGAATACAAAACTCAATAACTAGCTTACTGTGAAGGAATTTTTTTTAAGGATGCTGAACAACCATTCTTTTTTAGACTATTTGAGTTTACATGCTCCTCTATATGCCACTTGACAGGGGAGATTTCGTATTAAACACTTTGTGCAAAATGAAAGTTGACATAAAATTTTATTTTCTAAGGAAAAAAGGAATTACTTAAAACTTCAGAAATTGGCAAATTTTGACTGCATATAACTCCTTTCTCCACAACACATTTTAGGCACTTACACTTGGACACTTATTAACTTTCTTCAAATAATTTACAGTTAATTTATGAAGTAATTGAATTTGGTGTATTTTCAGCTTTTAGATATATAAAATGTGCTCTACTGAGATGATAAAAGTAGCTGCTTTTTAAAACAACTGCTCGAGGACTTTTGTTATGTAATCAGTCTATGAATCATAACAAGCATCATAACAGAATATGCTATGAATGAACTTTTTAAGATCTCATCATGTCTCATGAAAAAGCATGAGGCTCCTACTTAGCTTAACGTGAGTTGCATGTGAATAGCAGGTGTAGAACTTGACTCAAAAAACCCACCCAAAATACAGCTAAACACACTTATTTTTGTGTCTACAAATAAGAAAATACACTTTTTTGCTGACACACCTCCACATCAATCAACATATGCTATGAAAACACAAAAAAATTAAAGACAAAATACAGCTAAATTACAACAGATCCTTTGACATGCTAGAAAGTCAAAAGAAACACCATGCTGAAAACATGCTTTCAAACTTTCTTTAAAATAAGAAAATAAAGAGATAAAACACTTAATAACTCAAACACACACACAAAAAACCCCAACAAAACCCAAAACCCACCACGTGCAAACACAGCTGAAATTGTATCCATAAGAAACTTTTATTTCCAGATTTGGTAGAAGATTGCCAAATGTGATTGAACTTATGCAGCCTAGTAGTAACCCCTCCATGTGAATTAATTGAGAATGTATGGTTTAATTACAGTGTAGAATTATCTTCCGGTTAATCTGTGGTAAATACATGACTAAGGAACATGGCATACCATATGTGCCACAATTTCAAGAAAAAATAGGGAGAGCAAGGTCAGAATTCATCTGCATATTAACAGATAATAAACCTGTTAAGTATACTCCTTTACCCCACTGAAACAAGTGGGTGTTTTTGCCTTGTCATTAGTGCATTAAATTAGGATTTTGTTTGTTGTCAAGGTTTTATGATAAGGGCTTTTAAAAACATTTAAGAAACATTTATTTACAAATTTGAACCTGTAGGTTGACATGCCCACAATAAACAAGAAGGAAGCTAGAAATAAAGCAAAGTGCATAGCTGCTAGCATACAGACTACAATCTAGATGAACTGAAAATGCGATACATTATTTTCACAGAAACTTCTTTATGAAATGAGTTGGATTTCAGGTCCACATTGAATTAATACTCTGTGATTTTAAAACCTGATTTATTACATCCTCATTTTTATTTAATAAAACAGAATACCTTCCCACACACCAATCTATGTTAAGATGCTGTCCCTCTACAGAAAAAGGAAGGAATCAGTAACAGTGGTTACTGTTACTGATACCTGCCCTTATCAATATATTTAAAATTCAGACATGGAAAAAAGAAAAAAACGAAAGATGAACCTGATTCAGTAGGAATTTGTCATCCATGAAAATTTAGCAAGCATGCCTTTAGTATATTTGAGAAAAAAATTAATGTTACTTTAAAATTTCTTTTTCATACAGTTAGAGCTAAGCCAGAGAATGACATTACATCTTGTGTACAAAGCTAAATTTATAAGATTAGCTCTAGAGAAATATGTCATTCTGCAATGGCTATTCTAAAATAGTTACTAATGTGCATATAATATCGCAAAATAAAGTCACTCTTATTCCAGAAGAATGTATGTTCTACAAAACTAGATTAATTATTCTGGAATGAAAGTAATTTTTGTTCTGTATCAAAGACTTAGCTCTACCAAGCAGCCCCTAAGGGCTCTGTAGCCTCATGGCAGAAGCCCCAACTCTGACTGAAGTGCAAAAGTCATCTACATCGAGAAAAGGGGAGACTTGGTTTTCAGACCCTGGCCTAAAATTGTTCACTACAATAACATGTTGCAAAACTATTGGCAGGACTTTCAACTCCATCTCCCAACTAAGCAGATTTTGATTTCCTCTAGGTTTGAAAGCAACCAAATGGGATATCAGAGAAGTGCAATTTGCACTCTGAAGCCTATACCTCTTTTAGGTGCCTAAATCCTTCATGTGAGTCAAGTTCACATGAAGAGCTGCATGTAGGATTGCTCACTGTGAGAAAGCTATTCCAGTCTGGTCTTGCCATGGAGACAAACCTCAGTACTTCCTTCAGCATTGTCATGGTTCTCATGAACAGAAATTGTGTGGATAAAACGAGGTAAGAAATTTCCTGCCGTACTGCAAAGCAGGTGAGTAAATCCTGACATCACTGCTTCCACTTTTGCTATGTACACCTTCTTCCTCTGGACCTGTTTATGCTTTTTCTGCCTTATCTTGGAAACAAGTTAGTGGAACTGCCTTAGAAACTCAGGGAATAAGTGTTTTGTGAGCACTTACTTTTCTAATAAAAAAGCAGAGTCTTTAATTCAGAGCTGTAATAATTGTATTTATTTTTCTTGTATTTCAAAGCATCTTATTTAGTTCGTAAGAGATAATGAGATAATTGTTTAATTGGCACCCAATTACACAAATTACTTGCAAGTGTGACACATTTTATACTTAAACGGGAAAAAAAACAGTCACTTTTGAGGCACGACTCAATTTAGTTCTTTGGCTGATTGGCAGATTGAATTCTTTGCCTGAGCCTTGGGTCTCTCATAACCCACTCAAACCACTTAACATAAGTTATTTTCCTCTGTGCAAAACCGGGCTTCCTCATTTGATGGAACCTTTTGTGAGGGCTTAATTATTACCCCTTCCCTAAGTTTACTCTCCCACGTGGCACAGAGACTTCTAAAATTTGTGCACCAGGTTAATGACTTTAATCTTATTTCACAGGAAACTTGTAGAATGGGAAGAGCCTGACTTTTCCCCAACTACTCCAGTTCTGGAAGAATAACAGACTCATAAATTAAGTCCTGTATGGTACTGAGAGACTGGGTATTTTCATGTTTACTCAAAAAAAACTTGGCACAGCTGTAAACCACTCATTGGCATATGGGCTTGTCTAACAAATATACATTTTTGGATAACACATATGGACATTGGATCTTGTTCTCAGATGTAGAACTCTGGGATATTGCAAATGTCAAGACAAAATGTCAATTTTATCTATGGAGTTACTCCATCCAGTAAGGAGTGAAGCCAGAGATGAATCTGCTCCTTCCTCAACAAGGTACGATACAAAACCCTTTAGGTAAGTACCAAATTGGTGAAGAATGAAGTACTGTATTAACAGGACAAGAAAACGTGAAAGGAAAGCAAGACATTTGCTGTGCTGGTGGTTTAGACTGTGGATTTTTATAACATCTTCATGCTGAATTGAGAATTTTATGACAAGTACAACATAATTGTGCCTATAAATTATTGCCTAAATATCACCAAAGGTAAAATACTGCTTTCCCATAATTTCTTTCAAGAAGTTATGTCTAACAACCTGTACTGGGAGTATTTTGTACTTGTGGTTAGAAATCCAAATTTACCACAACAAGGGTTTTGCCTTCAAATTATTTTGATAGTTATACCTGATCAGACCTTTCCTTACACAAATATACGGTTGCTAGCGTTTTTGGAAAGAGGTTGTTTAGAAATCTTTTAAAGTATTAGAATTTATGAAAACCCAGAATTCTACAGGAGTGTCTCATTCACCTCTCCCAGTGAAAACTGGCAATCTGGATATGCCAATATAACTTAAAATTTCCTTTTCTAACACTTCTTCACATTATGGATTCATTCTAAACTCTTTTTTCCCCCCTCCCACTGGAAGCAACTGGTGTGCCTGGAAAGCTCCAAGCAAACTGTAGATGTTTTCATAATTTAAAGAAATAAATCATTATAATGACAATGATGTCCAGTCACCTATCCTGATGCAGTTGTAGTGACTTGGCATGCATTGATTATTGAAGTACATTCACCACTCTGTCATTTATTTTATCAGTAGACAATGTTCAGAAATGGTAACATCTTACACAGTAGGTAAGGCCATCACATGAGGGTGACTGCAAATGTCTTAGTTAAGAAAAACCCCAACAGATAACCACATAAGCCCCAAACCCTTCTCTCAGCTGCCTAACTTTGTCCCAGCAGTACCTAGGGCCTATTTCTGCTACTTGGTAGAAAATAAAAAACACACATCTGAGAGTGAAAGAACAACGAAACCAACAAAACTGGTATCCTGAATGTATAGCCTTTCTGTAGTTTCTCTAAATTTGTCTCGAAAAGCTTTGTCTCGCATGTTATTTAACAGTGTGTTACTCTGTGGAGTTGGATAAACATTCCAGCAGGATCTAAATATCTAAGTTAAATTCAGCCAGATTTTAATGAAATGTTAGCCCTAATTGAAGTTAATATGAGTTAAGTGAGGTTCTGCTTTCACTAGCACAAGTACCTTGACTTCACTGGGGCTAAGATTACACATTAAGAACATGTTAATTAGCAAGTGTTACACAGCAAGACAAATCTGCTGGAGTAGGATTTTTCTTCTTGATATTTGGCTGCATGCTGAGTAACATAATGGCTTGACCTATGCCTATGGGTCTTAGGTGGTACAATACTAGGAAAAAAGATCATAATTTTATTTCTGTACTATATTTCTAATAATAATTTTAATCCTCCATTTTGTGAAAAGGTTTATAGCAAAGAAAAAGACCTCATAGTAGAAATGGATTGCATATGTTCTGCTCAACTAGCTTCACAGAAAACTGCAAACTTCCCAGATAAACTATAGCACTGCAAGGAAAGGTACACTTCCACTCCACTCCAGCTTTTTTCAGATCAGTGAGGTGGAACTACAGTGTGTACAAGTACCACAAATTCTGCAATTTCTTAATAATGTCACATTCTAAATGTAAATTTAGAATTAATTACAATAAATTAATTGTATATGTAAAGTCGATAAGACTTGGAAGCATTTTTTTTCTGCCCACATTTAATTTTAATTTATGATTAATACTAAACAGATAGGTAAGACTCCACATCTAAATACATGGACAGCAGAAAATTATGCTTGTATACCTAGTTATTAAGCCATCCGCTCTACTCAGTTTATACCTGTATACAGATAACGACTTGTTTTAGGCATAAGCTAAACTAAGTACTGTAATTTTTCTTTTGATGTTTCAAAGACTTGTATGTATACTCCTATGTCTGTAACAACCTTTAAAACTTCGTATGAAAGTTTTTTTGCTGGATAACATACAAAACCTTTGCTCAGTAAGGATGAGTCTCCATTAAGATTGCAGTCTCAGAAGCACAACTGTGCACCAAAACTTTTAATCATTTCCATGTAATGCACTTAGGGTCATATTGTAGAGAGGTCCCAGAGCACGCCAACAAGATTCCCATATGCAGATGAAACTAAACTAGAAGATGCACTCCTGAAACACACCTAAATTGCCCCATCTGTTAAAGAGCATTTAGTGTACTGGAACAGACTGGAAAATCAAGGCTCGGGTAAAACTCAAGCCTCCAGACTCTTCCCTTTCTACCTCTGCCATATGCATGCAGTGTGGATGTTGGGTGTTTAACCCCAAATTCATTGCTCTGCAGATCCACTTGTGCTGGGGCACACTATCTTACTACAGCCACTGTTTAGAAGATCAGAAATGAGATTTGTGAGTTCAGTTAACCGTTTTGTAATATTTAGTATGTCAGCTTCTGCAGCTAATCTCTCAACATCTGAAGTACTTAATTTCCTGCCTTTATGAGCTTGAATTCATTATTTTTTGTACTTAAAGTAATAAATTTGACAAACACAAGGCTCAGGAAGATTCGGTAAGTAACTAGCATCAGACTGGGACTGTGTGCAATCATACTGTAATAGAAAAAAAGTCTACTGGAATACATCATGATCAAAATAAAGCCAATTTAAAAAAAAAATAATTGACTTATGAAAAGGTGATAAAACAAACCCAATACGATTTTAAGTATTTCTCTCCTTGTGTTTCTTAACTATCAGAAACTGAACAGCTTTAAGAAAACAATGCTTAATAAATAAAATATTTGGGAGTGTGATGCTTCTACCTTCAGAACTACTGACATGCTAATATCCTCCCTGACCCTAACACATAGCCTGATTTTAAAAGACAAAACCATTTCCAAAGTTAGTATTTCTTTCTGTATTGTACATTTACAATGTAGTAGAACTTCCAATGATGTTAATCGATTACCTGATAATGCAGTAGATAAGAGGAAAGCTTATTTACAAAGATGTAGCTGTAAGAAGATCATTAATAAATAGAGGGATGTACATTTCCCAATAATCTTTTCTAGCATTATTAGCTTTAACTTGGAATTTTAGCACATAAAACATATCCATGCAACATGTATGACTCTGGTGTCTTCTTTCAGAACTTTAATTTTGTTTCATCCAGGATTTTTCTTTAAACAAAGAAATTACAGAATTATTTCCAAAACTAACAAAGAAATACATTGTGCAAAAACTTCATAAGCAATCAAAATACATTTGTCTAAACAATCAATCTGTTCTGTACCAGCACCACTAATTAGTTTGTGATAATAGAGCTCTCAGTGAATTATTATTGTCTCTTACCTGGAGTTTGAAAATTAAGGCGTCGCAGCTCCACTGGGTCTGTGGGATGGTGAGAGGGGACCTCCTTGCTGTTGGGTATGCTGCTCTTTCTAGAATCAGATTCAGCCCTCTTCCTGCATGGAGAAGGTGAATACATGTAAACATAACATCGAGGTGTTAGTTTGACAAATAAAGGTGCCTGAGTGTTTAATCATTATATTCTACAGGTGAGACGTTTATTTCTGAAAGCATATTTGATACAGTGCAAAGGTAAAATAATTATGTACGGTGGATAAGGCAGCTACAATTTGCAATGGCAAAATGAATTTAAATACAGTAATGTCAGAGGGAAAATAACTGCATTCTCTAAATCAACATTCTGGGCACCTGAACAGTTAAATACTATAAGATACAACATGAAACTTACAAAAATTCACACTCTCTCTATTTTAAAAGCCAGCTAGCTACACCTGTATTAAAAAGTAGCCAACTCTTGAGCATGTAATTAAAAATGAACACTCCAAGTTATTATCATTGAATACTTCATATTTTATACACACAGCTCTGCACTGCTCATAAAAAATAACCTGCATTCTTCAGGTACTTTTGATATGACAGAGAACAGTACAGAAGACATCTATCCCAGAAGACTTCCTTTCACTTTCTGGGAAGTAAGAATCTGCTCTGTTGCCTCTCATCTCTGTAAGAACTCCATTACACAATCTTCATGCAACTGAGCACACCTACATATTCAAGGTTCAGATTCTGTATGAAAGTTTCTGATCAAATTAAGACTTTCCCCGCAATTATAGTATTCCTGCCAATCTGTCCAAAACAAGCTGGGAAAGACAGAAAGAAAGAGGGAAAGAGGGAAAGAAAGACAGAAGGATAGAGGAGGGAGGGAGGGAGGGAGGAAGGAAGGAAGGAAAGAAAGGAAATTTGCGTACGCTTCCCTTTCTCTAGAGAGAAGGAGAGTCCATGTGTGTTCTGACTCTGACAGTTCTGGTACACCGGACTCCCATCATTTGAGAGTATCTTTTTCTGATGCAAAACATGGAGAACCATGTTACAGGAAGAATATCTACCACTCTGCATTTTCGTTCAAGAATCTGAAAATTTAATGCTTTAATTTGAGGTGGAATCCTTCACTAGTCCTCTGTGAGTTCCTGAATGAAATCTTCATGTAATATAAAATGAAGATGCAAACAGCAGCAAAGAGTTACTTTGTGAAAACAGAACTGAGATTATTCTAAGGTTTATGATAGCAAAATCTTTTCCAGGTGTCCAATATTTGCTTTAATGTACCACTATTGTTAGGTTGTTTTTTTTTTTCTTCCTTTTTTTCTAATTGACTCACAATGTGACAGCTAAATATGTTATTATTCTGCTGGGCTCCCGTCTTAAAAATGCTCCAATTGATTTCTTGCTGTTCTTGAAATGATGAACACCTGGTGGCATTCACGAAAGACGCATACAGCAAGATTTCAAAGACTATGCAAAAAAAGCCAAACAGCAACATTGTTGCAGGAATTATTTGAAAGTGACTAGTCCTATAATTTTAGGGGGCCGGGGTGCAGGGGCAGGGAGGAAGTGTTTTGCTGTAAAAACATTCCAGCTGTTCTCTGGTAAATATTTTAACACATGTATTAACTTCTCTTTAGTGAAGCAATGAAGATTGAAATCTGATTCTTCTGGTTTTACTCTTTCAAAACAAAAATAATCTTATGGAGAACTCAGTTGAAATTCCTTCTTTACTTTTGATTCTGACTATCTCAAACTCTTAGCACAGTAGCACAATGCCTTAGTGTTCCTTCTTCTTAAGTAAAGGTGTGTGATGCAGCTTTCAAGAAGTATTTTTATCTTTATTTCCTTCTCCTGAAGTCTAGCGATCAGTGGAACTGTCCAGAGACAAGCTTCATTTACCTTTTTTCCACTTTCAAGTCAGTACTGGGCAGCACAACATCATATTAATGTACTAAAAGCACCAAAACCTCTTCTAATCATATATCTGAATATTTTGAATACTTATAGGACAATATTTATTTCTTATTACTCTGCCTTTTTTGTATCTTTCCAGACTATACAAGACATCACAATTCTTTCAGATTATGCAATGGTTTTGAGACAGCTGGAAAAAAAATCATAAAAGACAGATGAGATCACCATATCATTTTCACTTGTAGAACTGTAAGTCAGTACTGAGTGTACGGGTACGGAGCATTCTGGAGATTCAGAGCAGCTAACACTTCAACCACAACCATGCATTCCTTCAACAGCTTTGGTTATAGCAAAGAACCACTGTTTTAACTTCATTAAAACACAAATAAAACCATGTGTATATTGCATAGCTGTGATGTCTCTTGAAAATGTACCTCATGGATACATAAAAAAAAAGCAGTGAAACTTGGCCACATACGTTACATTACTTTTCAGTGCTGTAAACAACACAACAAATCTTTCTGTTGCCATTGTATCGATAGATTACTGTCTACATTCATGTAGATTGACAGATACTTTGTCTTAGATCATTATCATGAAAACTTTTTTTTCCTCCTTTTTTGGATTAAATGAAGAGTGATTACTTTTCACTTCTCACCTGTCAGGTTTACTGCTCCATTTTAATGCAGCAAAGAGGGGAGAAAAGGTGAAATGTTAGTTGACCAGCAGCAAACAGGGTTAAGCATGACACCAGGAGATGTAAGAAATATTGACTTGCAGTAAAGATAAGTCAAATTAAGAAATGACAGTTCATGAAAATATTTAATGCTTGGGAATCATAGAATAAAAGGAGGACACAAGGTTAAGTCCAAAGAGAATCTTCCTCTGCTGAAAAAACCATCTCTTTTAGACATTATCTGCAACATAGTGCCACCTCAAATTTTAGCCAGTGAGATAATGTAGAATGGGTGTTTAATTTGAGCTATCAAAGTAATATTAACATTACATTGACAAATGACACGTCACTAAGATATAGTTCCCTCTTACATTTGAGAGAGAAGAGAGATGAGAGGATGGAGGAGAGCACAGATGAAAGTGGAGGGCAGAGGAGAAACGGAAGGAGAGAAAGGGAGAAGAAGAGGGAAAGAAAGGCAAGCAAAGAACAAGGTTAAATACATGAGATACATAAGATGTACTAAATTAAAAAAAAAAACAAACAAATAACAAAGAAAACTTTTAAAACTATTTTACAAAACCAGATTAATAAAACGGCAAGTAATTTTTAACAGCATCCTGGAAAGTAAGGTAAGCATAAATCTTTCTCTAATGAAGTATTATACACCTTTTTAGATTTAGAAGGCATGTCACAAATTTAAGTCTACAGTGATATATATATAGATCTGTAGTGATCTATGATCGATAAAGATCAGCTAAACAGAGAAAATAATTTATTATCTCCCACCAACAGGTTCTACATACACTGTCTGTCTGTTTGTTGACCATAATAAATAGGGTTTCTACAAACTTTTAATAGCCTGCAGTCTGCAATGACCAGATTACTCACATGATATGAAAAAATCTTTATAGAGTCCTTCATCATCACTTAAGATTCCCCCACTTTCATTTCTGTGCTTTTTTTAACATCTATTTTTTCCCTTAGAAGCATGTTTCTTCTTATAGCTCAAGATTCAGCAAGTGGCCAGCAGGCCAAGGAAGGTGACTCTGCCCCTCTACTCCACTCTGGTGAGACCACACCTGGAGTACTGCGTTCACCTCTGGAGCCCTCAGCACAGGAAAGACATGGACCTGTTGGAGTGGGTCCAGAGGAGGGTCACAAAAATGATCAGAGATGGAACACCTCTCCTATGAGGAGAGGCTGAGAGAGTTGTTTAGCCTGGACAAGAGAAGGCTCTGGGGATACCTTATTGCGTTCTTTCAGTACTTAACGGGGACTTATAAGAAAGATAGGGACAGACTTTTTAGCAGGGCCTGTAGCAATAGGACAACAGACAATGGTTTTAAACTAAAATAGGGAAGATTTAGACTAGATATAAGGAAGACACTTTTTACAATGAGGGTGGTGAAACACTGGAACAGGCTGCCCAGAGAGGTGGCAGATGCCCCATCACTGGAAACATTCAAGGTTGGGTTGGACGGTACTCTGAGCAACCTGATCTAGTATGAGACGTCCCTGCTCCTTCCAGGGACGTTGACTTGGTGACCTTTAAATGTTCCTTTCAACCCAAATCATTCTATGACTCTATGATTCAGAGTGCCAAAGTTCACTATGTTCAAAAGATTCAAGCTTAGGCTCTTGTCTTCTGAAATAAATCAAAAAGCTGCACTTTACACGAGCAAACAACACAAACTCTGTCAAGACAGCTTTCGTTTATTTTCCCTCCAAATGGAAACCTACTCTACAAAGAAACTCAACTCTAGAAAGATCTAGAATGAGGAACATTTTGCTCTTCACCAGCAAAAGGACGAAATTAGAAAAGTTGTAGAAGTTGTGACTTCTTAAAAACCAGGAGGAATAGACACTTACATTCATATGGGGGGTGGGTGGGGGGTAGGGGAGATGAAAGGATGCTTCATGGGGACATGCACTCTCTTTCTAATTTGTCAGTTTCTGGGATACAGCGAACAATTCCTAGAGCTCTTAGCATTCACTAACTGGGTTCCTAACCATCTAAATCCTGTGTAATTGAACATGTATCACACATTCACAAGCGAGTCAAAAGGATTTACTGCAGGTTTGCCTAAGCTGTAGGTTGCTGCAAGGTAGTGCTTTTATCAAAACCACCTTGAGATATAAACTGTGACTCAAACAGTCCTCATAATGGTTAGGCATTGCCTACAGAGGAGACTTAGCTTGTGCTGTCTCTATATCTAGGTAACTGTTTGCCTTTGTTTGAATTTTGTATATAAATCTTACTATGCTGCATATTTTACTTCACATTTGAACCAGCAAAAAATTTATTTTTTGAGGGCAAGAATATGACCAAAAAGAAAGTGATGTTTAGCTAGTTTACTTGGATCTCTACATTTGACTGTTTAGATTTAAGTTTAAACCGATTAAAGATCTGCTCAAAAATAATTGGCTCCTTTCACCATGACTGCAGGGTTGTATCACTGCTGCAATGACAGAGAACACTAAACTGGTCACTGGCCATGTCAGTTCTGTTTGCCAAGATGTCAACTCTAGAAAGACAGGAAATTCAATCGTAACTCTGGAAAAAAAAAATTTACTATGAGGATAGTTGAACACAGATTGCTCAGAGAGCCTATGGAGTTCGATATACTAAAACTTGCCTGGACACACCTCTGAGCAACCTGCTGTAGCTGGCCATGCTCTGAGCAAGGCTGGGACAGGGCAATCTCCAGAGGTGTGACCCTTTGGTTCTGTGAATCTGTGAGCTCTTCTGCACACAGTACATTAATTGGCCTCACTTGTGTTGGGTATTATATTGCAGCTATATCCTACGACAACAAAAGGTACTCTTCAGTATTTTCACTATCTATTACTACTAAGTACTGAGCTCTAATGACCTTTTGGGTATATTCTAATACATGATCCAAAAATCTTTCTATGCAGTATCTTTGCTTTCAAACTTTAAGAAGAGTAAATGCAGAGGCTATAACCTTTATACAAACTGACCAACAAATAATAAAGGGGTCAAACATGCACTCTTTTTGACAATTAAATATGGTTCATACTAACCCAAGCAACTTATCCACACTACTTGTGATAGCGTCTGTTTTAAAGGAGGGCAAGACTTCTCCCTTAGAATTATTCTTTTAGAAACCACAGTCACCCTTTCTCTATGATTGAAATTAAAATGTAAAAGTAGTATTGTAAATCATGAGATTAGCGGTCCAAGTCCGCCATACAGGCTTCTATGGACAAACAGAATTAAGCATAGTTGACCATTATTTGAGTTACTACACTTTACACTTCACACTTCAAAAGACACGGTCATTTCTGAGTTGTCTTCTTCCCACTGCACATCCTTTAACATCATCTTCCTCTTTTTAATTTTTTTCACGTTTTCATGTATTAGGCAGATGTTCCCTATTCTTTGGTTTTTTTTAAAGAACTCCCTATCCCATCTTTTGCAGTTATGTCCCAATATATTCTAGAAATATACTTGTAAAATTTTCTGTATCCCTGAAAACATCTTGTTTCCCTAATTTTTATTGCATGTTTTTACCATGTCCAACTCCTGTAGCCACAGTAATACCCTTTAACAGAGTTAACTCAGAAATTAAATGTCACTGTTTTCTCAAAGCACTATGCTAAATATCCACACTGTCTTGTCTGGTTTTTGCTGTTCTACGGACAGTAAAGCTATCAAACTCTAGCTGTTAGCTTGCATCCAGGTTGCATACTCTAAAAAATAAATATCCAATTATATATTACTTTTTTTTACAGAAACGAAAAGTTCACAGAGGACCATAGACTGGTAAAACTGCAGTCATAATTCCTCAGAGGTAATTTGTAAGATCAGTGCAGTTTATCAATTTACAGCTTATAGCTGAAAATAGAAAAATAAATAAATACATATGGACATTTGCCTGAACAGTTCTAGTACCAGTAGTAAATAACAGATGGAAAATGTGTCCCCCCATTTTCAGTGAATGACAATCTCTTCACACTACTGATGAACAAATTTTACCTGCTCATTTGTGGAATATGCTTGTAATTTTTTTGGTAATAGAACTGAAGATTGTTATTATGGTTCCACAAATGTAATCAATATTTCCAGAAGCAGTTACACATCTGCTTTATATGCCATTGTTTGGATTTGTTTTGTAGTATAGGAGAAGTTTTGCTTCTAATACTCCAAAGCAATCAGAAGAAAGGAGTATTTCACTTTTAGCACATCTCTAATGACCAGTTTTTGAAGTGACAGACAGGAACAAACAGAGGTTCACTGGTTGCTAATCAATTAGATTAGCTGAGACAGTAGGCACTAATAGAAACCTTCAGGAAACATAATATCTGCAAGCAATAGACCATGTATTATGCTGCTGCATGATTACAGCCCTAAAGAACATTATATAAATGTATATATCTATTTGGAATCCAAAGCTAAGGTTTATCCTGGACTGTTTTTTTACTGCTGAACAGAGAATTCTCTTTCCAAGCAGAATTTAAATATTTAGATGCAGGTGATAGCATCATAGCCATTAGTTTTAGAAGACATACTCCATTTAGTGAAATTATGCCTAGTGTGCCCCACCCCCGAGAAGGTCACAGTATCTTTACAGTATTTTCCAATTACACTTTATCAATACATTTCAAAAATATTAAAATAAGCCTTGTGTGTTTGATTCTTTGGTTTTGATTCAGTATCTTGACCCCTGTGAACTCATTTACACTGTAAAAGGCTGCTATGTATAAATTAAGGCATCATACACAGTTTTCATCCAGTATGTTGCAAGGCAGAGGAAAGTCCTTTGTGAAATAGCAAACCTACATCTGTGTCATAGACAGTGAAAGAAGAATAAGTGAAGACTGATCTCATTGCAAGATTAGTAGAAAACAGCTACTGATGTTTCTTTAATCTTTTAGTTCAGAGCTTCAAATTTATATAGACACACTGCCAAATTGAGGCCAACTGTCAAAAGTAAAAACTCAAATTACTTTAGTGGAGATGAACACATTTAACATCAAGCTGAATGTAACCCCTAATGTATTACTATTACACATCTAAGTATAAGTTTAAAAAAATCAAATGTGTGAATTTCATACATATTTATATGCAAGTACACATTTTCTTCATAAACGTATGCAAAGTGGAAAAAACATTTAAATACAGAAATGTTAATAGAGTGTCATCAGCTGAAAAATGTACCAACATACCTGTAATTAGTGGAAACTTTCAGTCAATCTACTAAAATTTCTGCAGTATTCTGGAAATTATTAATAAATACAGAAATATCCCAAAGGAATGACAGTTACTACTGTAGTACAAAAAATATAATATGGAACACTACTATAAAATGGCCAATATATCAGAAAGTTACACACCTGATAGGAAAACTAAAAGGTATACTTACCTTTTATAAAGCAGTATAGCAATAACAATACAGATGATAAACACCACTGCAAGAACTGGTCCAACAACCCAGATCAAGCCTTCCTCCTCATCTGTAATTGGTTGGGGATCAAGATCCATCGACACAACAGGATCAGAATACGGGCTGGTTGCATACATGGTCTATACAAAGAAAGTAAGTCTTACTTAATGATAAAGGAATGCATTTAAAATATTAACTATCCTAGATCTAAAATAAATCTATACAAGATAACGAAGACATGAACACAGCAATGCAAAAATGCTATTTTTCTTCAAGTCAGGCAGTATATAAACTTGTGAATTGAACAGTATGTTGTTATTACTATCTTTATTTTGTGCTCCACATATTAGCAGTGACCTGCTAATAAGAGGTAACACAATCCTTCACGGAACACTTTGCAACTTAAGCAGAGAATGAGAAAATGTAGTATTAGGAAACTGAGGAATAAAACCAATCGGTTAATCATTTTGGTTTTTTTTTTTACCTTCATATTGGCTTAACACTGTTTCTTCCTGCAAGATATGAAAGGATACTTCTGAAAGAATGAGAGTACTATAGGTAAAAATAAAGGGGACTGAACGTAGGAGGTTCCTAGAAAAGGGCTCTGTTGCGATAGTAGGGTGCATTTTGATCAGTCAAAAACTATCTGACAAACAGTGTTCTTACAGATGATGGAGACAACAAGTGTTATCAAAGGAGACATGCTTTTTTACCCTTCATTTGGCCTTGTTTTGGGTTCTGGGCTATGGTGGTGTCTAGCTTTAAGGTTAGAGATAGGATTAGGACCAGCAAAGCTGAGGCACTTACAGTAGCTGGTACTGAGCTAGTACCCATGCCAATGATGTCCAATTATGTTCCTTTACTAAACCTGGCACTGCCTGGTAAAAGCCTGTGACTGCTGTTTAGAAATTAGGGAGCCTCCATGTTCCATTCCTGAAACACCTGAGCAGACTGATCTTTATTTCCCAGCTTCAGTATTCTCAAATTATAGGAAAAACCTATTGCTACAGTAAGAAACTCTTTGTATTTAGTCTCTTCCTTTGGAGCCAGCAGAAAAAATGCCTGGAAAGGGGTACAGAGGGAGACTGATGGATAACAGTATGAGTACTTACTACCTGTTCTCTAATGAATAGAATTTTGCTTTTAATTTTCAACCTACCTGTATTAAGAACTAATTTATACTCATTTACTATTTTGCCAAATTTATCTATTGTTTTTGTCTTTCCTCTTGATAAAATGCTTAACATATTTATAAACTGTAATCATAAGCTCTCTCAGCTTCCATTTTACGAAGTTAAACAAATTCAGACCTCCCCATGCCCTCTCGTAAAGCAAGTTCTCTATTATCCCATTCAACAGAGAAATTTTGTGTTCTCTGAAGGAGAAACCTTACATAAAAAGTATTTTGAATATTGGGAAAAACATCCATTGCAAGTTACAACTCATACACCAGTAGCATCTATAGTCCTAGAAGAAAACCAGCTGTATTGACAGCAGATACACTGGAGCACTGGGAGTTGAAGCTCACTCACCCTTACAAACTCTTCACTCTCTATGACTACCCCAAGATACTTAATCACATAAATGTTTCAGATGGCATGCTAAACCAGATATTGTCCACATTGTAAGTTTAGTAATGCTTTTGAAATCTTCAACAGTAGGCCCCTGGATATATTTTACCATACCAGCCTTTTCAGCTGTAAATTTACAACCCTATTTATTCCTGCTTTTTCATCATGATTCCTCTCTAACAAAGTAAAAACCTTAGGGTTACATGAAATGACCAATGCCTTAAGTAATGTAGAAAAATAAATAAGAAATGGTACTTTGTATTGAAAAGATCAATTTTAGTACAGGTAGTTTCTGTCACACAGATTTCTGGCCATATAATTTTATAGGTAAAAGCTGTTTACTTTCTCCAGTTTGAATGTTTCTGATGCAGTACCTTCAGAATTCTCTGTCTATGCAGCCACTGTCAAAAAGTGAATGGGGAACTTTTGATTTATGTTAAAGCTTCCAGTAGGCATTTATTTTATTTTCAAATGAAGCTATGCATCCAAAAGTATTCAAATTGAAACTACTTCCTCATTGTGTTTAAGTAGGCAAATTCTGTTCACATCAAGAAAGCAATTGTAAGGTTACACGCTGGAAGCATTTGACTAGAATTCAGATTATTGGTGTAGTAGTTTCAAGTGGTTGAGCCAGCAAATGTACCTGTCAGGTTTAGGTACCAATTAGAACGATATCATATTACACACTGTATGTTAAAATGTTAATGTGTGTTGCAACTTCTTTCAACAGTCCTATTTCTGTCTTTTTTTTTTTTACTATAGTACACGCAGTAGATTAACTCAAGCATAAGGGGACATAACTACACGATGAATTACATAAAGAGGAATGACAGCTCATTATTTAGCTCACATTAAGTATTTTCCTTACTATTGAATTGTTTTCTAACTTCCTAACAATTCACCGATAAAGCTATTAGGGAATGACTGTAACTAAAGAGGCTAGCTGTGCATATCTCTAGTTCAATGGATCTTTCCAAGAATCCTGTGCATCCAATGCCACTCTTCAGTGGTAGTATTAAGGCAAGAGAGAAATTCTTTTTAAAGAACATTGAGAAAGATGCTGCTGTGAAGTTTTCAAATAGCAGAGCATGTAATTTGCAAAGGATCACAACAGAGCTAATAAAAGGTGATCCTTAGGTTTCAGTTATACACAGAAGTTAACACATAAAAATGCAAGCAAAATAGCAAAGTTCAAGGAATTAATTGGAACTAAGCAAGAAAACACTCACTTTAGAGATGCTCTGACATATATTGTAAAAAAATAGCCTTTGAGAAGTGGAATAAGCATTAAAAAATGATTTCATGATTGTGGAAAGGTAATATTGGGATTGAAAAATATAACTAACTTACAGATTCTGAGTGCTCCATTACAGCCAACACAAAGAAGACGTATTCTTGACCACTCTGCAGTTGCTTATTCTCAAAGCCACCGTAATGCTTCTTATCCCCCAATGTGAATTCCGTAGGAAGAACTTCAAAGTGAGCTGCAATATATGGCTTTAATTCAACTTCCCTCCCAAGACGAATACTTCTGCGTTTCCTAGCTATCTCCTTAAGCAGCTTTAGAATGAAGGGAGGTGAAAAAGAGAGAGAACAGAAAGGTAACTGTAAACAATTTTAATGTAACTTATTGACAATGTAACGAGAAAATTTAATGCACGACCAGGAACCAGAAAAATACAATTTATCCACATTTCATGGGGCATATGAGTATCACTAAATCAGTTTTTGCAAAATCTTCCAATTTCTTGTCAACGTTGTTAAGATACTATGTAGCAATTGCACTGTCCAGACAACAAACATAAAACAATTTGATCCATTTTCAGTGTCTGATATTGCTGTCTCGGGTGGTGGTGGGAAAGCTAAAAAAGCAGTATATCTTCTCTGAGGACATACATATACACACATCATATTACACATCACATATACTTGTCTGTGTGTGTGTATATACGTATGAAGTCAGTCATATAATAGAATCGATTATGTTGGAAAAGACCCTTAAGATCATCAAATCCAACCATCAACCTACCACTGCCAAGTCCACCATGTCCCTAAGCATGATGTCTACATCTCTTTTAAACACCTCCAGGGATGGTGACTCAACCACTTCCCTGGGCAGCCTGTTCCAATGCTTGACAACTCTTTCAGTGAAGACATTTTTCCCAAAATCCAATCTAAAGCTTCCCCGGCACAACTTGAGGCTGTTTCCTTTCATCCTATGGCTTATTACTAGCGAGAATAGACTGACCCCCACCTCGCTACAGCCTCCTTTGAGTTAGTTGTAGAGAGCAATAAGGTCTCCCCTCAGCCTCCATTTCTCCAGGCTACACAACCCCAGTTCCCTCAGCTGCTCCTCATAAGACTTGTGCTCCAGACCCCTCACCAGCTTCATTGCTCTTTGGACGTGCTCCAGCATCTCAATGTCTTTCTTGTAGGCATCTCAATGTCTTTCTTGTAGTGAAGGGCCCAAAACTGAACACAGTATTTGAGATGCAGCCTCACCAGTGATGAGTTCAAAGGGAGAATCACTTCCCTAATGCATAATAATATTTTCTCATATGAATATGCAAGGTACTTTCTTATCTCCTGTTTGATACAACAAAAACTAGTAAGTCATATGATGTAACTATTTAAAAACCAGGAATAAAAGTTACAAAATTGAAAAAAAAATTCCCAATTTTTGGAAATAAATTTACATGAACTATTTTTAACTTTTCCTGGTAACTCTGAAATACAGTAAGTGGCTATAGATGGCGTGGTGTTTTTTTTTTTCTCTCTAACATGAGGACTGCCAAGCACTCTGGCCATATTAAAGTCCTGACCATCTCAGGGAAAAGAGTGCTTTCCAATGTACTTCATAAACAATAAAAGTAGTGCAGAAGAGTTTATAGAAGTGATTTGTAAACATATCTTTCATCCCAAATCTGAAATCGACTGCCACTTCATTTGTTCAAAAGCACCAAAAGTTGTGTTCTTCATGGTTTGTACAACACCACACAATAGACTGGTAATAGGAATCAATAACAGGACCTAATAATCCTAAAACAAGTTTTCTACTGATACACTACAAAGTATTGTCTAGCACCCTATCAAACACAACTCACACTTCAGATCTTAACTGCCTAATCTAACTTTCAAAATATAACTTTTCCTTGTTTTGTAACATATTTCTTCTGATGAACAAGGCTAAAATTTACGTCAGCACATTTGTGACAGGATTAGATGCTAGGCTCAAACTTGTAAAACATGTATTAACTATTAAATGAACTTAAGCTCAGCTAGTATAATCCGTTGATGAATTACTTATTAAATGAGACAAATGGTTATTCAATACTTTTTATCACTTTAGATATACTGGCATTCAACAAATATTAATCCGATTTGACTACATGGAGCCTGAACTTTTCCTGGGTGATAAGTGATGGCTTCTAAGGCCTCTTTATGGTTCCCCTCGTTCTTCACTTATGAAACTTATTCAACACCCTGTAGACTGCAATCATAAATTTTTCAGAGGTCACACAGTTGTTTTAGGCTTTTCAGCACACAAACAGTGCTAGAACAACAGATTAGCACAAACTTCTTTGTTAGGAAGGAGAGAGAAATCTCCAGAGCAAGATAGAGATCAATAAAAAAAGAGATTAAAATCTAATTTTCACTATATATTTTCATTTTAAAGAACACGTTTAGTCAGGGAAACTCTCTCTTGCTTCAGCCTCTTCAGTATTAGGCCTCATCTTAGCTAGCACATCTTTTTGCCTTTTCCACAAGGGACCTTGTATTTTGCAATTACACAATTAACAACTCTGATGTGTGTAAAACAATCTACTATTCACTCTGCTACTGAGACAGAAGCTTCTAATACTGATTACTTTAACACCCCTTCTCACTGAAGTACATATTTCAAACACAGTCTACAGATAGACATGGAAGCAACCTGTACCACTTGGATCCAAACTTCCTTAGCATTGAGGACATTTGGACGTTACCCCTTCGAAGATCTATGCAATCAACTGCTTTCCAGGTCTAAGGCTGAGCCTGTTTTCTGTTGCAGAGATTATACATTCATTTAACTCTACCAATTTCCTTGCTCCGACACAAAAGCTGGTACACTGCAATGCACCCTCAGCAAAAAAGAACTGGCCACAATTTGAGACTAGAAAACATTATTCATTACTCAAGGACTCTATTACAACTAGCAGTCCATATTTGTCTTTCATTCTTCCTCAACAGTTTAATGAGCTGCTAGAGTAAATTTGAATGGTATAAAAATGAGGGCAAGGGAGAACTGTAATATTCAGATTCTATTTAGTTGCTTTATCGAAGGTGGCAGAGACTAATCAAGTTTGTTCCAGGTTGCTTCAGCCCTTACAATATCTCATGAGGGAAGCACTCTGTGAAAAGTTTGTCTCTATGTGAAGCCATCTCTTATAAAGATAAGAACAGCTATGCAGAGGACTGAGCACTGACTATCCTGAAGTCCACTGAAACACAAAGGTAGTGCAATACAAGGAGAGGTACATGGCTTCAGCCATTCCTGAAGATAGCTGATATTTTCCTTTACAGGTACAGTTTCCATTGGAATTTATAGCTATTTGTGTGGCTACCCCAAGTAATTCTTTATCATGTTTCTGGATTACAACATATTTACAATTTAGATTTTCAATAACTCATAATAAAATGTCAAAATACTGCAAGAGTACTGCAATCAAAATTAGACTGAGATTGAACAGGGAAGAAAAATGTTTGATCTTAATTATTTCTTGCATTTGGATAAGTAACATAAAATGCATATATTTAACAGATAGCAATGCTGAAGTACTGTGTTACAGTGGGTGAAGTGATCAGAAACTGAGTTTTGGCTACCAATACGAAAAGTTAATTAGCCTGAGTCAAACCAAATGTGTTCAACTTTTTCAAAGGTGATTATTCATGACCTAAGGCCAGCTAAACTTAGGGGTGTTTGTGTGTTGATAAAAATTTAGTTTGTGACATTGATTACACATGGCTGAATAGACCTCAGGTTAACCTCTGGCCTCGTTCATGTCTCATATATAAATGGGGTTGTTGCCAAATTTCATTACTTGCACATATATTTCCTGTTGCACTTTATACCAGGAGTGCAATAAAATTACTGAATTGATTTAAGACTTAACATGCAGACATTTATTTAGGTTTTATTGTTTACAAATCTAAAGTAATCCTACTAGGTAATACTTACTGCAAATCATAATATTTTGTTTGTATTTCATTTATTAGCATAAAGTACGTAAAATCGCCAGATCTTATGACATTAAAAACAAAATGAAATTTTGAGTTAATAAAAAAGTATTTTATCTCTAATAACTATTATTGTCCGATACACATTATCTAGTACATTGTCTGCTCTTTTAAGATTCTGCATCTCTTTTAGTCAGAACTGAGATTCAAGGAACCAGGAAGATTAGGTGACTACAATAAGGCTGGAGTGTTTTTTTGGACTGGTCAGTTATATACCGGAGTTACAGCTCCAGAGTAGTGTTTTCAGCAAATACCCTTCTTCCAACAATCTAAGCAAATTATTTGGAACATGTTTCTGTGGAAAATCTATTGCCCAGCCCTTTCTGATATTAGGCAGTTATCTGATATTGTACTGAAAAAAGACATGCACAAGTACTGTCACTTGAACATCAGGAACTATTCGCTCAGAGAGTAGTGTGTTTAGTTTTTGTGGGTTTTTTTTCCAGATTTATATTTATTGTGCCACTGCTTCACATGTTTGTCAGGAATAGTACACCTAATAAAAACATGCATATATTTTCTAAAGCTGGAAGTAAGAGTCTTTTAATTAATAGAAACTGGATGAGTTAGCATGAAACACAGCTGCTGTCTGCTTTTGATTTTTTTCCCTACTCAGTACTTACTATATGTATTGGTGGCAATCGTAAAAGATGTATCAAGGGTTTTAGTTCTTCATCAGAAATAATTTTCATTTTCCAGTGAATGCATATCTTATTTCTTCCACCATTAATTCTACAATGTGGTCTCAATTATATCTGTAGAAGTGGGAAACAACCCATCCTGACCCAAATATTTCTGAAATAATAAATGCTCTTTATCAATCTGTTATACAGATTAATGCACCGCAACTTGCAGGATGATTAAAATGACCCTTTGTTACAGGAATCAGCAGGACCCGTAGAATTTAATTGCCAAAAAGTTCAATGTCATCTGGCACCTATCCTTTAATCTGTTAATGCTGCTGAATGCGACTAGTCTTTGGATGTTAAGAGTGGGTGGTAATATTGAATCAGTTTTCCATTATTGTATGGATCTTGCTGTTAAGAGTTTTACGGTTTAACCGTATTTTGTCACCTAGGACTATGATCATGAGACATTTACAATCCAAGGTTTTTTAAAGGGAAGAAGTTAATAGATCAAAACAAGTCATTGCTGCAATTGAATCAAATGAGATGATCACATAAATGAAACTGGTCAAGAGGAAACACAGGCTTCAAACAGTCAGCCAGCAGTAATGAAAACCATGCCTTCCTTTGAACCGTTGTTTTTAATCTTCTGATTAAGGATTCTCCTGTTGCTGTACGTATTCTTCTTTGCCTTTTCTGATCAGAAAACAGACTAAAGACTGGAAGACCTCTGCTTGTATTTTGAAAGCTTTCTATAGCAGTGTTAGTTTGGTGAAGATCTTTATCCTTTCCTTACATTTTGGTGTCAACATTGAAATGGATATCTATATTGTCAATGGGAGGAGGGAAAAAAAGTCTTGTGATTGCTTGCAGATGATCATTAGTTCCCAGTGATTGTATCATTGGGAAGCATATGGTGAAGCATCTCTGTAACACAAAACTCTTGAATCCACCAAAAGAAAACGGAAAAATAGACAGGACCCAGTAAAAAGATCACTAAATCAGGAGTAAAGAAACTGACTTTGATCTCTGGTCTTTGAATTGCAGAGATACTACATGTACAAATTACCATAACATCTGAATGAGATCTAAAATCCTAGCCAGATACAACAATAACAATAATACTACCACCACCTGTCTTTTGTACAGTGCTTTCATAAGGGTCTCTCAAAAAAGCTTTACAACGATAAATATTAGAATTATTCCAAATTTACATATTGAAAGGAGAAAGACAAGTTTCCATGAGCTATATTGTCCTTCAGTAAAATAGAAGACAGGACTGAACGCTGACACTATACTTTCTAGAACTATTATTATATCAATAACATAATGAATTGATTTCTACTATTTCTGGGCTTATTCCTAAAATAAGAGTACTTCCACCTTTTGGGTTAATGTGATTTACAGTGTCAAATGATGACACGATGTTGCTCTTTCCTATTTCATTCATTTATTTCCGAGCACAAACTGTCAGAATGGAGACTACTGTAAAAGTTTTCTAACCAGAAGCATTACAGTATGTGAGAATCAGGTAAAAACATCACAAGAAGGTCAAATGTTAAACTGCAGTGCAAATTGCAATTTAGCATTTGTTACAGGCTTAGTAAATACTCCACTAATGAACCAGACCTTTATTAGAGTTCATATCATTGGTGATTAAGCTTTTGCTGACAACTCATTTCACCTCCTGCACTTCTGCATTATGCTTTACAATAGGAAAAGAATAAAATATTAATGCCAACAAAGATCAGACACTTTGTGTGCTTTATTGCAACTTAATGTCTTTATTGTCTTCTAATTTAAGTAATTTGAACTTTTGTTTCAGTCCCCACAGGCTAATTCAAATATAAATATAAAATATCCTGACAACCAAAGCTTCTAAAACTGGTGAGTTAATCAGATACCACTAATAAGATTTTTTCTTTAATAAAGGAGAAGATGACAACAAAAACATACAGTACCTCATCTAGTTCCATTTCATCTGGACTCTCCCATGGTTTGATAAACTTTCCACGAGACCTCTTCAAAGGAACAATAACTATGTAATAACCTCTGTAAAGGAAACAGGCATAAGTGAAGGAATGGATAAATTGATGGAGCAGGTGTCTGTTCAGAGGAACTTGAGAGAATAGTGGCATGTTGAGAGCAAACTTTTGCACATTATTATGCCACTGCAACCTTCCAAACATAGTTGTAAAGATTCACACTCTTAAACCCATATCCAGTGTAAAACATTTGACAAACAAATGGCACTAATTACCTGCCTTTTCATGTAAACATATAAATATGTATAAGAAACTTTAATTACAATGTTCTAAAATGCCTATGTATTTGACTGCAGTTTATTATTTCAGTTGAAATACAAGAGCCATGGGATATTTGTGACCTGCCACCACCACACTGGGAAAAAAACCCAAACCCCTAAACTGAAACATATTACCATATATTTAAACCTCAATTATCACCCCATCTTCCCCCATTTTCATGTATAATCAGAATAGTAGGTCAATGTAATGTGTTTGTCGATGCCAATACTATTATAAACAGAAAATAAAGATGACATAGCACACACTCCACCCACACACTCTTTGAGTATCAATCACCATCAGCTTTATCTACTCAAGTATTCTGTTCACAGTCACAGACAAGAGAGCTTGATGTATGCTTTCTTTACAGCTAGGATTTGCAAATTGCATATATCAGTTTTCCTCAGAAACGTTTTCCTGAAAATATCTTCCTCCACCCCACCATGGAGACCAGTAAATTATACTTTCTAGTACAATAGAGATATGGCACTTCCCTTGTTTCCTTCACAAAGCCTGGATACATGTCAGGCAGATCCATAATTTCACATTAGTGTGAGGAAAGAAGCAGAAGAATCACAACAGCAGGACATCCAGGATGGTATAATATACATCTTCTTGATAAACACACTTGTCAAAAAGTCAAGCACTCTCCATCTCAGAGGAGAGGGAAAGAAGACGCTCTCCTTTGTTTCTAGTAACAACAGAGCTTATTAAGAAGGTGTCTCTGGCTGTCCATTATGGAAGATAATTTTAGTGTCTCATGGACCATCTTCTCTTCCTGTCTGCCATTTTTTACAGCGTATTCAACCTTAGCAGCACTGACTATTCATTTTACTCACGCAATGCAGCTGAAAAACCTAAAGTGATTAATAAAAAGAGTCTATAGAAAAGGACTTGCCTTACAATTGATGCAAAACTATCTCAGTCTACAGTGACCCTGTAAACTATCTTTCTTCCATACCAGTGCACACCATTGGTCCACTTTAATAGTCTCTTCTTAATTAAAGCCCCTTACCATAAAAGAAATGTAACAAAGCTTTTGATTTTTAACTACTGTAGTAAATGCATATAACTCTTGTGTTAAGAAATTTGAGAAATTTCTCTGTGGAAATGCTGCGCTCCAACAAGAGGTGCTTGTGGAAGTGTTGGCCACAGATTTTAAACTCCTGCTCACTTGCTCTATTACAGTATTTAAAAAAAAAAAATCTGCAGCATGCATTCTTGTAGTAACAATACGATAAATCACCTTTTACACCAATGTTCTTATTCAAAACTAGTACGGCTGGTTGAACCCAGATTTTAAATCTGCCTATGTATTTTAAAAATTCTTTGGTTACATGAATAACAAATCCAAGCGAATTCTGATTTATCCATATATACAAAAACTACAACCTTTTCTTTACCTTTTTTCTTTTACCTTTTCTTTAACAGATGCCTAAGAATCAAGACAAAAAGCAATTGAGAATTGGCCCTTATATGTCTTTCAGACATCAAAGATGCATCTTCTGGATAAACTGCACAGCAGTCTCTTACTTATCCTTTAGTTTTGCTTCTCCTTCTTTTTCTTTTTTTAAGCTAACAGAGTGTTCATACTTTTTTTTTTTGAATGCACATCCAGCATGCAAATGTTACTTTCACACTCTTTCACACTTTCTTCATGCATGCCTCCCACTCATAACTTTGATCATCCACTAAGACTTTCAGCACATACGGAGTATTTTGAAGCTGAAAGCACAAATACATCAACAGCAAGCAGAAAAATGAAACTGTTCACACCGATATACAGTGCTGCAAATTGTAAAGGACAACAAAGTTCTGTTATTTCTAGCTAACTGCAGAAAATGCAGCATCTCTTGAAAAAAAATGTTTTATTATTTGCTATATTATTTTGAGGTTTTTTTTGGGGGGGGTTGGGAGAGTGAACTGTTTGTTTGGATATTGCATGAACTACTGAGTATTACAAAGGCCAAAGTCTTCCATGAAATTCTGTTTTTACCTAAGACTTTGCAAAGATGGAAGAGATTCAGAGAAACATGATCTGTTGTTTACACATCAAAATTGCTTTGGATTAGCCCAAAACACTATAGGAAAATGAAGAAATTGCTCACTTGAGATGACACCAGCAGAGATCCATTTTACCTAGCATAAGGCGTGCTCTGTTCCAATTCGTATGCTGTATTGCCGTTACACATTGAAATAATTAAAATTACTTCTACCATCTTTAATAAATTACAAAGGTTCTTATAACATTACCCTCAATCCCATTAGTATTTACCTGTAATTCATTAAAGCAAACTATTAACTGCTTCACCTTCTGTGTAATTAGTATGATTGAAAGATTCTCAGTGTATAGTACTTAATAGTAAGATAGAGACAATCACGACCATATAATGTACCCATAGAGGAAGAGCAACTGTAAAAATGTCAACATAACTGTTACACAAAATTGTTCTTCATATATAAAGACTATAGCTGCAATAACCTTATTTTATCAAGCATCGGGTAAGCTTTTTCTGTTCAGTATGTAGTTGCTTTGCTGTGCCTTCTTCCAAGGGTCAAGTCAATTCTTTTTGTTGTTTTGTTTTTCTTTCTCAAGCCTGATCACATCTTCTTAGGAAATACAGAAGGAGGAGGTGCATTACTTGCAAAATTGGCAGTCAGACCCCATAGGCTTAATGTACCTTTCCTGATGTCACTTAGCCTCTCATTTCTTTTACACTACATAAAAGGAAGGGCATTGGCTCTTCTTCCACTGCTATCTTCTGCTGTTGTTTGACCAGCTACCATGCACTTTTTTCTCTCTGTGAATGCTCTGCCTCATAAATCTTTTTTGACTGATTCCATCTTCAGTCTTCCTTAGCTGCATTTGTTACTGACCACATCTTACTCAATCTAATGATAATGGCTACATTTTTCAGTTTTTCATCCTTTTAATGTCTCAAAGTCATTTCTTTCTTGACCTCACCTGCCTCAAAATCTTCAGTCAGTAATGAAAAAGGGGAGCAGCTTCCTACAAAGCTGTCAGTAAAAATCCACCAGGGAGAGGACAAGTTGAATCCCCAACAATATTTAATGACTTGCTCATTTTCCTCCCCATTTCCTTTACATTACACATGGGAACTTTATAGACCAACAAGAATCACTATAAGCAGAGCAATAACACTTATTGATTGTACCATGCTTCATGTTTTGTTGGCAAACCTTTATTGTCTAACCTTTCTAATCCCTGCAGACCGTATGCTGTCAGCTCTTCAGTCCTTCTTCTCCTGTTTAAATCTCCACAGCACCTTTTCCCCCAAAATGTAAGTAACCTCTAGTAAACTCTCTGCCAAATTTTTCAGCAAAATCTCCTGTTTTCTTTCTGGCACCAGTGGAGAAGACCTGAGATATTTCTTTTAATAAAAAACTTCATAATTAATTCATCTGAATAAATATAAGTGCAGTAACAATTCCTTAAAACTCCACGTAATTCAGAAGGATTGAGTCTGAGTATTTCAAGGTGCTGCAGCAGGGCAGCTACCCATCAATGGGTTATCCACTCTTCTGGAGAGGTTACATAGTTTAAAACACAACTGGCTTCCTTAATCCCTCTTTGCTGTTTGAAATCAGTGATGAAACACAAAAGTACTCTGAGAAACAACTACAAACCGAAGGACAATCTTTCTCCATATATTTCCACCTAGATTTTACTCAGTCTTGCATACTTGGCTAAGTGACAAACTTATAGAATAGTTCATTGGAAGGGACCTACAACGATCGTCTAGTCCAACTGCCTGACCACTTCAGGGATGACCAAAAGTTAAATCAAATTATTAAGTCCATTGTCCAAAATTCCTCTTAAACACTGATAGGCTTGGGACATCAACCACCTCTGTAGGAAGCCTGTTCCAGTGTTTGACCACCCTTGCGGTAAAGGAATGTTTCCTAATGTCCAGTCTAAACCTCCCCTGGCACAGCTTTGAACCATTCCCACGCGTCCTGTCACTGGATCCCAGGGAGAAGAGATCAGCACCTCTCCACTACCCCTTCTCAGGAAGCTGTAGAGACCAATGAGGTTGCCCTTCAGCCTCCTTTTCTCCAAACTAAACAAACCCAAAGTCCTTAGCTGCTCCTCATAGGACATGCCTTCCAGCCCTTTCACCAACTTTGTTACCCTCCTCTGGACGTGTTCAGGTACCTTAACAACAGAATCTGGCATTTGTTCATGTTAAATTTCATGCTGTTGATGATTGCCCAATGCTCCAACCTATCTAGATCCCTCTGCAAACTCTCCCAGTTTAGTAGTGTCAAATATTAGTCCAATACTAGTCCAAATACTACTGCAGAGTGCTGTACTCTCTGTACTGTTATGAAGAATAAAGCCCTGGTCCATCACTGCAGCTCTAGATTTTATTAACAGTAAAAATAATCATATTTCTGGAGATAAAAACAACGGTATGTCATTCATTCACTCACTTTATATTCTCATTTGAAGGGACTTCTGGAAGTTCCACAGTTATCATGCCGTCTAAGTTGGTCTTTCCAATGAAGACTGGCTTGGTGCGAAGCACGTCTGGTGCAGTCTTTGCTGTCACTCTGTGCTGAAGACCCCCAGCGCTATTCCCTCTGTTTGTCAGCACAAATGAATATGATGTCTCTGGCTTCAAGTTAGTGATCAGCTTTTGAGTAGCACGTCCATCAACCTCCACCACCATTTTCCCATCATCATAAAGGATCTAAGTTAATATATAAATTGAAGGTGGTTTTGGTTACTAAGAGAAGGCAACTGATACTGTCACACTGAATTCAGGAATGAATCTTAGCTATAAATTTAAAATGAAAGTTACTGGGACATTTTAGGCTGTGAGACAGTACTGAATTCACTACTGCAATTAAACTTCTCACTTTCAGGGGGAAAAAAGAAATACATTAATTTAGAGCAGTGTAAGCACTCCTAAAATCCAATTTCACTTATTCAAATTCAGTAGTTTTGTTTGAACCTAGCATTTCTATCAAGGCACACTTGTTGTTAAAGGTACCTTGACTTTTTCATTCACACTCCTTATACAGAAAGGGTTTTGCAACATTTAGTTCATAAAATACTGCTCTTCGCTCGCCACTGCCTGAGATGACAGAAGTGTTGAAGAATGATGCAAAAGAAATGCCAGCCAGACTGCAGGTTACATTGAGTCTCTTTATCTGGCTAATGTGGAGTAAAAGAGCTGTAACGCAAAAATGTGTGGTTTTAAACGTGAGGAGACAAAAACCAAAATGGTACTCAGTTACAGTCACTACAGAAATGACTAAAAAAAAAAAGAAAATTATTCTTTTCTTTCACCGTTTCCTCTAAAATATATGAATTAGCAAGGTGTTCATACCATGCATAATAACCTGTATGAGCCTGACTTGGAAATACTTCCACAACAGTGGAAAACTCATCTTGCAAAATGACTGAATTTAACAGCTTGGGTCAATATTGCTGATTAGTTTGCATTCTTAAATACAGCAATACCAAAAAAAATCCACATGTTCAGTAAGTCACTTAACCAGGTGAAAGATATCCTCCAGTTTCTGTATTTTCTCTTGTACAAATGGAAAGTAACTTACTTTGAAAGGTAAGGCTGAATTGTAATTCTCTGGAATTTCCCAGGACAGCAAAACAGAAGTCTTCATTACTGCTTTAACATGAAAATTTTTTGCAAACACTGCTGGAAAGAAAGAAACAATGTATATAAACAACATCTTGGAGTTTAGATCTTGTCATATTTCCACTGCTAACTGGGAGTATCAGCTTTCCATTTAGGTCAAAACCAACAAGGATTCCATTCTCCTACCTGTTTGCTCATATTTAAATATCACATTTTAACTCATTCTCACTCTTATTTAGTGACAATCCAACACGTACATTTTCCTTACCTGAAAAAATTGTGACGATGTTAGCCAGAGCTTGCTTGGCAAGGGACAACTGAATTCTAAGGCATCCAAAACATATTAAGATTTACATACTTTACCTTTTGTTTTTGATGAACCTATTTTTATGAATGGGCCGGTCAGTTTTATTTACAGCTTCAAAAACACTGATATCCAAAGACCGATACTCCTTTAAAGGTCAACGCCATAAGCAGACAAATCCTACCTTGATCCACGGGTAGTGTCCTGAACTGGACACTTGGACTATATGGACCAGGCCCTTTGCTTGTGTGGGCACGTACTTTTACATCGTATGTGGTATCTGGTTTTAAGCCAGAAAGTGTCATAGTGGTATCAGCAGGAACAACAGGGAGTTCAACTGGCTGGTAAGCAACATTGATATCTCTGTACAAGATGGTATATTTGGTGATAATGCCATTTCTCTCTGCCAAGAGTGGCATCTGCCAAGTTAATTGAACTGATGTAGAAGTAGAGCTTTCCGAGTGGAGATTTTGGGGAAATCCACTGGGTACCTCTTCAGGAACAGAAATCTCTTTAACCATCTCCTCCCCAAAGCCCACTTTATTTCTAGCTGAGAGCCTGAAGACGTAAGAAGCTCCTTTGTGAATGTCTGTGGCTGTGAAGTGATCTTCCTTCTCTGAGAACTCCATGGTCGTAAATGTATCCACGTCTTTGCGACCAAACTTCAGGCGATAACCCTGCAGCGGGCCAAAAGTGTCCACAGGAGGGTGCCACTGAATTAGAGCCGTGTTCATCTGTGTGTGGCTAATCACAAGCCGAGGTTTGCCTGGAACTGTAGCACAACGTTATTTAAAGACGATAAATACGAACAGAATTGTATGTACAATTCTCGAGGTTAGTTTTAGCAGCAATAGGGATAAATTTTCTGTTCCCTCATTCTTACTTCCACAAGTTACTGTCTTACAGAAGAAATAATGTCTGCCTCCTGCACTATTGAGTCATACAGCATAAGGAACTATGATAGTAAAGCCATTTACTGTTTGCTGTCCTCTTCCCTTACCATTATTTCTAAATACACCGAACACTCAGAGGCACAGGACTTAGGAACACAAGTCAAGTAGTAAAACTTCAAACAGAAATCTTATGAATGGTTCTGTCTCACTTACAAATCCTTGCTTGCAAAAAAAGAGTATTGTCATAAGTATTCATTAATTTAATCCAAGGCACATTTCTGCCATTCCTGCAAATGGAAAAATAATTAACGATCGTAACAGTCGTAGTAGTACTAGTAGTAAGAATAATAATGGAGCAATTACAAATTTCTAGATGTGTCTAACAGAACTTTTGCCATTGCTACAGTTAAAATGTGTCAGAAGGGAAATCCAACCAATTTCTCATCAACAAACATTACTACATATGACAGAACCCTGTCATTCCACTTTCCATACAGGAATCACCTCCAGCATGGGCTGTTTCAGCTTGGAGCAGTAGCACAGTTTGGAATTTAATTTCTTGATTGACCTGGATTATCACATATGATTTAGTTTCCAGCATGGTCTTGGTGTATGTGAACTGGATTTCTCCTGAAGAAGACTAAATTGGAAGCTCTTAACCTGCACACCAGATACACTAAATCCTTAACTGGGACCTATTGGTCCAAACTGATGATTTGTCTTTCAGAGAAGTTCAGACTGTAAGTGTGGTGAGAACATTCAGTCTAGAGGATCAAATTAGCCCCAATTAAGGGCTTATATGGGGTACATCTTTGAAGTCCCAATATCAATTGCTGTTATTTACCGTTTCTATTTAATTTCTATATTGATTTTTATTTATTAATACATTCATATTCATTTATATACATATAGATTTCATTTATCTTTTCATTAATATGCCTATTTCAAAATAGTCTGTTTCTGTTACAATGACTTATTTGATAATGAAGCATATCCATAACTATTCAGAAATTTGGTGTTCATTGTGTAGTAATGCCTGACAGGTCAAATGACTAGAATAGCCTTGGGAGTAGTGGTGCCATGATAACATAGTCTTCCATGAAGACTAATTAGTTCCATCCGCATTCAAAGCCTTCCCATGTGAATGTAACTGCTGCACTGTGAGCTCTGGTTCCTGTATTTAAACACTTCAATGGATTTTATTACTTATCTTCAGTTCTCAGGCACCCAGCAAATCAGATTCTTATTGTCAGAAGTTCTGACTACCATTCCATAATGAATTAGGAATAAAGAGGTAGGAATAGCACGGCTTGAAGAAAATTCTGCATTTAATAAGCTCTTTCTTCATTGTATCTGTCGTAAGTCGTGACATTGCTTCTAACTGCATAAGAATTATAGCTATTTTTTATATAAATTTTCCAAATATCCTGCCTTTTAAATGTCTAGTTCACCTGCAAGTATTATTATCAGGAATTTTTGAAGTTTTTTCCCCACACTTTCTGCTGCGTAAATAATATCTCTCTGACTAGTTCTGACTTCTCCTCATTGATTATTACGAGCCTTTATGGAACAAAGAAAATGGTGTGAAGGCCTTTTGCAGGCCGTGTTTTCCTCTACATTATAACTATTACGTAAACCAATACAGCATATGAAAGAGAGGAAGAGTCCACACAAATAGGATAATACCTCCTTCAGCTTTCTAGTGGAGAGACTGCTGGAAGGTGTCACTAAATTATTTTTGTGATAAACTGCTTTTTTTTTCTTGTGGCAGACCTCACAGTTACAACTATTTTTTGACCTTTGTGGTAAATACAGAGGAAGAAAGAAAGAAATTACTACTTGCTCTTTACCAGAACAGGGGAACTAATAAAGCTTACTTATCCAATAAAATACCCTATGATTAAAATGGTAAATAACAGCAGTCAATTTTTAATTTTTAATATGGAGCCTATCTGATTTTGCAAAGTGTATGAATTTCCTTTTTCTTAACACACAACTATTGACAGAGAAAGAAAATATTTTTCTTCTCTCTCTTTTTACTTCCAGATAGCTTTCAGTTCACATTTTCTCTTAGTATGATCACTTGTGAATATTACAGTCTTGTGGGACAAATGGCAGGATTCTGTGCAGTCCTATATACAGTAGCATCATGGAATATCTCTCTCTAGAAACTTCTGATAATATAATACCTGAATTCACCATAAGCCCAAATGAAGTGAAATTGCCCATGGAAAAATATATTCTCTGATCTAGTGAAGTCCACCTCCATTACTACACAACAAGATGTCCCTCACACACCCTTTTGCAACTGTCATTACACCAAACAGTTGTAATGGTATGCCATTACTAGTAGAAGCTCATGCAAACTGCCTTTGCCAAATTACCTGAAGTAATTTGTTTCTGTTAGTTGCTACAGTACACCACTGTCTTAACGTTAATTTTCTTCTCTTGGCTGAAACCTGTATTTCAAGAGTGCTGTCCAGCACAGAGAGTAAATTCCAAACAATGGACAAGCTGTTGTGCTATGAGATTCTTCAACTACTATGACACAGAAACTAAAGGTCTGATTAAATTCTCCATAAAAATTGTATGATATCACTGGCTAGAATGTCTTAATTTTTATAAAGGTCTTGTTAATCAATCATATATTTTGTAACTTCTGCCCCAAGTGATTAAAAATTTTTGAACACTTTGACTTTGAAATGTTCAGTAACATTGCTTCTTCCATCTGCTTTCAAAAACCAGGAAAGGAAACTGAATATAAAGCAGAAACACACTCTTGAATGAAAATATTAACTGCATTCAGTGACTTCACTAACCGCAGTTACTGTACTGTGGGCTTACTTACATTTGGTGAATCTTTCCCACCTAAAACTGTAAATGATGCTTTTATATCACTAACTGGACACAGCTGAATAGTTACTTATCATCTGAATAACTTATGAATAGTAAGCTTCTCCAATAAACATTCAGGTCTTTATACTCCTTTCATGTCTCTAATGGATATTAATTCACTCATTCCAATACAACTGCACCTGACTTAAACCTTTAAAAATTAGACTAGGACGTCAGATCCTTCATTTGCTTTATTGTAGTACTTGAATAGCACCTTTTTAGGGGAAAAAAAATCAAATGGAAATTCTCAGGGAATAGAAGGGTGTATTTCAGACCTACAAGACCCCGCTATTAATGCATCATTCACATGTCTGATGCATTCTCATAGGAAGACAGTGAGCTGGAAACTCTTGGTACTGACTATATTTATTTTCTCCTTTTTCAAAAACCTGCATATGAATTTTCCTTACAAAAAGAGCTCAGCCACAGCAAGCTATAACAGCAAGTGAAGCGTTGTTCATACAACCTGGAATGTATGAAGGAGCAAGATGGTAACTAGCTGTTATCCTAGAGAACAGGAACACAGATTATTTGTCCACAGGGTGAAGCGAACAGCAAGAACAGTGTAATATGTATTACATTTACAGGCATGCCTCTGCTTCTCAATTGCTCTTCAGTCACTCAGGGTTTTATGGGACTTGGGATTTAAGTTTTGCAAGCAGTTTTGCATAGCCTATGTTTCCGTCTAGAAATGAACCAAATCATAATCTATATAATTGTGTTTATTTAAAGTGGGAACTGAACTTTAAAAATAGTAATAGATCAAGTGTCTTTTTTCTTACATCAAATTCAAATGCAAGAAAGAAGTATATATCCCTTTTTTACCCCAGACCATGTGAATTCAGGAAAGATAAGAAGTTGGAGGGTAAGTTTCAGCATCAGTCAAGATTAATGACTGGAAGGTACTCTAAAACCTGAAATGAAACTATATGATATATCTAGCCACTAAAAGTGAGATTTTTCCAAGGAAGCTGATAACACAAGGATATAGATGTTTCTGACATTAGTACAAGATGTGCTTTACATTCAGTGATTATTTTAAAAATTGAGGCAATCAGTATGAACAAAAATACATATGCTTTTTGGACTTTATATATTAGCATAAACAATACATTGTTATTAAGAGCTTGTAACGGTGCTACGAAGGTTTCCATGTGATTGTAATAGAATATCCTTAATAGCTACACTCGAAAACCCAGAAAATTAACATCTACAGGCTGTTAACACCTGTAGGTGAACACCACACTAAGGCTGTGGTGGTATCATTTGGTTAAGCTGTGCCACAGTGAACCGTACAAATTTGAAAAACTTATTCCTCATTTGAAAGCAATTCAGTTTGCCCCATCAGTGCTAACTGAATCAGCTGAATTGGTCATGTGGTCGGACACCCACTATCTGGTAGCACCTGTGATCAAATGCAGACTGAACACAGTGGCATGGTGTGTTTTGCCCCAGTTTATGCCCCAGATTGCCACTGAAGTAATAGGTGTTTCAGGGTTTCACAGGCTGGACTTTCTTTCAGTTTTCTATTTCTCTGCTTTAATAATCACATTCTTCTGAGATAAGTTGTGACTGTCACACAGATAGGTTATTTCAATGTTCTTACTGACAGCCAGCAGGATTGCTGCTCTCACAAATATCAGAAAAGCCCTTCACAAGCTCTTAATTTCTATTTTTTCCTCTCCAAGATGACACCAATCAGAATGGAACTGCTACTAGAAAGTATAAAGTTACGTATTGCATTTTGGCCATATCTTGAACTGAGAAAGGAATAAAAAGGGACACAGTTCTGTTTTTATCTAAATAAATGAAGGGCCAAATAATGAAACAGAAAAACCTATGTTCTATAAACACTTTTTACACAAGAGGAGACTTCCAAATAGTACAAGAGAAACACTAGCAGGACAAGTCAAAGGATTTATTCAGAGTTTAACACGTATGTGAGTATTACCTGCACCAGTAGTAGATATGAGTTTGGGCTTGCTGCGTGCTCCATCACCTTTTGTTGTATAGGCTGTCACAGTGAAGGAGTATGTAGTTTCAGGCTGAAGCCCAGAAATTATCATTTCCTAAGATGAAATAACACAAGAACAATTTATTAAAAATAGATTGTTTTCCAGGAGAACACGGAATCCTTCAGACAACCCCTGTATATTACATACAGTGCACACGCTTTTGTGCTACTGGCAGTGATAGCAAGCATTTGAGAGCACCAACAGACTGTTCTGTGTGAAATACTTCGCAATGCAAGATGTTTCACTCACTTAAGCAATAAAAGACAGCACACTTCTAAATAGCATGCCTCAGGCAGTTTAAGGCACAAGGCCAAAGGCTTAGTGGTGTGAACAGTGAATAAAGTCTTCCAAAATACCTTGCCTGAGGAAAACTACTGATATTGTGAAATGCATGCGTAGGTAGATATGAGAAACTCTGTTTAACTTAATCATTTACAGGACATCACTGATATAGCTATAAAATGCCTATTAAGTGTTGCATTTGTATCCACACTTTGTCAGTAATGATGGCTTAGCTGAACAAGAAAGCCTTGTTACTTTCACACTTTCATTGCAACCTGTGTCGCTGTTGGATTGTGCATCTAAATATCTCAAAGTACTTCAGAAACGAATCACTCTTCAGGTCTAAAAGAACTACCTAAAACACCATGAAAAGTCTTGTCAGAGAACAAATCTGATGGCCCTCAAACAAACGACAACAACTACAAAACAAGTAGCTCTTCAGCTAGTACAAGTGAACAGGAGCAAGATCAAACTGTGAGTGCCAAAGCAAGGGGAATCTTTTTACACATGTGCCTGCACATACACTTAAAGACACACAGAGGATGGTGAAGGGCCAGTCAACTGAAATTAAATAAAATTTCATCACGCTATAAGGGCAGCCAGAGGAATTTAAGCCTTGACACTCATGATATAAACAAATTTTACAGGGAAACATAAAAGGACAATATTTGAAGGCAACTGACTGGCCCAAAGTTCCTGACTTGTCAGTTTCCAGCCTGTAACTACTGGACTACTCCTTTGCATTTTCACATGCCTGAATGGATTTACACTAAATTTCACTGCTGCCAGAGAGACAGTATATTTATGTGTCTAGAATAAATAGCAAATGTGCAATCACACACCCCTCAGATGCAACGACCATAAAAGTTAATACAAAAATTATGGGTCGGACTATCCACAGTAAATGGATTTTTCAAGATAGTGGGTATGAGCTTAGTACAGATGTGATTAGAATTCAGCATTGTATTTACAGTCAGTTATTAGCAATATAGAAATAACAAGGTAATGGCCAGAATGAGCGGGCAAAATAGTTCAAATAAAATAAAAACACATTAAAAAACTACAAAACCCAAACCCTCCTTAGACTCTCTCTCAGAATTGAATTGACCCTAAATGCCAAAAGCCGTAAGACAGACTTCTCCTCTTTCATAAGGAAACTGCACCTGATATTAACAGAAAAAAAATTGTAGCAGGAAAAAAAAATAATTGCCATACCTTTTAACAGTGATGAAGATATTAGCCTCATCTAAACCAAACAGTACTTCATGGTGTAAAACATACGATTGTTGTTTAAAAGTGTGATTTAGATACAGCAAACACTATTACTTAGGCATAAACACTGCAGGACATTTGACTTTCCTGATAGCATACAAAATGCATTTATCAAATTACGAAAAAGAAAGCACAACTGACTTCAACTTTCAGCTACAAAAACACTTTAACCTTAAAATGAATACAGAAATATCTGACTATTCCTAAGCAACTCTGAACCATTTTTATTTTTCTAACGCCTTCTTGTAAAGAGGAAATTTTGAGGCAAAGTTAGTGACAGCCATCAAAAAGAAGAAAACACAAAACAGTTCTGTACATTTTGGCATCATGCTAAACCCCAGAACAAGCAAGCAACAATAATCCCCACTTTCCGTGGGAAAATTAAAAAAAGAAAGAAAAAGAAGTGCCATAAGGGAAAAATCTTGATGTTAGGAGCATGCATTTGTGCAAATGACAAAAAAAATAGACAACCAAAAAAACCCCCAAAATATAAAAGGAGGCTACAAGCAAACAAGCAAAGAGAAAAAAAGAATCCCAAACCCAACACACACTGTTTTTCTGGCCAGTCAAAAACTACTCACATGTTCAGTAGTATCATCATATTCCCACTGATTGAGAGTAAAGAAAGTTGGAAGGAAAAACAAAAGAAATGAAGAGATTTGTAGCCTGGTTGAGGTAATGTTTTCTTCTTAATAGTAAAATAAATATGAATGATGTCTGGAAAAATCATGTACAATTTGAATTAATCATGTAGAATGACGCAGAATTTGGTTTATGAAATCAGGCCAGGCATTTTTAATCTCATTTCTGCTCTCCCTAAAAAACAGCCACTTCTCTCTCCTTGAGAGATGAAGGAAGTGACGGATCCTCTTGTACCATGCAGTAATATTGTATAATAGATTGTACCAGTAAAAGCTACCAAGGCAGAATTCAAGCCCACCTGGTTTACTTAGTCATGTTACTAGGCTATATGCTTGAGTTTCCTAAATGAATTCAATGACTTATTTAAATTAATAGCAGGATCTTTCAGTCTTGAAACCTAACCACACTGATCTTTTACCATCAAGGTCTTCATACTTTACTCTACTACTCTACTACTCTACTCTGCCCTGGTGAGGCCGCATCTGGAGTACTGTGTCCAGTTCTGGGCTCCCCGGTTCAAGAAGGAGAGGGAACTGCTGGAGAGAGTCCAACAAAGGGCTACCGAGATGATTAGGGGATTGGAACATCTTTCTTACGAGGAAAGGCTCAGGGACTTGGGCCTTTTTAGTCTAGAAAAAAGAAGACTCAGAGGGGATCTTATCAATACTTATAAATACTTAAGGGGAGGGTGCCAGGTGGATGGCAACAGTCTTTTTTCAGCGGTGCCCATTGATAGGACTAGAGGTAACGGGCACAAACTGGAGCATAGGAAGTTCCATCTAAATATGAGGAGGGACTTTTTCACTTTGAGGGTGGCAGAGCACTGGCACAGGCTGCCCAGAGAGGTTGTGGAATCTCCCACACTGGAGACATTCAAAACCTGCCTGGACGCCGTCCTGTGCAACTGCTGTAGGTGTCCCTGCTGCGGCAGGAGGGTTGGACTTAGATGATCTCCAGAGGTCCCTTCCCACCCTGACCATTCTGTGATTCTGTGATACTTGCACAAGCTCCAGTCACATGTATCACGAAAGCATGATAGGCAGGAAGGTGTGGTGGGGGAGAAAGGAGGTGACTATCCAGAATGAACCAATAGCAAACAGGCAGGTCCAACTCAAACTGGGCAAAAAAAGAAATATGATTTTTGCCTTTATGATATTTGGGCTCCAATATCTCATCTAGTCTCCCGTTTCTGGCCTTCCAGAGTTTAAAATTATTGTCAACTACCACCACACAAAAGCTTGGAAGTGAAAAATCTGTGCAAGGAAGGGAAGAACCAAAGTGCAGCAGTATCTCCTTTTCCATGTCCTCTCCCTTTTCCCTTTCCGTTCCCACCTCCTCATCTGTTTCCATCTCTGCCTCCACTGAATTTAAGCTGTAAGGTAACCATGTTTTCAAAAATTGGTAATTACACAGAGATAGATAGACTGGCAGGTAAAACTGCAACAAAGACCTCCAGGAACAGAGACAATACTTTGAGAACAGACTCATCAGCAAAATGTGGTTGTAGCAGATCTGTTCTCAAAAAAGGTATCTGCAGAGCTGAAATTTAGAACTAAGACTGGAAGATGAAACAAAAGAAGCTAAAAACCATTTATTTATTCACATGAAATGCTTAAGAGGCAAATTTAATTCTTTGCTTTATGCTAGGTTGATAATTTGTTGCATTTCCACTCATTCCAGTCATAAATTGAGAGCTAGCAATGAGAGGTGTGTGCTTGATAATAGTTTCAAAGTAGGATGATTCCTCCAGTACCAGGAGCTTTGGGAATCTTCAGTTTTACAGAGCACTAGTGTATCCCAATCAGAAAAAGCCTGTTTTTAGAAGCTTTTTAAACTTGATGTGATCAGGCTTTTGTTTTCATTATGTCTCATAATTTATAAAACAGATGGGAAATTTTGCAATATAAGTAACCCCATATCTATTTAAATTAAGCTCCTCATTTTATTGCACAGTTATTGATATGAATAATGACAAGTATAAATACCTTGGTGATTTCTAAAGTTGCACTAATAAATTCATTTCCTGTGAAACGTGTGGTGAGGTCAACACACACTAATGACAGAAACACTGTAATAATGGGCTAACACAGACTTCTAATGATTCTAGGTTCTCCACTGAAACAAAGAAATATCGGGTGGGTGGATCAGGCAGTGCACAGTTTGCTACATTGACTGTGACCTGCCTCAGATCTCCCTGATGCTTTAAAACTTCAGAGTATAGGTATAGGGTGAAGTCTCCAGGTTTAAGGGAGCCAGCAGAATGACGCAGCTTAGCATTTAGTTGCACATCTATACAGAAAAGGATGCCCAAGTCTAGCCCAAGAACATTTAAATGTAAGTATTCTGAAAAAAAGTTTTTAAAATAGAGATAAAAAATGTTAGCTGGTAGGCTGGAATACAGAAAGGAAAAAAAAAAAAGGCAGTTCTGGATAGCTCTCTGGTACACTAAATATTTTTGCTGTGATCTAGAAAAGAGCATAAAATGCCCTATTTACCTGTGCATCGGCCAGCATGATGTCCTTCAGCGTGGGCTGACCCTTTGGCTCTCCATTTTCCATCCTTACGTAGTGGACCTGGTATCCTCGGATCTGACCATGCTGCTTATTGGGTACAGGTGAGCGCCATGACACTTTAACAGCAGTTGAGTTGACAGCCTCTACCTCGACTTTGCGAGGAGGACCACTAGGAACTGGAACAACATCATTGGACAGAAGAGAATTACAGGCACCTGTCCCACCCATGTCTTTTGCTTTATTTCTTAAAAGGGCAGACTCACTTTTTTTTTTTTTTGAAGAATACAAATTGTTCAACAAATGAAAATGCTCAACCAATCTGCTCTACCTTTCAGTGAAAAGATCAAAAAACATGACTGATGCAAAAAATGGAAGAAAAAAGAGTATTAGAGAAATAGAAAAACATGTAAAAATGCACAAAAGCCAAGGAAGATGCTTTGAGATTCAAAGCATTATAGTACAAAGAGCTATTTTAATCATTGAAATAATAATACTATTACTAATAAAACCACAAAAGATTTTTAAAAAATTCCCTTATTTTTGTTTGCTAAGTTCTTTGTTTCATTTTTTTTTTTTCAGTAGTATAAAAAGGAGGCTGATAATAGGGCTGTCTTCTGTCACTTTCAAGCATGGAAGAAAAGAAAATGTGTGGAGCATCAGTTTTCCAAGATCAAAAACAAAACTCAAAAAAACAAAAACACCAACCCAAAAAAAATCCAAATCAAAAAGCACAACATGGAACAAGAAAGCAGTTAAAAAAAAAAAACAAGAACCAAAAACCAAAACCTGAAAAAAAGTTCATAGACATAGGTGTTTAAAAATAACAATGACTGTAAAATCAAGGAAAAGGCAGAAAGATTTTCCCCTGAAAGTTATTTTTATTGAGAGTTATTTTTATGTTAAAGAAGGAGCAAGAAGGATATGTATGGGCTCAAAGGGGCAGCAGATTCATGTCACTCACAAAAAGGTACTTTCTGTTAAAAAAAATTAAAATACCAAATATAAAAATGGTGTAGGAAGGACAAGTCTTTGATTAAAAAACTCAAAGGGTGATAATATCTGTGATTTGGGAAAAAAAGAGGAGCAGAAAAAATATTGTTAGGCTATACAAAAGACAGCAGATCGACAGAGAGTCATAGAGGCGCAAACTGATGTAGTGGGGGCAACATACCATCTTCATCTGTCCGAATCAATACTGCTAAGCTCTCTGGGCCAGGTCCAACATCAGTGTGGGCAGTCACAGAGATCCGGTACTCAGTCCATTTTTCCAGCTGTTCCAAAAGGTATTGGGTACTGTCCGAGGAAATTCCCAAAATTTCATGGGGCTTGACATCTTCTCCATCAATCCCAATGTACTTGATGGAGTATTCAGTGATAATGCCGTTCTGTTTGTCCACCGGTGGAGGTTTCCAACTTACCAAAATGCTAGTGGAGCTGGGGCTTGTGCAACTAATGTCTTGAGGAGGAGCTGATGGCTCTAATTTCAGTAGTGGGTTAAAGGAGGATTTGAGTGAAAGGATAGGAGTGATTGAAAAAAATGAACAAAAGAAAAAATAAAAATAAATAAAAGACAACTAAATGAAAATAAAAAACAAACACAAAAAAAGTAGAAACTTAAAAAAGCAAAACGTCAGATAATCATATGCACCTTGGCTTATTAACATGAAGAAACTGAAAATGAATAGACCAACTAAATGGTGAAAAAGGATGTAGGGGATATACATGAAAATGAAACCTCAAAATAATATTACCTACCTGTAATTAAAATTCTTCTTGAAATAAAACATAAACGTGACACTTCTATGACTACTGATCTATCCTTACAATCATTGCAATTAGTGCAAGTAATAATAGTTTAAATGACATAGACGTGTATTTACTTAAAAATTTGGACATATCCTCTTCGAATGGGTTTACTTTCATTAAGAAAAAATCTCTGTTTACAGAAGTACTGAAAACTTGCAATAATTGCTAGAAATTGCTCCACAAATTGCCATTTTTGTAGCCTCCCCACTCTCATAAACAAATTATTACTTTTTCAGTTTGTTTTTTTTTTATATATATAACTGAGTCTGCCTGGCACAAGTCAACCGCAAATTACATTTAAATGGAAAGTGTTTACTGAAACATTTATTGTAGCCAACATATTAGGAGCATGCAGTCAATAGAAGACAAAGAAAGTCTTAGTCAAAGATTTACCTACCAGGAAAAAGTGACAGGCTTGTTGATTCTGACTGTAACTTGTACTTACCCCTAGATCAGCTGTCAGTTTTATTTTTTTAACTCCTCTTGGAGACACCTTTGCTAGCAAAGAATTAAATCCTACCAGTAATGTAGGTAACTTCTACAGGGAAAAAAAAAAAATCTACCCCCAAACAACTTGTCAAGAAAGCGGGTATTCATTTTACAAAGAGAGTTCACAAACTCAGCACATCAGAACAGTGAGAGATTCTGACTTTGTTTCATCTCTTGTCACCAGCACCAATCTTCCAGAGCAGAAGTGTTCACCTTTACCGATTTTTACTTGAAGGAGTCTGTTAGCATATTTACCTTTTCCAGGCTCCAGAGCATTTAAGCATCTATGTCATTCCATTGCTTTCAGTGAGGCAATTCAAGTACTGAAAGTTAGGTATGCATTTATGTGCTTAAATGCACTTTGACTTAGCAAAGTCTATGCTTACTAACTGAGATCATTCAGAGCACCAAAAAAGGAGCCACAGTTCAAATTTACTGGCAGAAGAAGAGGATGTTGACTTCTTTCCTATTTCTGCCTTCTCTCTTGTAAGGAAAACATAAATTTGGTGTGCAAGATCTTTATGGTGCTTTTGTTTTGGCTTTTTTTTGTCTACTATTTTCTTCCATTTCTTAAAGGAAAAAAGAAACACATGGATTTCTGGTACTTATACTAAGCACATCAAACAAAATTAAAGCAACAGAGAAGGCCTAGGACCCTGCTGTGACCTATTGCATTTACACATGTATCTTTTGGTTCCCTACGGCTCTTCTACAGGGATCAATGGCTTTTTACTCAGTATGGTACACTGCTCTTCTGAAGGGAAAACAGGAGGGAAAGTAACTGCATTTCAACTAACAAGAGGAGGTGGATGGGGGGCAGATCAGAATTATCACATTTGGGTTTTTTTTTTTAGGCTAATCCAGTAATCAAGTACTTAAAACATGTTGGTCCCCTTCTAACATCGACTTGTGATGGAAGTAAAATACAAGTAAAATGTTCCTTAAGGATCTTATATGTAAAGAAATAAATCCCTGTAGCATCTTCCTCTGAAACCAAGATGAAAGGCAATAGCGTATTCTCGTGAATATTGCTAATAAAGTCATAGAATTTTATTAATTTTTAATCCATTATACTCTGAAAATGCAAAATATTGCATTTATGTAACTAAGGATAATCTTTAGGCTACTTGTGTAACTAGTTTTATTAATGCATAGACTTTTTTCTTAAAATACACAATCTTTGCAAAAAAGATTTTGTAATCTTTTCAGCAGATAATCAGGGTCTGCCCACTGAAATCAATTGGATTTTCCTACTGTCTGAAGACATAAGGCTGAAAAAAGCGTAACATATTCTTATATTCAAGAAGGGAAAAATGGCAATGTGCTTATATACGGAACATGCAACCTTGGCCCCTAGATGTTTATTTTGTATGCACAGTCTAAGCAAGCTTCACCCAATATAAAAGAATAACCATTCTAAATAGCTGAAACAGCTCCCAGGATAAATAAATACCTTTTTCTTCATCAAATTATTGATTCTGGACCACTAAAATGAAAAGGTGCCTTGCCACTCTCTCTAAAACTAGCCTTGTGTTATATAATCATCTTTTGTGCTTATTCCAAATGCCTTAGAAATGCTTCAGAAGCACATTTAGCTTTGGTTAAAGGTCTGCAGCACTGTATCTCCAGTCACATTAATTACTATTAATACAGAACGCTAACAAAGAATGATGGTGTAATCACATCTGTCACGACTACAAATTAAACAGTTTCATGTCAATTGAGAATTGGAATTTTCCTTTTTGAATAAAATTATTTTAAGGAAAGGCCATTTAATTTAAAATAAATAGAAATAGAATTGCACTAAGTTTTAAAATTACACAGTGTAATGTAAACTGTCAGGAAAGCATAACGTATCCGGCAAGAGTAGCACTTCTGGACATCATCCTTGAATATCTGATTGCTTTAATTAAGTCTTAATTTAAATATTTTAAAATGTATATATAAATTCCTGACAAATTTGTGCATCTCATTTGCAGACAAATGTGATGAGTTTCATGACATCGTTTCCATAAGCATACAGTGAGAAAACAATTTTTTTACTGGACTAAAAAATGACTGAACATCTTAAAAAGCCTAGACTAAAAAAATCTGACTTAAAACCAGAATGTTTACTTACTACAGAAGAACAGTTATGAGGAAATTTTTGGTACAGTCTGACCCACTCTAGAAATTTTTTGTACTTCAGGGAGATGCTTCAGGAATATAGTGTTACAGGACATCTGCAAACTGGGCAGGTGGAATTTTACAGGTGGATCACTGTTATTAATGTACATCTATTGCATGATAAAACATTTTATCCCTATTATAACATAAAATAAAATACTATTATGACAGCATGATAGTGTCTCTTAAGACACTGCTTTACAGAGCTTTTTTCTGAAACTATGTAAAAGCCACTCATATATTAAGTTGATCACAATACACCTACAAAAATACAGATTTTAAGCATTCTTTTGCTGTATTAAGCACCATGAATGCTGTACTTTTATCATTTTGCATTATTCTCTGTTGCTGCCTCTCTGGGCTACTGAGATTAATCTCTTTGAGAAATACAAGACAAGGGAATAAAGCTAGGAAGGAAAGACACCTACTTGACTGCATGGTTCTCGCTGAGATTTCTGCTGTCGAAGCACCCAGGCCTTGCGGAGAACGTGCAGCTAGACGGAATAAGTACAGGCTGTTTGGCCTTAAGCCTTGAAGCCGGTAAGATGTAGTAGGTTCCGTGGAAACCCGTTGCTAAAGGTAGGTAATAAGAGGATGTCTTGATCAATATTCAGACTCTGAACTCCCTATGCTGCCTATAGAAGAAATGCTTTTATACTCTGATGATAACCCCACTGAGAAAAATTCAAATTCAAGAAAATAAATCAGAAAAAAACCAAACTAAACCAAAACAAAAATGAATACACTACTTTCGACAAACGCACATTAAGGAACGGTATTTTTTAAAGTCGACAGCTTAATGGGTGAAACTCGAAGTCAGAAATATTGCTTTACTGTTTGAGGATGTAATAGCTGTGTACAAAGTATAAAAGGCTTTTCAGACAATAACACACGAACAAAGCCTTACCTATAGTTACCTCTTATGACAGTGAACTACAGGGTTTTATAATGTGAGTAATCTTGGGTTTAACCTTGTACTTAAATTTGTATTCAAATTATTAAGAAGCACTTAAGAAGTATTACGAAGCAAATTCTTTCAAAGGGTAACTTATTAAGCAGGGGCCTGCATCCTATTTGGAGGTGAAATACAGATCCGGTCCCCTTCCACAAAATAAGCTTATGCATTCACAGTATACGTGTAAAGCTGCCATAAACATAAGCTCAGTTGATGGATCAGCAATGAGTTGATGATGCAGGAGAAATCAATGAGGCTGACACTCTCCTGCTGCCTTCTGAGATGACAGGCTTCTTTCTTTTGTCTGGGACACCTGGCAATATCACATGGTTTATATATCAGAGGAACAGTTTATTCTAAAGTCTACGGTACCAAAACCAGAGAGACCCTCAAACTGAAAATTCTGTAAGAAATAATGGTACAGAAAAAGTCCACAGTAGGCTTTTATCTTTAGAAAAAAAAGCATATTTTCTTCTCAAATATTATTGAAAGATTAGAGAAGCTTGAGAAGTCTCTTACATGGTGGCAAAGAGAAACAAAAATTCTCTAAGGCTGAAAATAGACTTCAAAGTCCAAGTATAAGGGCAAAAAGTCTTAATGAGTCTAACATGCCTCAAAACACTTCTACTTCCAAGCATTTGTAGAGGAATAGGCTTGGAGAGACACGATCAATGTCTGAAACTGGGTGTAACTTCTGCGGATGACTCATTGCAAAAAACAGCAAAGTTCCACTGGCTGGTAACCATTGACAGCTTTTTCCGGCGTTTACACACTCTCAGTCTATCGTTATGCTGACTGCTGGGTTTAACAAACTGCTAAACATCAAGGTATTTGTACTAAAGGAAGTTACTAATCCATCAATTCTAAATCATTGCAGCATTTTATGTCTGACTCATTGAGGAGCATTTAAAAGATGTATAGTGTTTTCACTTACCTCCTCCCCGTGCTCCCCATCTTTGTAAACCAGTTCGTAACTGGAAATGGTATCAGAGCGTGGAGGTGTCCAGGAAAGCAGTATGCTTGTTTCAGATTCAGGTTCTGCTTTGAAGTTCAATGGCTGACCAGGCACTAAAGAAAAAGTTGAGCAGTGTTCCTAATTGTTTATTTACCTAGTTCAACACTTATCTTTCCAACCTTTTAAACTATTATCTCAATATTTCACAGAACATTACTTTTATTGAACTTACTGAACTTAAACAAATCAATTAACTGTACTATGAAATAAACTAACCTAAGCTCAGAAAAAGAATGATATATTCAATTCACACATTACAAATTATCAAGGATTTCAAATAAATGCTTTGCAGTGTAAATAATGCACAGAACTGAAATGCAACTGAACAGAAGCCTGGTGATGAATACCGGTAATCTAATAAGCTATGTGTGAAACTGGAAGCTGGAAGAGGGCAGGTTTAGATTAAACATTAGGAAGAAGTTTTTCACTTTAAGGGTGGTGAGGCACTGGAACAGGTTGCCCAGAGAGGTTGTTGAAGCCCCATCCCTGGAGGTGTTCAAGGCCAGGCTGGACGTGGCCTTGGGCAACCTGGTCTAGTGAGAGGTATCCCTGCCTGTGGCAGGGGGGTTGGAACTCGATGATCTTCAAGGTCCCTTCCAACCTAAACCATTCTATGATTCTATGAAACGGTGAATATATACATGTACGTACGTGCGTGTATATGGGGAAATGCTATTACTACATAAGATTGGCTGGAGTAATCAAGAAGAAAGTGTTAAAACTATTACATGCATTTCCAAATCTGAAAATGGTTTGCTTAGCTCATAAATAACTAAGATACTAAACATATCCTACTCTTTAAGAAGACACCTAAATATTGAATGCTTTTGTAACCTGAAAAAGTTATAACTTACTGAAGAGATCTTCAGTAATGTTCTCATTAAGCGACATATTTCTACCCTTTTGAAGAGTGGTATTTTTACCAATATAGCTGAATTTCTCGTAACAACACATTCTAATTACAAGAACTAAAAATGCAACTTTGATTCCAGCAGTCAAGAACATTCTCTGTTGTTATGTCTTGTGCTACGGTCACAGAAACGACCCAGACTAAATGTTACACATTTACTTCAGCAAATCTATAGCAGATAATAAGGTCGACTGGGAAAAGATAACAAAATATAACCCTGTCATTGGAATTTATACAATAATTTTGGCACCCAAGTTCTAAAGCATTACTTTCAGTTAATAGTGCTGTTGATAGGGCATGAAATAGTCTTCCACATAATTTCTAGCTTTTCAAGAATAAAATGTGGCACATTTTTATTTTTTAAGAAAAATATGAAATGCACTGCCTAGCACATACTGAGAACAGGTGTCACAAGTAGGATGTGACAATAATGATTATTTCACAGTAATTTTTCAGGGTAGAATTTTATTATAGCATTAAAAGCATGTTTCTTTTGTACAGTAGAACACGGAAAAACACTATGGAGCAAATGGTAAAAATAATTTGTGATTGCAATTCTTATCTTCCCAAGACTTCCACAAAATGTCACTCTGAGGATAAAACTGCTCTTGTGTACACTGGTGCAGGTTTGATATCTAACCCCTTAAACAGACAGATAACTTGTCAACATGAGGTGCATATTCAAGCTCCTGTGTGGAGGTTGCAAGTCCCTACCATTCACTTTTTTTTTTCCCCCAGAAACAGGAAAAAATACGAAAAGGAAAGGTATAGAAGGATATTGCCTATTTCTGAGGGAACGAGTGAGGGTGAACAGAAGACCAAGTCTCTTTATGGGAAGAAAAAAAAAATAAAGTGATTATCTATTTTTCTAAAAAATGCCTGGTGTAAAAAGAGACCACTTCCCAAGTACTGCAAAGTGCAAAAGGGAAAAGATCACAAAGCACAAGGAGCAATTACAGGAAATATCAAGTATTTTTGACAGAAATACTTCTAATTTTATCCTTTTAAGACTGAATGGATTTGAAATTAAGAGGGAGACAGTGGGATAACTGGATAATTCCTAACTTTGAAACAGATTCTGAAATACCACTAGATCAAAATTTAACTTGGCAAATCGATAGCATAGTTGTATAAATGTTACTAGGTGAACATTAACACTTTTTAGGTTAGCTGCTTCAAAACACTCCTGAGTAACAACCAGACAACAGCTGCAGATTTGCCTCTTGTTGAACACAGCTTAAAGCAGACGTGGAGCCCTACCGCAGGCTTGCCAAAACTTAATAATAAAATCTGGAGCCCAGGCAGCTGGGAGTGTTTAGTTTGCTACAGGTTCTTCCAAATGTATCTCATGAAACTGAGGTGGGTACCTGGCTGTAGGCATTTTGTTTGCTTCATCTGACAAAAAGATAAAAACTGGTAAAACTGACTCCTGGAAATGTGACTTGCTTCAATGTGTATCAAAGAATAGGGAAAAGATTATTTCAGCAAAGTAACTGAGCAGCACAGTTGGTGTTAAAAATCACGCTTGCCTGATCATGGAAGGTGAAACAGCAGCTTATGGTATCTGCGCCCGGCTATCCATCTTGACATCTCTGTCAGTGACCTGGAGGAGGGGATGGAGGGCACATGTTCCAGGTTTGCAGACTACATCAAGCTGAGGGGGACCAGCCGACACTTGAGGGCCACGCTGTGGTTAAAAGGGAGCAGGAGATGCGGGAGGAACAGCTCGGTGGCTCCCCATGAAGTTCAGCAAGCCCCATCCTGGCAATGCAGGGCCCTGCAGGGATGCAGGCTGGGGCTGATGGGGCCAGGGAGCAGCTGTGGGGAATGGCCCTGGGCCCTGGCGGGCAATGAGCTGAGCCAGGGCCAGCCGTGTGCCCAGGTTGCAACAAGGGCCAGCAGCGCCTGGGGTGTTGTGAGCAGGAGAAGACCCCGAGAGCCAGGGGAGGGCAGGGACTGTCTCCTCTGCTCAAGTGCCTGCCAGACCACATACAGGTACTGCATCTGGTTTTGGGCCTCAGCGAGATGGCTCTGGGCTCTGGCCCTGCGAAGGGAGGCTGCAGGACTAGGGATGGTTCAGCTGGGAGAAGGGATGGCTTCAGGGGCACCCAGCAGCATCTCCAGCACTGATGGAATGGGATGGAGAAGACTCCGCCAAGTCTCTTCACAGCGGTTCATGGCAGGAGGGTGAGAGGCAGCAGCACAAGCTGAAATATGAGAGGCTCAAGTTGGAGATAAGGAGAAACCTTTTCCCCATGAGGACAGCCCAGCGGTGGAGCTGAGGCCCAGGGAGGTTGGACTGTATCCATCCTTGGGGGGTTTTACACCTCAGTGGAGTGAAGCCACGAGCAGCCCATGGCTGAGCTTCCTCTGGGCAGGGACTGCGCCTGGAGATCTCCCCAGAAGATGACCCTGTCAGCTGGAATCTTCCTGTGATGCTATGATCTATGCCTAACATACAGATACATGAATTGTAGAATGCAGCCAGGCAGTAACAGTAAATGACCAGTCAAGCGACCCATATGAAGGCTGGTACTGTCCGTTATGATAAATATGGCAGCAGATGGAGAACAAAGGGTCTCTGCATGTTCTAAGACACTCATCCTCCAAGTATTCCTTTCAAAAAAAAAAAAAACCTTTATGGTCTGAGGTCTGCAATTCTCTCATTTTATCAGACAAGTTGATGGTTAATTGAACTTTCCCAAATGGTGTTTGCCAAAATAGTATCTTACTGAAAATCTAGTATCCCATCACATTTTTCAACCAGTTAGGCAACTCTGAAGCTGAAAACACTGACAGAAGAAAGAGGTGACAGGGAAATCTGCATTGCTTCAAACAGATAGAAAAGATGGAGAAGAAAACAAACAAAACCAAAATAACAGAAACTAAGCAAACTGTATTGCTGATAAAACTCTGGTAGGCAATCCAAGGTTTAAGCCAAAGAAAAAGTACCAGATAAGAAAGTGGAACAATAACTTCTAAACTATTTAGGATTTATGCCTAGAACACACAACATCTGTTCAAAAAATTCTTCAGTGGCACATGGGAACTAAGCCAAGCTGAAGGAGCTGACAGAATGTACTGGTCTTCTTCAGAGATGCAAAAAAACAGGAAAACTGGAAAGTCTATGTAAGTGGACTTTATGCTCTTGCTGAAGTGTTTTTAATTACACAGATCAAATTTAACTTTCCATATAGTGCTGCACGCGGTCAGGTCACTGAACGGGATCTTTTTGTACAAGCATTCTCTCATTTTGTCTTTTCTGTCTCTTCTGCTTTGAGGTCAATGTGCTCTGCAAAGGTACATTAAAACCCATAACGCTCCTGCGCACCAAGTATACCTCTTCTTATTACTTGCTTCTAAACATGACATAACTTACTTAGTACACATGATGAAACACTACAATGCAGTGGCAAAACAAAGAAAAAACTCCAGAATTACTCTTTTCAAAACTTCATACCAAGTTTTACACCTTTGTTTGCTTCGCTGTCCACATTTTTTGCTGCATAACCAGAAACAAACAGATTGCTGGACCTTGTCCTGCATATGTGGTTCCATGTCCATCCTTGATTCAAGTGCCAGAACAGAATCACAAAATGGGATCTCAAATCGGAAAGGCACTTTAGTTCCCTACACAGCTCGTCAGCTGGCTAAGGTAACCAGAAAAACACTCCAGGCCTGTGCTGGGGTTGCAAGTGATGCTGGAAAGAGAGGGGAGTCTCCAGGCTAGAAAGGGCCCCATGACATTGCTAGAGTGAAATCCATACCTAAAGCAAAACTCAACCAGTTCATTTAGGAATCAGTTTTGCAAAAGACAATAGATCGATCAAGAGAATTTTCAGTCAGTTGGGAACTGAAAGGGACCAAGAGTTCATGCCTCTGCTTGCTCTGGAAGAAGCACAAAGCTCTACAGAGAAGCTCTTACAATTAGAAAGTTAATGTGCTGCAGAGTTTTTGTTTTGTAAAATACCAAATTCTCATGGAATATAATTACAAAATAAAATGGGCAATGTACTAACTATATGTGCATCCTGCTCTCCCTCTGTCTTTCTGCTACAACAGAAATAATCTCTTCAAATGAGTCTGAAGACAGCTGAGGCTTGCAGTTCTGCAATATCAAACACACAACCACAATATTTAAAATAATTAACTACAATACATTTTAAATGTCCAAAAGGAATAGCACATTTTGTGAAAAATAACCAGAATTCCATAAATCACTTTATTAAAATAATATGCGCAACTGACATTGAGGGAGCCCACAGAATAAAATAAACGTGTTGGTCAGTCTTAAAGACAGTCTGCTTAGTCTTGTCTGAATGACTAGAGAACACAGTGAAGATATAAATTATTCTTCAGAGTAATTATGTCTATACTGTATGTCTATAGTGTAGCAGTAGAGTTGTCTTAAAATTATTTCAAGCTGGAATCTTCCATACTTAAGTTCTGTGACAGAAGTAATGTGTGCACATTTCCAGCACTCATCCACACACTTGCAAAAATCTGGACTAGAAAAAAAAATTCTGGACTAGAAAAAAGCCAGATTAAAATAAAAAATAAAAATCCCATATCCATACCTTATTTTGTGTTTTAACCAGAAGAAAAAGAGGGAGATTAAAAACTAGAAAAATCACTGTGTGAGGGTAAGAATCTCAATATTGGTCTCATCATATTCACATTTAAATGAAGTGAAATAGAGACTAGGGCACTTAACAGAAGTTAACTGTGCTTTGAGAGCAGACGCATTATTCAGAAGCTGAAATATTCTTTCCCACCTGACCAGAAATGTTCCTTAAACTGAATTTTGTCACTTAAAAGCCATCCTGCACCCCACCTCAGCTCCAAATTATTCTTCTTCCACCTTCTTCCTAGCATCATGGTTGAGTTCCCAACTGCATGTGTTCAACCCTTCCCTCGTGGAAGTCTATTTCCATGAAATGCTTCACTAGCAGACTAGTTCTGTGAAGTTTCAGAGACATGATGTTTCCCTGTTCATGTGTTCATGAAAAAAATTGAACTGTGTGGCAAAGTAGCTAGCTTGCTACAACGCAGAACTGTATTCAGCTGCAGACTCCCTTCCCTGAATTTCAAATCTTCTTTTACAATAAGAACTCCAGAACCATTAACTCATTTCCCTTAAGCTAAGGCTCCATTTATGTGCCCTGCAAGTCAGATAATTGATCTTCTCATTACTGTCCTTTTCCATATGTTCAAAAGATTAGCCTTTTATAACTGTAATAATCCTTTGTGTTCAAGCCACTGCCAATCGTTGGTTTAAAATTAACAATGTTTTATATTGTAAATTCTTGTTTAAAGAAGCATGTTTACAGGTGCACATTCATTCCCCAGCATATTTTTTCTCTTTTTCTCCAATAATCCACTAGCCAACAGACCTCATGTAGTTCTCACTCTCCCCTCTTTCCACCTAAGCTCAGAATAAAACCAAGATTCTCTGAATTCTTCAGTAGCTATCCCCTCTTTGCACATTAAAAAGCAAACCAAACCAACCCAACCAAAGCAAACAAACCAATCAAGCCAAACCAAACCAAATGAAAACCTAACCCAGACATTCAGTTTAAAGCTCAAGAATTTTTCAGTTTGAAGTATGCTACTTGGAGAGTAGATGTACTTCTGATCAGTTTAAGCAAAGAAAGGAAATATGAGATATATAAGGTAGATATATAGAAAGATATATAAGCAGTGTGTCCTGGGCAGCTAAATGGAGACAAACCAATACAGCTTTTGTTTTCTAGTGGAGTAAAGAAAAAGGACAAAAACTATCATACTAAAGCTTATATTGATATTTCTTTATTCTAAAATTTGGTGTTAGTAAGTCAATTCACCTAAATAATATACTGGTCCTGACTCCATCCTCAGCAGAATCAAATCCTTTGACCCAAAATGCAGAATAAGGACTTTCTTAGGTGTAGCTTTTGGAATTATCTTCCGTTATTCAAAAGGCTAAGCTCTACACGCCATTTTCTGATTACTTTCTTGAAATGGTGTCTTACAGTAAACAAAACCCTGCTGAAAACAACTGGGTGATAGCACACGTATTTTTTTTAAAATGCTTACGCAGAATACTGAAACACAAAATCGAACATAAAAGTTTTTTTTTTTCTAAGTTGGTTGTCTGGAAAATGTTCCTTCTCTTCTCCTCATAATACATGTTCCTAGTTAATATTTTAATTAGAAATCTAATTTTCACTATCAGCAGTGTTTCAGCTGACCTGCAAAGTGAGAAGTCACTCATACAGCCATGTCAAAAGAACAATTCTGCTGTACTAAGAAAGCAAAAGAAAAAAAAAAAACTTTTTAAAAACAAATTATTCATTTTTATAATCTTTCTCCAAAGATCAGAACAGAAATAAAGGAGGAAAGCTTTGAAGGAAACAAAGCTAACAGAGCCTGTAAGTCACAGCTGTCAGTCAGATTTTGTTGTGTATATATACTATAACCTCGAGTACTGTGTTCAGTTTTGGGTCCGTCACTACAAGAAAGACATTGAGGTGCTGAAGCGTGTCCAGAGAAGGGCAACAAAGCTGGTGAGGGGTCTGGAGCACAAGTCCTGTGAAGAGCAGCTGAGGGAACTGGGGTTGTTTAGCCTGGAGAAAAGGAGGCTGAGGGAAGACCTTATCGCTCTCTACAGCTACCGGAAAGGAGGTTGTAGCAAGGTGGGGGTCATTCTCTTCTCCCAAGTTACAAGTTACAGGATGAGGAAGTGGCCTCAAGGTGCACCAGGGGGTGCACCAGGGGAGGTTTAGGATGGATATCAAGACAAATTTCTACACAGAAAGAGTTATCAAGCATTGGAACAGGCTGCCCAGGGAAGTGGTGGAATAACCATCCCTGGAGGTATTTAAAAGACGGGTAGATGTTGTGCTTAGCGACACAGTTTAGTGGTGGACTTGGCAGTGATGATTCTATGATTCTAATATCCCCAAACTAAGCATAAGGGTTAAGCTACATATTTACAATGATAGGCTCATTTGTTTTAAAAAAGAAAAAAAAAAATAATCAAAATATAATCACCATCCCATTCCTATTTTTATTCTTTTACATGTTTCCATTAAATCTGTTTCTTCTGTTTTTAAATGACACTTTATAATTGAATATATTTATTTGCATGAGTTGCAGCTTGTGAGAAACTTAAACCAAAACAATCATATTCAGATTTAGATTATAACAAATCTGAAAGAGAAGGGCAAGGAGGGCCTTCTATTCTGCAGTGTTCACTGAAGAGAAACTGCTGGATAGAAAGATGGTAGAATCTTAGTTTTAAACATACCCTGAACTGGAGAACTGCAGTAGACTTTCTTAGCTACTTTTGTCTTTTAAGACTTAAAATGTTTGTATTGCAAGCAAAAGTATCAGTGCTTAAAAATGCCTCCTGTGTGCTGCATTTCAATGTTTTCTTTTGATTTTTAAAATAGTCACAAATAAACAATGTCAAGTCGACTCTGTTATGAAGTTGAAAACATGTATTGAGAATCCCTCCTGCACTGTTAACGTTGTCATAATTTCTTCAGATTGCAACAGTAATTGGAAACAGATGGGCACATTTAATGGAAAATTCTATAAAGGTTTTAATACACAGAGCTTTTCTGAAGTGACCTCAGCAAGTAATGTAACTTGCGCCAGTCCTGCCAGTCCTCAGTGCTCATTACTTCGATTGCTTCATCAGTCGCGGGGGAAGCCAGTGACAAACTTGCTAATCTAAAAGGTTTACAGTGAAAATACAGACGAGGAGGTCTCCAAATCTTCTTCTTTAACAGCTTTTTGCACATGGATTCAAAAAGAAGACAGATGTCAATATAAAAACTAGTCCCCGAAAAAGGTTACAATTGCCAAAATTAAACTATGGTGTACTTATTTACATTTATATGTGCACAAAGACACATTTTAATGCACCACTAGAAGGTCTAAAAAAGTTAATTTAGTAACTTCTCAGCTGAGATACTGCAAAAGGTAACACCTAGACCTTTGTGTAACACACTGCTTAGAAAGGTTCCAGGACAATACCTCAATTTCTGTTCTTTATTAAATGCATGTTGGTAAAATGCAGGAGTAAAAAGTGGATGAAACAAAACTGTCTTAAGTTACATTTTAGAGATATGTTTTTTAAGAATTTGAGGGATACTAAATTCTTCAACAGGAAACTTTCCAGTTCTAAAAAATTCAAGTAGTACTATATAATATTTCTAGGCAATCACTGACCTGCAGTAATACTTCATACAGCTTCCTCTAAACTGCTAGACAAAGGGAGCTTTTATTTCTTATTGCTACAATAAAACACTTTCTGCAGTGTAGATCCACCAGAGCTTCTTGCTTTTGATTTCATAAAAATTCTCTGCAATGTTTTTCACTATGCTTGCTTGTCCTTTGCTAATAAAACTAATTCATGGACCTAAAGCTCCTGTACAGAACAAAACAACCTAACTGCAAACATAAAACAAGAAAATGGTGACCTTGTGGTATGCACTTTGTAGGGGCAGTGTACAGAAATGTTTGCTTGAACCTACACATAGGTGGCTGGGGTTTTTTAATGCTTTCATGTTTTATGTGTTTTCAGAACCTTACCAACTATTTGCATACACATGCAGTACATACGCATTTTAGATTTCCAAAAGCAAACCCACGCCACCTAAACAAAACCCACCAACACAGGTAACTCCTCAAAGAAAGCTGTGAAGAACTACTTGACAAACACTTTTGGTGCACAGAGCACTGCCAAATAGAAGCTGTAACATTTGGCCACCTCCAGCATTAAGGTCGCCGTGAGACTTTAGTTAAACTTCTGTTAAACTTCTTGAGACTGATGAAAAAAGAAATTACAGTGTGAGGGGATAATTTCCAGTCTTCAACGATAACTTGCACTGTGGAATTGAGAAAAGGTTATCTGCAAGAGCTGCCTGAACAAACTGGCTATCCTTGAGAGGAAGTTTTTTTCAACATTTTAAACTCAAATTCTCTCTCTGCAAAATTTGTGCATGTATTTAATTTTTTCACACAAATTCTGTTCATTGGTAGCTTACCTCCTGTTTGAGTGATGACTTGAATGTCACTAGAAAGCGGTCCATCCCCAACAGAAGTAAAAGCAAGAACCTTCACAGAGTATGTTTTCTGGGGTACCAGATTCCCAATAGTGGTAATGTGGCTGTCAGCCACATTGTGCTTCATCCAGCTGTTGACATGCTGAGCGGGGTCCATGGTGTAATAAACTCTGTAACCTTGTATTTGCCCATTAGGTTCTTCAGGTTCTTCCCACTGTACCAAAATGGTGGTAGAGCTCAACATACGGGCCTGCACATTGCGCGGTGCACTTGAAGGTGCTTGTTCAGAAGTCCTTGTTGACACCGGCTCACTGGGTGGCCCTCGCCCGATGTTATTTACAGCAACTACCCGAAATTCATACTCTGAATATGGGCTTAGGCCAGCCACGCTATAGCGTGTTGTGGCTACTCCATCAATTTCTTTATATGGCTCCTCGGAGTTTTTGGGTTTGTGTTGGATTATGTAGTAAGAAACTGGCTCAGGGTTTCCAGAATCCCAAGTCAATGTTATGCTTGTCGCTGTGCTTTCTGTCACCACCGGTGTTCCAGGAGGTTTGGGTAAGGCTAAAAATAAACACCAAAAAACACAGTTAGCACTATGCAACAGTGGACATTAATTATTACAATATGTAGCTTAAAAACCAAACCAAACCAAACCTAACCAATAAAAACAAAACAGGAAGACTGGAATGGAAAGAAGGTGTGATCTGCTCAAAGCAAGCTTTTGGCAGTTATGATTTACTACAGAAATCTATCAGAAAATCTTCAAGTTTTGTAGTGTAAGGTTTATTTGATAAAAATTAATGATACTGACTTTTGTAATAGATCTGTAAACATATTCAGAAGAGGAATCTCATAGTGCACCATTACAGTTTAATTTTCAGGTATTTTTGGAACCTCTAGTTTCCAGTTATTCAGTGAACATGATACTTGGACACCCAGCAACTCTAAAAATCAAATGACTGGTTCTTAAAGGCTCCTGCTGTTGACAAGTATATGCAAGATTACAAGATCCTTTATTTCCTTGAAATGAAGACTGGGAGCTAGACACAGGAGAAAAATGGAACATTATGATTAACTTATTTGTTAGTATTATTGCTGTCTGAATCTGTATTTTGTCCTATGCCAGTGATTGGCTCAAGTATTTACCCTCTTGATTTACGAGGGTAAGAGGCATTTAGTCCCTTTCAGTGCAAAATATTTGCTCAGAATATGGCAATGAATGAAAGAAAAGACTGAACTATGTCCAAATATATATGCTTGGGATATACCTTTGACAGTTATCTGCGCTATTGCTTCTATAACACCAAGGGTAGACATAGCAACACAAGTATAGTTTGCAGACTGCCTGACATCATTAAGCTCAAGGACGTTCCTCCCTATTGGCATATCATCCTCAGGTGTCAAATCTTCTGCTCCTAGCATCCATTTCACATATGGCATTGGTGAGCCCACCGCAACACACGTGATATTTACATTCCCGCCAGGCATGATCTCATGATTGGTAGGGGGGATAGAGAACCTCGGTGGGACCCGTCGAACTGGAACAAAACACAAAAAAAGGTAATAACATATACAAAAAAAGAAACTGAATCTTGCATACAGACTACATGCAGTGTACAGACACAATTTAACATTTTAATGTGTTATTCCGATCTGCCAGAAAATATGTATGAAAGAAATATGAGACTAAACAAGAATTTTGTCTGCACACAATGTGAATTATTCTATATTTACTTGAGGATATTATTAGGCACATTCATACAAAGGCTGATTCAGACCTATTAGGGCCCCACAGTTAACTAACTACATACTAACAATACACAAACACCATGCAAAAGATACACGCACACACGCACACGCACACACACACACGTGCATATATATATATATATGCATTTTATATGCCCATACATATATATACGCACAGAAGAAAACTGGAAGGTCAACAGCATGCTTGAGTTGATTACCAAAACCAACTTCAATGCTGTGTGCTTCCA